>WAAF01014501.1:70810-225412 GCA_013400475.1 Tricholaema leucomelas | reverse complement strand
TTGAGTACTGTGTCCAGTTCTGGGCTCCTCAATTCAAGAGAGATGTTGAGGTGCTGGAACGTGTCCAGAGAAGGGCAACAAAGCTGGTAAGGGGCCTAGAACACAAACCCTATGAGGAGAGGCTGAGGGAGCTGGGGTTGTTCAGCCTGGAGAAGAGGAGGCTGAGGGCAAACCTCATTGCTGTCTACAACTACCTGAAGGGTGGTTGTAGCCAGGTGGGAGTTGGTCTCTTCTCCCAGGCAACCAGCAACAGGACAAGGGGACACAGCCTCAAGTTGTGCCGAGGGAAGTATAGGCTGGATGTTAGGACGAAGTTCTTCAGAGAGAGAGTGATTGGCATTGGAATGGGCTGCCCAGGGAGGTGGAGGAGTCACCATCCCTGGGGGTGTTCAGGAAAAGACTGGATGAGGCACTTAGTGCCATGGTTTAGTTGACTGGATAGGGCTGGGTGCTAGGTTGGACTGGATGATCTTGGAGCTCTCTTCCAACCTGATTGATTCTATTCTATTCTATTCTATTCTAATACAGTGACAGGTTCCCTTCCCCTCTCCCCCCCTACCTTTTTTTTTTTGTGGAAAGAAAGGAATTCGATGTAGAGAGGAAAGAGGTAAAAACACCCAAAGAGTCTCGCTTCGATTTGGAAGTGCAAAGAGAAACTTGAACAATGAATAGGAGGTATTTAAGGTAGGGGAGCTACAAAGAGGTACAGGAAAGAGAAACAAGATCCAAAAATATATATATACAACCAGACTGAAGGCAGTGGATGGAGGTGGAATTCAGGAAGGGGTTGTGGGATGGCCACGTGGCAAAACAGGAGCAGCAGGACCAGGGGTGGTGCTAGCAGCAGGGAGGCGAAAGAGAGAGCAAAATAGGAAGTTCCTGCGTTTTTATAGGGGCCGTGGACAGGACGTGGGAGTGGGCTAACCACTGCACCTCGGGTCAGATTCCGACCACCCCCAGCGAGGAGTCAGGAGGACCTGGGGTCAGGTTCAGACCATCCCCAGGGGGGAGTCAGGAAGACCTGGGGTCAGGTTAGATCAACCCCCAGGGGAGGAGTCAGGAGGACCTGGGGTCAGGTTCAGACCATCCCCAGGGGGGAGTCAGGAAGACCTGGGGTCAGGTTAGACCCACCCCCAGGGGAGGAGTCAGGAGGACCTGGAGTTAGGTTCAGACCACCCCCAGGGGAGGAGTCAGGAGGACCTGGGGTCAGGTTCAGACCATCCCCAGGGGGGAGGCAGGAAGACCTGGGGTCAGGTTAGACCCACCCCCAGGGGAGGAGGCAGGAGGACCTGGAGTTAGGTTCAGACCACCCCCCAGGAGGGTTAACCCTTTACATGCAGGAGCCCCATTGGCCAGCATGGGACACAGCTCATTTCATTTCACTTTTGCCCTCCAGGCTTCCTGGTGCTGTTCTGGGCTCTTCTGGGGGCTGCTGGCTTTGCTACGTCCCTCTCCTTTCATTGCTGGGCTCTTCCCAATGTGTTTGGACACAACCTTGAAGGAATTTCCCTCCTCTCTTCCAGGTTCGCCTCCTCGGGGTAGTGTCCAAGGGGCAGCCGACCCTGGTGGTGATGGAGCTGATGGCACACGGAGATCTGAAGAGCTACCTGCGCTCGCTGCGGCCCGATGCTGAGGTAGCAACGGGGCAGGGGCACTCCCGTGGGTCAGAGCGACTCGGTTTGGCTTTTGACACATCTCTGTTGCTGCAGAACAACCCCGGGCGGCCGCCCCCCACGCTGAGGGAGATGATCCAGATGGCTGCCGAGATCGCCGACGGCATGGCCTACCTCAACGCCAAGAAGTTCGTCCACAGGGACCTCGCCGCTCGCAACTGCATGGTGGCAGAAGACTTCACCGTCAAAATTGGAGGTTTGTAGTGTGTGTGAGGCCAGGACATCACCATCCTGGCTCCAGGAGATCTTCTAGTGGGAGGTGTCCCTGCCTATGGCAGGGGGTTGGAACTAGATGATCTTTGAGGTCCCTTCCAACCTAAACCATTCTGTGATTCTGTGACGTGAAGGGGCTGGAGCATGGCCAGAGAAGGGCAACAAAGCTGGAGAAGGGTCTGGAGAGCAGGGCTGGGGAGGTGCAGCTGAGGGTGTTCAGCCTTGAGAAGAGAAGGCTGAGGGAAGACATCATTGCTCTCTACAGCTCCCTGAGAGGAGGCTGGAGCCAGGTGGAGGTTGGTTCTCCTGAGCAGGAGGACAAGAGGAAGTGGCCGCAAGTTACACCAGGAGAGGTCTAGGTTGGATGTCAGAGGAAACTTCTTGACTGAAAGGGCTCTCAACCACTGGCACAGGTTGCATGGGGAGGTGGTTGAATCCCCATCCCTGGAGGGGTTTCAGAGCTGCGTGGATGTGGTGCTGAGGGCCAGGGGCTCTAACTCAGCCTGGGCAGAGTTAGAGAATGGTTGGACTGGAGGAGCTGAAAAGGTTCCATGACTCTGTTCCTGCTCACTGCAGGGGGTTTGATCTGGATGACCTTTGAAGTCCTTTCTGACCCAAGGCGTTCTGTGATCCATGAGAGTTACGACAAAGAAAGTGTTTGGTGCAGCAAATCAAGAGTTGATAATCCTGTCCTTAGGTGCCTTTCAGAAGCTGTTTGTCTTCCACAGGGAGCAGTTTGCAACCCAAACCAGTTTGGAAATAGGTCAATAGACCATTCTAAAATAGCCCAGAAGCCCACGGCCTGGCGGCGCTTCAGAGCTGCTTGGACTGCCAGCCAAGGCAGTGTGGTCTCAGGGCAAAGAGAGCTCTGTTTACCTCAAGAGGATGACTAGAAATGAGGTTTAGAACAGAAGCTGCCGCTAAAAATGTTCACTCTGGGGTCTCTGAGGGGCTCTGGAGCAGAAATGCAGGGAACCAGGAAATGTGTTCAGTGTTGTTCCCAAGATGACTCCAAGCTGGGCCAAAGGAGACCTGGAGTCGGAGGGAGGAAGCAGCCATCTGGAGGTGTTGCACAGTGAAGGTGTCCTGGAAGGAGATGTCTGACAGGTGCCAATTGCCCTTCCCAGACTTTGGCATGACCAGGGACATCTACGAGACCGACTATTACCGGAAGGGAGGCAAGGGGCTGCTGCCCGTGCGCTGGATGGCTCCGGAGTCGCTCAAGGACGGCGTCTTCACCGCCTACTCCGATGTCTGGTGAGCTGCGCTCCGCGGTCCGGGCTGGGTTCCAGGGTTTAGCACACAGCTTAAGGGTGAGTTGCTGACGTCTTCAGAGTGCAGACAAACCAGAACCTAGGGAAGAAGAACCCCATGGATCGGTACAAGCTGGGGGCTGACCTGCTGGGAAACAGCTCTGGAGAAGACCTGGGAGTCCTGGTGGACAACAGTGGTGGAGTCTCCTTCGCTGGAGTCATTCAGAGCCCACCTGGATGCCATCCTGTGTGGCCTGTTGCAGGCAGATTGGACTGGATGATCTCCAGAGGCCCTTATAAAGATGTGTCTCTGCAGTGTGCTCACCAGAGTGAGGCTCTCCCTTGTCGAGCTGCAGTGTGTTTTATTCTCACCAGGAGCCCTCTGTCTCTCTTAGGTCGTTTGGTGTTGTCCTCTGGGAGATCAGCAGTTTGGCAGAGCAGCCGTACCAGGGACTCTCCAATGAGCAGGTGCTGAAGTTTGTCATGGATGGAGGATACCTGGATCAGCCAGACAACTGCCCAGAGAGGCTGTGAGTAGCAAAGCAGGGGGCAGTCAGCAGACTGCACTCTGTACCCCCAACCCCAGAACAGGCTTTAGAAAACCACTGCTCAGAATCTCAGCCAGTCCAGGAGAAATCCAGAGAGCCAGGGGGCAGAGCCCTGAGCCAGCCTGCTCCACTAGGAGGGAAATGAAACCAACCTGGACCTCACGTCTTGAGTAGAGTCAGAGGAAGGCAGCATAAAGCACAGATGAAGCTTAAAACACAGCCAAGCACCGAGCCAGGTGCCCAGGCACAGAGGCTTTTCCTCCACCCCAGACTAGTGGGTGGCAGTTGGCTGATGTCACATGGCAAAGCCTGGCCACCATCCACGTCCACATGACAGCAGAGCAGGTTGTTCACCCCAGGCCTGCTGAGGCTTGTTGCAAGTCTGTGCTGTGTGAAGAGGCTGGAGAAGGACAGCAGCTGATATTCAGAGCCCCAGATTATGTCTGACAAGGGGAGAGAGGCTGGAGGAGGCTCTCCTGAGCCAGGAGCTGCTTAGCATGTCCAAGGCTTTTTCGTTTCTGTTGCAGGCTCATTGCCCCACTTGAAGGACAAGGCAGGGTTAGGGAGCAAAGAGGGCACTGTGTGAGGACAGGGACAAGCACCTGGTAGAGGTCAGGCCTGCAGCCAGGTCTTCTCCTATGCCATTTTTCTTTCTGTCTGCTCCTGATGGCTGCTGTCTGGAGGTTGCTGCAGCCTCACCGCTGCAGCCTCACCGCTGCAGCCACAGCGCTCCCAGAGTAATAAAACCCCTCCTGTTGCTAAGTGATTAACCTGAGCTAGGAGCTGTTGACAGGAGGCTGCGAGGAGCCACTGCCAAAGCAGCGCACAGTGGTGAGGGGCAACCTCTTAGCCCAGCCCCGCGTGGCCCACGCAGCACTGCCAGAGGCCATAAATGAAGGGTTTGTGAGTGTCCCCCTGCACAAAGCCTGCATCTGCACAGCTGCCTCCCGTGGCAGTTAAAGCTCCACTTGCAAACTGTTTGTACTGCTGAGGTCTTTCCCCCTGGTGCCTGATAACACAACGACCTCCGCTGCAGCCTTGCTCTTGGGTGGGATGTTTACAGCACCCCCGTCCTCTGCACAGCCTCCTCTTATCCTTGAAGTTGTTGGAGCTTTGTTGGCTTTCAGGCTGAGTTAAAATTAAAACTGAATGAATTCAGGCTGCCAGTGGCTGTGCAGAGCCAGGGTGTGTGACCCGCGGCCCCGCTTCCTTTGGAAGCTGAGTTGGGAACAATTGAAGGAATTGGAGGAATTTTGGATCTAGACAGAAACAGAGAAAAAGGAGAGTCAGGATCCAGAGGCAAAGAGGGAGACTGGAAAGAGAACAAACAGCTGGGCTGGGGTGTGGGGAGGGGGAGGGGGTCTGCCATGGCCCTGTTCTGCCTGATGCTGGTGTGTCCTGCTGCAGGCACAGCCTGATGCAGATGTGCTGGCAGTACAACCCCAAGATGCGCCCTACCTTCATCGAGGTCATCGAGATGCTGAAGGAGGACTTGCACCCCAGCTTCCACGAGGTCTCCTTCTTCTACAGCGAGGAGAACAAACCTCTGGAGACAGAGGAGTATGAGATGGACTTTGAGAACATGGAGAGCATTCCCCTCGACCCCTCCTCGTACTCACAGAGGGACAAAGTCCTGGGGAGGGACAATGGCCCCTCCATGGCCCTCAAGGGGAACTATGAGGAGCACATCCCCTACACTCACATGAACGGTGGCAAGAAGAATGGGCGGATCCTCGCCATGCCCAGGTCCAGCCCTTCCTAACGCTTCCTGTGTGGCCCCAGGGTGGTGTCTTTGTCCTTCCCCTTCACAGATCTCAGGACTCTGATGTTGCTGCCACAGTGTGAGACACACCTACAGACTGCAGAGTTTTGATCATCTGATGATGAGTACTTGTCGTGTTTTGCCAAGCTGACTGGTTGTCAGTGGACTTATCTGTGAACATAAATGGAAGAGGTTTCCATGGCTGCTGTCCTGCCTGTAACCAAGGCTTCAAAACAGGAAGCGACTGAGGGAGTTGGAGCAGAGGAGGAGCCAGCAGTGAGCTGTGCAGCTGCCTGAGTTGTGCAGCTGCCTGTGCTACGCTGCTGCCTGAGCTACAGCCCGGAGCAGACCCCCTGAGGGACAGGAGCGGTCCCAGTGGAATTTTGAGGCAGTTTCAGGCACTCTTCACTACAGCTGAAGGCTTTGACCTTCAGACTGACCAACAGCTGCTGCTCTCCTGCTTCTCCAAGGGTGGGAGCCTGGGCTGCATGCAGTACCCAGGGGTGTGTGCAGCACCCTCTGCACCTTGCCTGTGTCCAGAGGTTTCTATGTTCTCACAGAAGCTTTCCTCTTCTCAGAAATGTGTACTTAGCTTCTTTTCTCTGCTTCCCTGGAGCGACTAAATCCTGGGCCAAGGACTCTTGGGAGCAGGATTTCTCTCATTAAGAAGTGAGGAAAATGTGCTGGGAGCCAAAGGAGCAGAAATCTGAGGTTTGTGGGTACCTTCAAGACCAAACAAAGTAGGAGTCCCCTGAGCTGAGACAGGGAGTCCTCTGCCCTGGCAGCTCTGGGTGTATCTATTGTCTGTTGTAACATATTCTGAAGTGGTAGCTGAAATTTCGCCTTCATATAAATTATTGACTCTATGGTCCTTTGGGGAGGGGAGAATCTGGGGGATTGTTTGGTCTTAAAGTGGTCCAAAGATTTCAGAATGAACGAGTTGTAGCTGATTAGCCTTCTAAGAGTTGTGAAGCAGGTGCTGAGTTTACACTTGACAAGGCTCTGGTGATTTATACAGCACAGTCAGCTGGCTCCAGTCGCAGCCCTGAGATCAGTAGCTGGGACTTCACTTGGCTATTGGGGGCTGAAGGACACCAGAACATCCTGGTCCCGGGTCCTGCCTCTCCTTTGCTGCCATGGGCCCTCCCTTTGTGCCCTCCGTGCCACAGAAGCAGCCATTGAGAGGGGATGAGCAAGGACTGGAACTGAAGGAGACACAAAAGCCCCTGGCCAGGAGGAGCCCAGGCTCTGCAGCCACCACAGAAGCTGGATGTGCTGTGGTCAGCTGCCTGCTGCTGCCCGCAGGCCTGCCACGTGTCCCTGCGGCGCCGCCGAGGGCCCAGGCCCCCTGCTGCTTTCTGCTCCTCGGGGGTCTGCTGGACTCGGCTTCAGCTGCTGGAGCTGCTGGGCCTCAGCTGGCAGAGGACATCTGCCGGGGAGGTGCTGGCAGGGGGATGCACTGAAGCAAGGAACGCTGCAGGCCCTTGGTGCACAAGGAGAGAGAGCTGCTCCACGCTCCACCTCTCCCGGAGAAGCCCAAGGCCCACTTTTTGCTGTCTGCCAGGAGAAAACGAGGCTGTCCCGACCGGGTGCCGGCAGGGATGCCCAGCTGGTGGGTGGCTGCCGATTGCAGCCCAGGTGGTGCTGCTGCACTCTACCTGTAGCCGCAGGAAAAGGGCTGGGGTCTGTCTGCAAGGAGGCTCCAGGCTGGAGCCATGCCAGGGGGAATGCCAGGCTCTATGCCCACCTCGAGCTGCCGAGGTGGAGGGAGCAGGTTGCCCACCAGGTGAGCTGGCAAAGCTGCAGCCCAGGCGCGGGGGAGGAGCTGGATTGCGAAAGGCCTCAGTTTACATTTCTTCTGCTTTACAACCAGGAGCTGCTCAGCAGCTCTGCTGCGCTGCGAGGGAGGAGGCAGAACTCTGACACTTTTCTAAGGCAGAGAAGCTTTTCTTATTGGAGGTTTTTTTATTTATTTTAATATATAAAACACTGTAAAAAAGAAAAAAAAAACCAACAAACCATTTGTTTTCGTAAACACAGAACTTGTCCGTTTGTATCCCTAACCCTTGGCAGGTGGATGTGGTGGGGTTGGTTTTGTCCTGTTCTGGTGCTGTCTACCTCAGTGTTTCTTACTCCTGTTTCATTACTGCGCACCCTTGAACCTGTTGCAATGTTCTGGTCTGGACCTGCTGTGAATCAGGAGAAACCAATATCAGCTGATTGCAATACTGGGGACCATTCACTGGAGGGAATGGCCGAGAGGACTTGGCACTGGTCCGGCACTGGTTGGAGCACAAGTAGCCAGAGGAACCAGTGGGCAGATCTGGATCCAAAATTCTGACACCACCCTCTTAGTTCTGGAACAAAAGAGCAATGAAGCATTTGGGCTGTGGGGAAGCCCTGAGCTCAGAGGAGCAGGCTGCATCCCTCTGGCGCAGCCTTTGCCAGCGTGGAGCAGTCCCTGCTGTCGGCGCTGGGTTTGGGCTGTCTCGGTCACTGTGCTCATTGTCCCTGATGGTGCCTCGGGACCTCCTGGAATGATCCTTTCCCAGCATGTCTGTGTCTGGTAGCATTTAAGGTGCAGCCATCAGAGCACTGGGACTGGCAGATCTTTGACATAGTCAAACTTTGGGACCTCGTATTGGGTCTGGCTTCTGAATGCAGCTGATATTGGTTGGCCCTCTGAGCACCTCCAGTGTGCAGCACTCGGGGCCCTGAGCAAGGGAGGCCATGCTCAGCGCTGGGGTCAGGCAGTCCCCTCACAGCTCATCATCATCCTCACTCTGCACCACACAGAGCAGCTCTTTATACTGAACCCTGAGCATGAAGAGGATTCCACTCATCCTTCTGAGGCTGTGACAAGGCTGAGGAAGGGCAGTGTGGGCCCATGGTGTCTCCCTTTCAAAACCAAAACACCAGTGCTGCCACTGCTGAAGGTTACACTCGGCTGCAGAGTCAGGAAGAAGTGAAGATCACCCCCAAAGTGAGTCCTAAGAGTCCTCCACTCTTAGCCTGCAGCTGATGCTTTGGGCTCTGCTGTTCGCAGCTCCTTGCCCTGAGGATGCCCAGGTCCCACACCTAGAACTCGCTGATACCTGCTCAGAGATGCCAGCAAGTTGAGATTGGATGTGTTGGGTGAAACCTCTGTGCTGAAGGACTCCTGCCCAGCAAGGCGTCCTGTGGCCTGCCTTAGGGGACCTGTTTCTGGTTGCTCCAGCAAGATCCCTGTTGGGGTAAGGCTGTGGCAGCTGCTGCTGAGGAAGAGCCAGGCAGGGGTGGAAGGGCTGGAGGAGGGCAGCCAGGACCCATGGGTGGGACTCTGGCTCTGTCCTTCAGGCAGTAGGTGTTGGAGGGTTGGATCCTGGTCTTCATGGGCAGAGAACATTGTGCTCACAGCACAGGCCAGCAGGGCAGACTCCAGCCTGTTGCAGAGCAGCTGGGACGTTGGTGTTGGTGTGGAAGGAGTTGCTCTTAGGCTGCTAAAAGGTACTCTTAGTTTATGAGCAGTGGATCTGTCTTCTGAGTCTGCACTGCAGCCATGGGATGCTTGGCTGGGTCTCCATCTCCAAATGCTGCAGAGCCTTGAGGTCTCTTTGGGAAACTCTCCATGTCACTGCCTCTGTCACTGACTCAGTGACAAAGGCAGGTGGGAAAAGACAGAAGCAGGGCAGGTGCTGCACTGGATGTTTGGAGCCTCTGCTCTCGAGTTCCCTCCTGACATCACTGTGAGACGACAACAGATGCTGAGCTACCTGAGGCCCTTCACTGTCGGCAGTGATCCTGATACCAACACCAGAGAGATGACAGAAAGTCAAATCCTTTGTGCCATAAAATCCCTCTCCAGGCTGTGCTGGGTGCTCCTGTGATCCATGGGAGAGCAGTTCAGAGACTGGAGCGAGCAAGGAGCTGCAGAGAACCCCTCTGGTCCTCCCGGGAAGCTGCCTGCCCCTAGGGGGACTCACAGGAGCCTGTTCCCGGAGCATCTGATGCCCCTCGGAGTTTCCTGTGCCCATGGTCCAGGAGGGGAGCTGTAGAATGGAGTCAGGAAAGAGTTACTTCAAAAATACAGGAAATTCAAACCAGGTTGAGTTTGGTGTTTGTATGAACTTAATTGAATTTGGCCTTTTTGTGCCCTTCTGCTTGGCTCTGTGTTAGCTCTGCTTGGGTTCTGTACGTGGGTGATGTGTTCAGCCCCTCTGTGCCCGCTTGCCGCCTGAGAGCATCGCGAGAGTGAAGCCAATTGTGCAGCTGACTTCTGGAGGAGCCTGACTGCAGAAGCACTTCTAAGGCTACCTGTCCTAGCAGCTCTGCTGTCACTAGTGTGCATTTCTTTTCCAGGTGAGCTTGCTTGTCCTTCTCGATGGCTGGTGCAGTGTCAGCAAACTCCCTCCAGCACAATGCAAGCTGCAGGGGAAGGGAGAAAAATGACTTTTTAAATGTTGTACAATAAAGTTATCTTTAGCTCCTGCTGCTGCCTTATTTCTTTGCCAACAGGTTTGTAGCCTGTAGGAAAGGACATCTCTGGTAGTGGATTTGTTCTGCTTGGTGATGGGACTAACCAAGTCCCTTTTCTTAGTCCCAAAAGTCCTTGCAGGAGCAGGGTCTGGTCAGCTGGGAGGACCTGGGACGGTTCTGGCAGCTAAGGAGGAACCACCAGTGGAGGTTTGGTCACTTAGCTGAATCCCAGCCCCTGTAAAGTTACAGTACCACCAGTACTGCTTGAGCTCAGGACCTGAGAGATCAGAGCTGGAGTCGGTGCCAAAGCTCTTTGGCTAAAGCAGAGTCCCCCAGCAGAGCTTCCAAATGCTTCTCCCATAACCCAGGCCTGTGAAAACTGACTGGTGGAGAACTTTAGCCAGGCCACTCCTCAGTCTGAACAGACAGAGTGGGATTGAAGAAGGAAGTGAAGGAATTGTTTTAGCAATGATTTTATTGGTGAAGCATCCAAGCAGTGGTTTGTGTTTGTGGCTGGGCCTTCTGGACACTGCTGTGACCAACCTCAGCCAAAAGCAAGAGCCTTGCTCGTGCTTGAACTGCAAACTTAAGTGGAGTGATGTTCTGTGAAGTCTCTCCTCTTGCTGCTCCCACCTTGCTCTGCATCTCTCAGGTTCCAGAAGAGCAACAGTTCTGCAGCTCTCACAAACTGAAGTACAGATCAGATGTGCCATGGTTCTTTTTTAAGAAGAAAAAAAAGAAGTGGAACTCCTTCCCCTTATTTTTTTTCACCTCCTCCTTATTTTTCACCCCCTTCCCCTTGATCTGTTTCCATGGTTTCCTATCTAAGAGCCAAGCAGTGACATGTACAGAGAATACCCTTGACTATTAGAAAGCCACCCCCTTGCTGTGTGTCAGAGTATTGAACAATTCACTGTTTCTGTTAAAATTCTGAATAAATGATGCAGGACTACTTCTGGTCCCTCTTGTGTCTGCTGTGCCTGCAGTGCTGAGTGCTGCCTCACCACGGAGCAAGCACCGAGTTGGTCTCTGGGAATAAGCAAAAGTTTCATCTGCAGAATGAACGAGCTAAGAAAAAACAATCAGACAAAACCAACCTAAACCCCACCCAAATCCAAAGCAGATCTGCCAGGGATGAGCCTGTGGTCTGGGGATGGTTTTGCTCCTCAGCCTGCCAGCCCAGATGACCCACACTGGGTTGCATCCTCACCGTGGGGCTCTCAGCAGCTCGGTGCCATCAGGCAAACTTCGGTGAAGAGATTTCCTAGGAACCATCGAGAGCTGCTGCTCTGTAAGGGCCATTCTGCGATTTCCAAACACACAGACCCAGGCTTCCTTCCCTGTGGAGAAAAAGGCTGAAGAGCTGCTTCGTCCCTTCAGCCTCCTCCAGGCTGCACACCCCCAGCTCCCTCAGCTGCTCCTCCCCAGCCCTGTTGTCCAGACCCTTCACCAGCTCTGTTGCCCTTGTCTGGACCTGCTCCCGCAGGGTCGAGGTGAACGCTCCCTGCACTCCTCGCCCGTGTCCCTGACAAGTTCCAGTGTTTCCCAGGGCTGGGATGGGCTGGCAGGAGATGATGCTGCTGCTGGAGCAGAAAGCCTGCGGTGCTGATGCCACCTAGTGCCGCTGAACTGGGCACTGGGCAAGGCGAGCGGAGCGGGCCCTGCTCTGCCTGCTGCCCCACACCCGCTTCTGCAGGCTGCCTCCACGGCTCCTGCCCAGACCACGGCAGACGCTGAGCAGGAGGCAAGGACCTCGCCCTCGAGCGGAGGACAGCTCCCGGTCCCGCCAGCTGGAGCAGCTGCAGCAGCTGCCCGTCGAGCTGTGCATTGCAGAGAAAGCGAACCTCAATCCTCGCTCTCTTGCGGTTTCCTGGGGCAGGGCTGATCTCTGCTGCGGGCGCTGCCAAGGCTGCGGTCTCTGAGCCCCGGGGCGGATCTGGCTCGGCTCAGGGCTGGCACATGCCGGGCCGCTGGCTGGGCACGGCTCAGCAGGCTGTGGAGCTCCTTGTGAAGGCAAGAGTGGCTGTGCCAGAAAACCCGAGGCCGGCTTGTGCCAGGGGCTTCTCCTGATGGCCGGTGGGCACCCTGCCCACTCGGGGGGCTGGCAGGTCTGGCTGTCAGCTGCACAGACGACTGTGGCCAGCACAGGTGGCTCTTTGCTTTGCTTTGTTTCAGACTGTGACCTGCAGGGCTTCGAGGTCTCTGTTGCGGGCCCAGGTGAAGCTACAAGAGCAAAGACAAAGGACTGGTAGAGGGGCAGCGCAGGGATGGTGCAAGAGCCCCGTGCCAGACCCTGCGCACCCCGAGCGGTTTTTCTCTGAACGGAACAGGAAACTGCCTGCGGCAATCGCTCCGCTCGCAGCCATCCATCGCCGCCCCTGCGCCCCTGCGGGGGGCTTTGGGGTGCGCGACCCCACAGCTGACCCTGCTGGACCCTCCCAAATTCCCCAGCCCCTGCAAGGGTGGGAGGCTGCGTGGGGACAGCACCGGGGCCGTCATCGGAGAAGCTGCGGCAGGAGAGGTTTGCCTGGGCCGCTAGAAAGGGGAAGCGGCGAGAGGGCTGCGCCGGGCCCGGGTGAGCAGCCTGGGCGCAGGGCGGCTCTGCGAGCCTCCGCTCCTCACTTTGCTCCAGCAGCTGCCGAGGGAGCTGAGATCCTACCAGAGCTGCCTCCAGCCCCCGGGGTAAGTCGAGCTCTGCACGAACTCCATGCCACAGCCACAGGCCTGTCCCTCAGCATCCTCAGAGCCTTGGGAGGGGGCAGCTTATCCCGAAGCCAAAACCCAGCTTCTGGGCTCTGCTCGGCCTCCTCACTGCTGGTGCTGGAAGCACAAGGTGGACTGGGGAGCCTCAGCCTACAGCGAGCTCCACTCTGCTGTGAGCAAAGAGCAGATCAGGTCTGGGTTTAACCCACAGCCTGTTCCCACGGCTGCCTCTGGGGCACTGCTGAGGTGGCTGAACACCCTCTGGGTGCTGCTCTTGGCTCCTGCTGCTGAGCTTTGCAAGGACACCTTGGCACTGCCCACAGCTGGGTTTGGGTTGGGTGCAGGAGGAACCCACACCTTGATACCCCAAATACCCCTCAAACTGGCCCACTCCAGGGCTGGGCATCCGTGTGACTGGGGAGGTGAAAGCCAATGGGATGTGGGAAGGGCTGTGTTGGGTAGATGAGGCTTTGGGGTTTGTGGCCAGACAAGCCACCTGCCTGTGAATGACACCAGCCCAGGAGGGGTTCCATGCCAGGGAGGTGCCTGTGGCCATTCCCAAACGGTCTGGGCTCTGCTCAATAAGGCTGCAAGCATGAGCTGAAGGGCAAGGAGAAGGTTTGGTTTGGCCCAGGAGCCCAGCAGCCATACAGAGGGGTAGAAATGGCTTCTTCAGCCTCATCCAGCAAAGTTTTGAGCCAGTCTGGACTGTGGGGATGCTGCCAATCAGGAGCAGCAGGCTTGGAGATCTCAGGGTAGAGAGTTTGGTGACAGCTGAAATAGCTCTGAGCTACCTCCCTGCATGGGAGGGCTGAGAAGAGCATGGAGAAAGGTCCTTGCAGGGGCTGGGGACTTGCTGCAGCTGCAAGGTGTTGCTGATGATGTTGATAGGGTCTTTGGCTTTTCCTTCTGTGGCACTTGGTGGTAATGCCAGAGGTGTAAATATCAAGCCTGTGGTCTTAACTCCCACACCCTTAACTTCAACACCCTATGTTGAAGGTGACTCTTACCAAGGCAGAGCTGCCTTGAAGGTGATGGTTTGTTAGGCTGACACCAGAGAGCTGTATGTGGAGCAAGGAGGTTTTGGCAGAGAGGGGAAGGGGGTTCTGGGTGTTCACAGCGTGTTTCCTGCGAGCCTTGAGCACCATTTAGGGGCTGTTCTGCTCCAGGGCCACTAATCCTTGGGTCCTGCTGTAGGAAGTCACTGACCCATCACACAGGTGGGAATGCCAGAGACCAGGAATTTCTCTCTGGCTACAGCATCCATCAGCTGATACTTCTGACAAAACACTTGGCTTCTGCACTCCTCCCTTGGCAGCCCCTGGGCTGCAGCCTGCAGCACTGCCTTAGACCGCGCCGAGCTCCGCCGTGCTCGGTGCTGTTGTCTCCTGCTCGGGCTTGTGCCTTGCCCAGGGCTCGCAGGGCTCCCAAATGTCAGACTCGCTGCTCAACCACTCCTGGCCGTCGTTCTCCAAGCGCTGGAAGAAGAGGTGGTCCTTCAAGAGAGGTAATGCCCGCGCAGGGCAGAGCGGGGCTGTGTGCCGGGGCTGGGCTGCTGCAGGGCAGGCAGGAGACCCTGTCCGGGGCAAGCAGGTAGCCAAGAGGCTTGGGGTCCCTGGGCAGGGTTTGGTGTTGGGAGCACCTCGCCTTTCTCTGTAGGGGACGCTGCCTAAGTGGTTGGTTAATGCTTCTCCTTCCATTTCATCTTCTCAAGGCACAGAAAGGCTTTCAGGAGCTGGGCAATGGGTTAAAAATCAGCCTTCTGGTTTTGTAATACACTGATTCTGCTGCCAGAGAGCTGGAGGTCCTGGTGCTTGCTGACAGCTGTCTCTGCACAGCTGCCTGGCGAGGGCTGAGCCTGACGGTCCGAGTCTGGTGTGTGAGCAGATGCTGCAGGAAAGCTTCCCCGGGTCTTTGGGAGCAGGCTGACGAGCAGAGCCGCCCTGTTTGGAGCACAGCTGAGCTGTGGTGCTTTGAGCAGCACCAGTTGGACCTCTCGGTGTCCACAGCAGGGATGCAAGTGGCAGCAGTGTTGTGAAGTGACCTCGCTCTGGCTTGCGGAGCCATCCTTTGGCGAGACGGAAATGAGAGCCCTGGGAAGCGACGTTTGTGTCCCGGAGCTGCAGGACACTGCCTGCAAACGCTGCCCTGGGGCTGCTGCTGCTGGGACCTTCCTCTGTGCCATGAGAGCTCCTGATGCTCTTTCTCCCTCACGATCCCACCCACCCCCCGCCTCACTTCTCTTCTGGTAAGGGTGTGCAGGAGACCCAGACTGAATGCCCAGGGGAAGGTTAACTTGGAGCAGAAGGCAGGGCCATGCAGACTGCTCTGTGCTGAGCCCTGGCTAGGACACCCCACTCCAGCCTCCCAGTGCTGTGCCTGCTGGGGCACTTTTGGGCTCATTTCGAGGCTCAGGTGGGGTAACTGCCATAACGAATCAATCGGCCTCAGTGTGCTCAGAAGCTGCAACTGCTTTGGAGAGCATCTGAACAGAGCCCTCTTCCTCCAGCAGGTGCTGCAGAGGGGTTTCTCCTGCTGGGCCTTGTGCTGTGGGCACAAAACATTTGTGCCACTTAGTTCCTCTCCTGTCTCTCTGCACTGTCCCTCTCCCCAGTCAGTGTGGGACCTTCCCTCGGTGCCTGGCAGAGGCAGGAAGGTGCATGGTGACTCCTGGCTCATGGCTTGGAGAGCATCAGAGGGGCTGCAAACTCCTCCCAGCCCTGCCCAGCCCCTTTGGCTGACAGTGAGCTGAGGCCGGAGCAGGCCCCCAGGCAGCCTGTCAGGGTGCTGAGCAGCTTATCTGCTGCCCTCCTCCAGCCAGGGCAGTGTGAACCAGTGCCCACCGCTGCCAACAGCCCAGGCTGCGGGGCCCAGCCAGGTGATGGCCTGAGCCTGTCCCGGTTTAGCACTGGTTTTACAATGGTTCCACCCCATAGCTCCAGGTGTCTGCTCCTGCAGCGTGGCACAGGAAGGGCAGCTGGGGCAGAGCTGGGGCAAGGCACTTAGGCTGCTCATCCATGGTGCTCTCCCTGGTTTCCCAGCTGACATCCCTGCTCTTGCCTTCCTCCCGGGCTCATCTCCCATGGCAGCACTGCCCAGCACTGGTGCCCTGCTGTGGCTTGTCCCAGGCCAAGTGCAGAGCATGGTGTTTGCAGGGTGTGATCTGCAAGGTGACATCTTCTAGCCATGTTTCCTCTGATGCTTCCCCACCCCAGCACCAGCTTGGCTCCAGGGTCACTCGTGGACCTGCAGCTCAGCAGGCAGGTGAGGATGGGCCACTGCTGGCAGAGCTTCTTCCAGATTCGGCTGCTCTGGGGCTGTCTCCTGCCAGGACACTGTGGATCCATTGCCACCTACCAGCCTGTTGGTGGGAAAGCAGCAGAGGTGGCTGTGGGAGGGAGATTTCAGCTGTAGGTCTGACCTGGAAATGTTTGAATCTTTGCTGGGTTCCCAGCAGCCTTGGCCGGGTAACAGCACCAGAGTTTCTTCCTTGAGACAAAGCAGCTCCAGAGCCCAATCCCACTGTCCCCAAGGCTGTCTCACACTGTCACCTGCAGCAGACGCCTGTCACTCCTTCCTTGTCCGCAGGCAGGAGCCCAGAGCTGTCACGTTTTGCTTGCTGGGAAGCTCTGGCAAAGTGCAGCAGAGTCCCACTGGTGGGCAGGGAGCTCCCCAGTGCAGGCAGCGACGCTTCCTCCCCGGCTCTGCACTGGGAATTCCTCTGAGCTGCTCCTGCAGCAATAACCTTTTATGGTTCCCAGCCAGAGGGGAGTTAAGCAACTGCAAAGCCTAATCTGCTCCACGCTCTGCTAAAGCAAACAGCCCAGTTCTTGAGAGCGTCACTCTGCCATCCCATCTGCAGCTTCAGCTGGGTAAAGGTGGCTGCTGCTGCCTGCCACTGCCTGGGCAGCTGAGGCACACCATGCCCCTGCACCATGCCCCTGCACCATGCCCCTGCACCGTGCCCCTGCACTGTGCTCCTGCACCATGCCCTGCACTGTGCCCCTGCACTGTGCCCCTGCACTGTGCCCCTGCACCATGCCCTGCACCAGGCCCTGCACCAGGCCCTGCACCGTGCCCCTGCACCATGCCCTGCACTGTGCCCCTGCACCATGCCCTGCACCATGCCCTGCACCAGGCCCTGCACCGTGCCCCTGCACCAGGCCCTGCACCAGGCCCTGCACTGTGCACCTGCACCATGCCCCTGCACCATGCCCTGCACCATGCCCTGCACCGTGCCCCTGCACCATGCCCTGCACCAGGCCCTGCATCAGGCCCTGCACCGTGCCCCTGCACCGTGCCCCTGCACCATGCCCTGCACCGTGCCCCTGCACCATGCCCTGCACCAGGCCCTGCATCAGGCCCTGCACCGTGCCCCTGCACTGTGCCCCTGCACCGTGCCCCTGCACTGTGCCCCTGCACTGTGCCCCTGCACTGTGCCCCTGAACCATGCCCTGCACCAGGCCCTGCACTGCAGTGCAGCCACGCAGCAGAGGTCTGCAGTGCCCACGGAGGATGTGAGGGGTGTGCTGGGCCTGGAGGGGGCTGCTGGCTGCAGCCTGAGCCTCGGCCAAACCCTGAGCCCTGCATGGCACAGGGGATGTTTTCCAGGCCTCCAAGGAGCTGACTCTGTTCCAGGCATCTACTTCAGAGCTGCAGGCTGGAGCCCGACACAGGCCCAGAGTAGCCTTGGCAGGACTGGAGTCTGTTTGGGAGTTAAAAAAGCCTCTTTATTTTGGGTAACCCTGGGGCCAGGGCTCTGGTCTCTGTCAGACCACAGTGCTTCTCAGGGCCTGCAGCCTCAGCCCTGCTGCCTCTCAGGGCTTTGCTGCTGCAGGGGGTGGTGAGAGCAGGGAATCTCCTTGGGAGTCCTTCCTTGGGCTTTTCTGAGGGCAGGCACCATTTGTCCTGGTACCCCCAGGACCCTCCTCCCCACCTGCTTGCTCCCCTTGGGTCTGTTCTACCTTAACCTTCATCCCAGCCTGGTTTGAGGGTCCAGTAGCTTTTTAGCACCCCCTGACATCTTTGGCTGCTGTATCTTACAAGCTCATGCCAAAAGCTGCAGCCATTCAAGTGCACATCCACTGCAAAATGTTGATTTTGGGATTGCAAGCTCCAGGGGGGTCTGAGGAACAGGGATGGTGATGCTCAGCAGCTCACTAAACCCTTGCTGGTTTTGCAGATCAAAGACATCCTGGGCAGGGATTTTTCTATTAATTGAAAGTGTCCTGTGAAGTAAATTCTGCAGCCTTGCTGAAAGCCTCCTTCACATTCCCCCTCTTCCTACAGCTAGAAAAGCTCCCAATTAAAACAGTGCCTGCTCACGGCTTTCTTCCTCTATTATTTGCAGTCCCTTGCTTGAAGCCTCTGTGCAGTTCAAAGACAGCAAAGGCTCCTCAGAACGGAGCTCCTGGCAGCTGCAGTGTGCAGAGGGATCCAAGGAACAAGCCTCCAGACTCTCCCTCACGTTTGCTGCCATTTTCTGGTTGGCACAGCACAATTCCTGGCCCACAGCAGGGTGTAAGGTTTCCACAAGTGTGGTTTTCAACGAGATCTTCCTCATATTGGCTGATAAGAAAGCTGGGGACAGTTTGGCCTCCCAGTGGCCTCTGTTATTCCTTACGGATGAAAATGAAACCACTGTTGGGAATTTTATTTCTGTTTTAAAGGTCCAGAATTTCAGCAACAGACCTCAAAATGTTTCCACAGTGACAGAGTCGAGCACAGCAGTGCCAGGCTCTGGCTGGGGCAGGCAGCCCTGGTCTCTCTGTGGCTCTGGGGATGAACTTTGTGCTGCCAGGGGGTCCCTGCACCAGGTTCCCACAGGATCAAGGCTGCTGAGGTGCTGAGACTGCTCAGCAGTGCCTGTCTGCGAAGGCTGAAGGAGCCCAGGTGGAGCAGTTCAGTGCTGGCTGCTGCCACCCTCTGCATGGTTTTCTGTCCCTGATGGCTGCCTGACATTGACCTCCTCTGTCTTGCAGGGTCTGACTGCAAGCCATGCTTACGGGAATTGCCCGACCACAGCACCCCTGCTCTGCAGCATCCCAACCCCAAAGGCTTCCTCCCATCCCTGATTGCTGAGGATGACTCCTTCTGCACCAGCATGGCTGAAGAAAAGGCAAGTGTCCTCCTCCCATCTGCTGTCACTGTGCCAGGCAGGAAACTGGGGCCTCAGCACCACAGTCAGAGGGGTCTGTGCTCAGATAAGAAGTGGGGCAAGAGCTGCTGATCCAGACGGCCTGGGAACGGCAGGGGAAGTCAGCCCTCTGTGCTGTGGATGGCCATTAGGGGCTGCCCAGTTCAAGAGAGACAGGGAACATCTGGAGAGAGTCCAGCGGAGGAGGCAAAGCTGCTGAGGGCCCTGGAGAATCCCTGCGAGGAGGAAAGGCTGAGAGCCTCTGGGACTGGAGGAAGCTGAGCCAGTGGGGCTGGGGTAGGTCTGGCTGTGAGATGCAGTTGGAGAGGCCACTGCTGGGTTGAGAAACCCAGCTGCAGGTGGACATTTTGACATCAGAAGGGAAAGAAAAGTTGCTCCAGCTCTGCACAGGAGGTGACCCCTTCCTAGGAAGGGCAAGAGGCTCTCAGGTGAGATCTGTGAGCTGAGGCTAAGCTGTGGCTGCTTTGCAGGAGGGTTCATCTTCCCCAGAGCTGGATGCCCCAGCAGTGGACTCGCACAGCAGCACAGAGGATCTCCTCTCGGACTCTGCTCTCCAGGGCACGCAGTTTTACAGAGACCTGGGGCTGCTGAGCCCACCAGCACCAGAGGCAGCAGTGCAGCCAGAACAAGCCACCGCAGCAGTGTCGGCTGCTCACCTGCTGGAGGAGAGGCCAGGGGCTCTGAGCAGCTTGTCTGTGGACATTGCCTTCTCCAACCCTGTTCCCTGCTTGCTGCATTATGCCGAGGCCGACTGCAGCTTTCTGAACAAGGGCCACGGGAGCTGCTGTGCGGTGGTGCCAGGGGATGGTACCAGCACTTCCGAGGGTCCTGCAGAGGCAGACAAAGAGCTGGATCTGCAGGAGGCCAAGGATTCCTTCCCCACGCTGGTGAGATCGATGTCCACCTCTCGGAGGCACAGCTGGGAGAGCTCTTTATCACCCGTGGACTGCAAGCGCAGGTACAGCAGGCCCAGCAGCAATGTCTGATGCAGGGGGCACAGGGATGCTGTGTGGGGCTGCAGCAGTCACTGCCCTGAGCTCCAGCTGCTGCTGGGTGCTCCCCATCGCTAGCCAGCGCCTGCCAAAGCAGCTGATGTTGGGGGGCTGTGGAGGATCAGATGCTAGAGCAGCAACAGGCTTTCGTGGCTGCAGAGGTGGATTTTGCGGCAGGATGCTGAGCTCTGGCTGGGAGCAGTTTGCAGGTCTGGCCTCACTGCTGTGCTGTGCTGCTGCCACCTCGCTGCCCCGGGCCGCAGGTCCTGCACCAGTGTCCCCAGCTGGCACCTATTGATCTCCCGGGTGACTGGAGTTAGGTGCAGGCCAGCAAGGACTATTTTTATCTCTCCTCCTTATAAGGTACCCTAAAATGATCTCAGCATGCAATCTTGGCACTTCTTGTCCAAGCCCAGGCTTTGGTTCCCAGCCCTGTGGCTCTTCCACATGCCGTGGATCATTCACAGTTTGTGCTGTGCCCAGCACTTGAGTGGCAATGGTACAGAGCTGCTGCCAGTGCTGGGGACACGCTGGGTGCCCTGGCTGGGTGATGAATGCCACATGAGTGGGGGCCAGCGAGGGGGAGCACGCCCCACTGCCCCCTGAGCAAACACTTCCTGAGCCTGTCTCTGGCAGCAGGAAGGAGGTGACAGTGATCTGCAGACCCAGCCCACGAGGGGGGGAAGATTTTCCACTGGGCCACATCCATCACTTCGCTCCTGTGCTGTTGGCCCTGCCACAGGACTCGGTGTTCAGGGAGGTGGGGCACTGGGGGAACTGGTCCTCCCCTCCTTTCCTAGATTCCTTTTTGCTTCCTGGAATCTGGGCTCCCGTGGGAGCAGGATTTCTGCCGTGCTGCCGCTGTGACTATCTGATCAATTACAAGGTTTGCCTTTCTAAGTGCCCAGAGGGACTTTGCTGGCATTGCAGCTGGCAGGGCAGCAGCGCTGAGGCAGGCCAGGCAGGCTGCTGCCGGGGTGGCTGCACAGTCTCAGGGGTTGCTAAGAGCTCAGCGAGAGTCATCCGGCACTAACCACCCTGGCTGACCCAGGAGCTCGTGGGCTTGCTGATGGCAGCCAGAGAAGCTGTTCTGAACAGCCCCAGGACTCGGTGTGCCAGCTGATGCTTCCTGGCATCTCCTTTCCCATGTGCCTGCTGTGGTGACACTCGTCCCAGTTGCGTGAGCTCTGTAAGACTGCCGACCCCTGGCTAGGACATTGCAGAGGCTGTGCCACGACTGGGTCTGCTCAACTGGCTTGTTCCTCTTCCCTGAACTAGGTTCAGCCTGGATCCCACGGAAATGGGCAGCGACCCAGAGCAGGAGGATGTGGAGAAGGGGAGCCAGTGCCTCACACGACCTCCTCGTGTGTCCCTTCAGCTGCCCAAAGGAGAACTGGAAGCCTGGAGCAGTGATGGGGGTGGGGTGGTGATCAAAGTGGAGATCGAGCCGCTGCACTCCAGGCTGGCAGTCAGCCACGGCACGGAGCAGGCGGTGAGTGTCTGGGGGCTATGTGCAGGCTGGCAGCAGGGCAAGCTCAGGGTGCAGAAGGCAACACATATGGGTGTCAGCTGCAGGCTGGACCCCTTCAATGCCAGCACTGAACCAGGAATGGCAGGAGGTCTGCAGGAAGCTCCTCAGAGATGAGCTCTCTGCTCAGGGACAAAACAATCATAGAATCATAGAATGGTTTAGGTTGGAAGGGACCTCAAGGATCATCCAGCTCCAACCCCTGACATAGGCAGGGACACCTCCCACTAGAGCAGGTTGCTCAAGGCCTCATCCAGCCTGGCTTTAAACACCTCCAGGGAGGAAGTATCCACAACCTCCCTGGGCAACCTGTGCCAGTGTCTCACCACCCTCACTGTAAAGAACTTCCTCCTAACATCCAGCCTAAACCTCCCCTCCTCCAGCTTAAAAATACAAGGGAGGGAAGGGTTGAGGAGTCAGCCTGTTCCCTGTGCTCTATTGTGTCCTGCTCTAATCCTGTGCTCTCATACACCAGAGGTATCAAACCACACAGCAAGGGAGCCCTTCCTCAGGGCAGGAGGCTGTGGCAGGCAGGACAAGCCCTGGCACTGAAGCCCAGACTTCCTGCATCACACCTTGCCAGCCAAGCTGTGCCCTGATGGAGGCTCCCTGAGTGCACAAAGGCTGAAACATGTCCATGGCTTTTCACTTCTCCAGGAATGTGGCAGCAAGGGCAAGAGACTGAGGTCAAAGTCTGTCCCAGCAGCCTGTGAGACCATGGCCTCCCCTCAGACACCCTGCAGTTTCAACACCTCTCTTCCAGCCGTGGAAGGTTGGTACAGCCTGCACGTGGCGTGAAGGCAGTTCATGGGTTTGTGGTTAAAAAGGTAACAAATTGGAAACATCAGAGAATCACAGAATCACCAAGGGTGGAAAAGACCTCTAGGACCATCATCATCATCTCTGGGGTGGCATCAGCTCCTGCCCCTTGTCTGCAAGCAGGATCCTCTGAAGATGATGTGCAGACTGGAGAAAGGAGTAACACAGGGAAGCGATGCAGGCTTCACCTCCCCCACAGAAAGGCAGAGCAGCCTTTTCTGCCCCTGCTGCCCCTGGCATTTCTCTTTCCCTAGGAAAGGCAGAGTGGGAGCCCAGAAAGATTATTGGGGTCCAACCACCAACCAAACCCCTGCAGAGAGTGTTTTGTATTCCAGGTGTCAAGCCCCCTGCTCTGGAGATGCTGGAGAAGGACCATGTGTCCCCAGACCACGTGTAGGTATTGTCAGTCCTGGCTGTTCTGAGATGGAGACTCTTGAGTGTCTCTGAGCTGCTGGAGATACAACAAAGGAGATCCCATTCCACACTGGGGCAGAGCTGAGTGGCTGGTGGTAAACCAGGAGCAGCTGCTCTGTGGGGTGCAGAACCTCTTTGCAGGGACATTTTCTAATCCCTGGCTTTTCTCTTGCCCCACCCCCGGTAGGCTGATTGTCCAGCAGGTCCTTCAGGAGCTGAAACATTACCATGGGTAAGTGTGTCTGGGAGAGGGGTGTGGGTGAGGACGTCATGGGTCTGCTCAGGACCCACCTGGCAAAGGACACATGGTCACCTGAGGGGCAACTCCCAAGGGTACCAGAATCACTGCACTCCTCCTGTCCCAGGGTGGGACACAAGGAGAAGCCTTTCCCCTGCCTCTTCTTGGAAGCTCTAAACATGCCCCTGCCCTGTCTCCAACAATGAACCTTTCCACCAACCCATGTGTCTGATGCCTTCTCCCCACACAGGGCAAAGCAGAGAGCTTGTGTGCAAGAAGGCAGCGACTGCTCCCAGCAGAACATCACCTGGTTTGAGTTCCTGTCCAATGAGTAAGTGGCACAGATGGGGACCCACACGCTGTGTGCCCAGAGCAGGCTGATTCCAGTCCCCTGTCCTCTAAGCTCTGCTGCCTTGCTCACACCTTGTGCAGGACATTGGTGTCTGCAGGGGTTCAGCCAGGATCAGGGCCTGGTGCTGACCAAAGCCCCAGGGGCAGCCAGAACCCACACAGACAGCAAGTTGAGCTCGTTTATGAGCGTCCACTCATGGCATGGCCGATGCCGAGCCAGACCCTCCAGGAGATGGAAAGGTCAGAGACAGGGTCCTGAAGTACTGCTGCAGGTGAACTTCATCAGTCATTTCCTGGGACTGTGCTTGGCCAGGTGAGGTCTCTCAGAGAAGGTGGTTTGGGTCTCGTTTCAGAAAGGAGGAGAGTGGGAAAAGCGACAAAGCAGAGAGAGGCACGAAGGTGATGCGGCGCCTGAGCTCCCTGCGCAGCCGAGTCACGGGGTCCTGGCAGAAGGATAAGGTGAGGGCAGAGGCTGAAGCTGTGGAAGGAACTGTTCAGTTCTTCAAGGGTGTCTGAACCCGGGGACTAGTTAGTTGGATTGCTTTGGGGTGGCTGAGGTCAGCACTGCAAGCACTGGGCAGTGATCCTGACTTCCAGCCCACCTTGCTGCCAGGGTTCTGGCTGCTCTCCGCTGTCTCAGCTGGAGTTGTGCAGCCCAGAAGAGCACTGCTTTGGCTGGGTGACCACCTGGATCACCCATGGTGGCAAGGAGGAGAGCCTGCAGAGGCACAGATCTGTGCTGCAGTGCTGTATCCTGCCTTTCATCACACAGGGACCTGGACTAGAGGGACTGGCCTGAGCCTTGGGAAGGTGTTTGGGAGAAGCACCATGGTCCCAAAGGCTCCAGCAGAAAGGTGCCTGCTAAACTTAATGTGCATCAGCTCTCCGTGTGCTCAGGTTTACCAGGGGGACAAGAAATGTGTGGGCAATACAGGGTCTGTAACAGAGCTGGTTTCTTTTTTCTCCTTTCAGGGTAAGAACAAAGAGCAGCCAAAAGAGAAGGAGACAAAGGAGCCAAAAGAGAGGTGGAAAGAGGTCAATAGGCACCAGCTTGTGCCAGGGGTTTTCTCCAGCTGCACCAGCTGCTCCCTGTGTGCCAAACCTCTTGTGAATAAAAGTGGTCTGCAGTGCCTGAGTGAGTATGGCTGCTGCTGCCTGGCACTGACCCAGCCTGGCTGCACCTCGCTCCCCAGCCTCTGCTCTGCTCCCTGCGGTCAGCCCCATGGATCCCTTCACTCTTCTGCCTGGCTTGGCTGCCCCTCACTGCCCTGCTTGGCCTGGCCTGACTCTTTCTCCAGATGGTCTAAACCATAGGATCCCAGACTGGTTTGGGTGGGAAGTGACCTTTAGAAGCCATCCAGTCCAACTCCCCTGCAGTCAGCAGTGACATCCGCAGCTAGAGCAGGTTGTGCAGAGCCCAAAAAAACCTGGTCTGGAATGGTTCCAGGGCTGGGGCAGCTCTCACCTCTCTGGGCAGCCTGGGCCAGGGGCTCACCATCCTCAATGTGAAGCAAAATCCTTCCTTACCTCCTTTTTAAGTTCAGACCATCCCCCCTTGCCCTGTCTCAACAGGCCCTGCTCACAATTCTGTCCTCAGCTTTGTGACTGTCCCTTTAAATGCTGAAAGGCCACAGAAAGGTCTCCCTGGAGCCTTCTCTTCTCCACACTGAAGAACGCCAAACCCCAGTGCTCTGAAATGATCTGGCAACAATTTAATCCTCACTTTCTTTGTCCACTTGACCATTTCCTGCCCCTTCTCCCCCAGGAGGGTTCCGGGTCAGCTTTTCTCTTAATAACGATGCTTTTTGCACAGTCCTGCTGTGGCCAAGCAAACCTCCCTCCTGCCTGAGCCAAGCTGCATTGTTCTGCACTGCTGTAGTGATGCCAGCTCTGCACCCTCCCTATGCATGGCCACAGGGATTTCTAGAGTGTCCCAAACTTAATCCAGTGGTGCCTCCCAGGACCTGTGCCAGATCTTTGCTCTCCAGCTGCGGGCAGTGCAGCTGCTCCTCCACCAGCATGCAGGGGACTCTGTCCTCCCAGCACAGTCTCTGTGGCCTTGCTGCATGGCTTTGGCTGCTGGACAAATCCTGTCCCTCCTTCGGGGCAGGTACTCAGGGCACTGAAGGACATTTTAATTCCCAAGGGATTGTCTGTGGGCAGAGGGAATCTGGAAAGGAGAGAATTGCTCTCGTTCTCTACCCCTGAGGCAATGGTCGCTCTCCAGTAAAGGTCTCTCTGAGGTTCTCAAGGTCAGTAAAACCTTGCTGGGGCACAAAGGAACTGGCTGCCCTTGGACATGTGCTGTGGAAGTGTATTTTGCCTTCGGGGCAGATGGAGGTTAACTGCAAAAAGACCACAGGTCCAGCTGTTAGTGAACTTTCTTCAGGCATCCCAGCAAAAAGTAGGAAGCACAGTAAGAGCAAATGCTCTGGGGATGTTTAGAGTGAAGCCAGCTATGGCAGGAGGAGCCAGAGTTATGCCTCATTCCTCTCTAGGGAAGCTTCTAGCTCGGTCCTGAATGCTGCTGTAAAAGACATGTCTGAACTTGAGGGGATGCAGACAGCCCTCGATCCCCAGCATGCCAATGCTTGGAGCTGTGCTCTGTACAGGCTGGAGAACTCTGAGGTCATTGCTGGTCTGAGTGATTATTCTCTGGTCAACCACTGTGGAAATTTGTGGTCTGGAGCATGAGGAGTTGGAGATAGGTGTTGAAATAGGAGTGTGGCTCAGCACAGCATCACCTGGCACAGACCCAGGGGTGTTGGACGTGAGTTATAGAAACATTGGCACTGTTTGTCAGCCCTTCTGTGGGGCACCCACGATCCTGAGTCTTGCAAACATTCAGGAGCAGTGAGGAACTGGTTTGTGTTTGGGACTCTGCGACATCTCCTTTGACTTTCTGGGCTGCTCAGGGATTCACTGCCCAGGTGGATGTGGGCAGCAGGGCTGGGGTTTGCCTCCTCCCTTTGCTGAGGCCTGAACTGAGGCTGACCAGTTGGGCAGGGTTCTGAGACGCTCACTAAAATCAACGGCCTGTCTGTGGTCAGGCATGGGCTGGGACTTGTGTGACAGCTGCTAGCCTAAGAGTGCCTTCCTGTGGGTTCTGCTGGGTGCTGGAGCTGGTAGTTTGTATCAGCAGCTGTGCTGCTGCAGCTCGGTGCAGTTCCTGTGCTGCTGCAAGCTGCAGATAGGGCTCCTGAAATGCAAACTTTGGAGCCACGCTGCAGGTCCACTTGTCAGAGGTGAGAGTTGCTGCGTCAGGGTTCAGCCTCAGCTGTATCTGCTGCCAGGATCTGAGGCTGTTTGGCTGCCTCTCTTGTTTTCTCTCGGCGAATTCTCCTCTCCCCATCCCTGCGCTCTGGCTCTCGGCCGTCCGCGGTCCGGCGCTGCCGGCGGGGTCGCTGCCCTGGGTTCTGAACTGCAGCGCCACCAGGCGGCGGCAGGCAAAGCAAGCAGGAAGAGGGTTAAAGGGACGAGCTGAAGCCAGGAGGAGGAAGGGTGGGAAGTGAGGAGGAGGCTTCGCGCCTTTGCACTGTCCAGTGGACACAAAAAGTCTGGTGGCTTCCATGGCTGTGATGACATAGAGGAGCAAGAGCTCTTCTTATTAGACGCAGTAACAGCAGGAGGAATTCTGCTTTTAACTGAGAGCGAGGAATCGTGGTTCTGCTAGGGATGAGCATGCGAAGAAGGCAGGCAGCCTGGGTGGCCCTGCACAGTGTGGCTTGTGTCCCTCTCCCACCCAATTCCTGCCCCGGTGCAGCCTCGGAGGGCAGGAGGCTGTGGTGTGTGTTCACCACAGGAGAGTCTGTGCAGCTTTGGGTTCGGAGTCTCACAGATGTGATGTGAGGAGCCTGGCAGGGATAAAAAACAAAGAGGAATGATTGCAGGCACTCAGTGATGGTGGCCACCCAGACTCTGGTGTTACATAAACTCTGAGCTGTGAGGCTCTGAGTTTATTTTCACCTGGAAGTAGAGAAAGCTCCTTCTGAGCCTTTGCTGTCAAGGGTGGAGAAGGTTCTGTGCCTAAATTAATCCTCTCTTATAAACATGCTTCCAGAGTTTATGCAGCAGGAGTTAGATGAGTCCCAGGAAAGCCCTGACAGGAGGAGAGGTCTCCAGGCAGGCCACGCTGTGGAGGTGAGCCAAGGGTCAGCCACGGAATACAGATGGCAGGAGGATGGCTGCCCTCCTAGCCACTTGAGTGCTGGCGTAGAGGTGGCTCCTGTACATCTTCTCCATCTGAGAGCTGCATCTCTGATACTTCATGGGAGAGATGGAGCCCTAGAGCCTGCAGGGAGGCCAGACCAACCCTCCACTGCAACAGCAAACCTATGGCTGCAACCCAAGTGTTTGGTTTCTCTTTGAGAGAAGGTGCTTGTAATGTACCTGCTGTGCTGGACACCAGGCTGGCTGGCTGTCCTCCCTGCTCTAACACGGTGAGAAATGGGCTGAGTCCCACTGGAATAAGCAGCCCCTGACAGGAGTGCAAACAAGTGACAGCAGAGCGACTGCACCGGGCTGCTGCACCTCAGGCCAAGGAAGGAGCTAGGGCAAACCTGAGAGTGTGGTTTCAGAGGAAACCCTGAGTGAGCTGTGGGGCTGCAGACAGAGCAGGCTCTGCCCAGCTTTGGAAGCTTTAGAGAGCAGAGATGAAGAATATTCTACTGTCAGTGCTGCTCCTGTTCTGCTTTTCACCCTCTTTTTGTGTCTGTGTATTATCACCTTCACTTGGAACACCTCCACGGTGCTCCTGCTAAGACACTTGGCCTGATGAATGCACGTCCATGACACAATAATCTACCTGCAGCTTGTTCAGTACAAAACCTTTTGTTAATGTAGAGAGACACAGGATTAGAAAGTTGGTGCTACTCTCCTCTTTGCAATCCAAACCTTAGCTCCAAGCTACGGAGTCTTTCAGCTGGCTGCCGTGCCAGATTTTGCAGGTTTTGTGGAGATGCCCCGAGGCCACCAGGCGAGCACAGCACGTTCTGGCTCTCTCCTGACAGCTGCAGTTGGGCAATCTGCAAGGCTTTGCTTTTATGTTACAGCGAAGCACCAAGTTTGACGTGTCTGAGGATTAATCTGTCGCCAAGCAGCACCCAGCTGTTCACCCCCAAACCACTTCATGTAATGGTTCTTTCTCTGCAGGGCCGAGCCCCCAGTAAACAGCTGGGCCCTTCTTGTACTCAGCCCTGTACAGAAGCAGCACAGAAGGAATGTTTCTGAAAAGCTTGCAACTGCAGGAGAAAGGGAGAAATAAAATCGATTGAGCAGGTGGCCAGGTGGAAACCAGAGGCAATGCTGGTCCCGAGGCACCTTTCCAGTTGAACGGGGCCAGGTCCTTTGAAAGCAGCGTGGGCAGGCTGTGGGGTGGGTGAGAGAAGCTCAGCTGTGTGGTTTTATCCTGGGTGCTGCATTTTCAAGCTTGATGGGCAGCCTGGGGTTGGCTTCACAGGTCATGAACGGAGCCGAGTCCTTTGAAAGCAGCGTGGGCAGGCTGTGGGGTGGATGGGAGAGGCTCAGCTATGTGGTTTTATCCTGGATGCTGCATTCTCAAGCTCGATGGGCAGCTTTGATGTGTGTGATTTAAAACATGGCAAGCTTGTGAAGGAGATCAGTGTGTACATCAGAGTAAACCAGAGAGCAGGAGGTCAGGTCGGGACGTGAGCTCCTCTGATTTCTCTGCACAGAGCACTTCAGCAGCTCAGTGCTAACTCTGGGTCAGACCTGGCTGGGGTCAGGGAAGAGGTTTTCCCAACCATTTAGTTCGGAGTCAGTGTCTGAGGCTGCTGACAGCGCAGAGCACCCCCTCTGCTTTCGCTGTTTGTCTGCACAAGGGTCTCTGGCAGGGTACGGGCAGCCACTCGCGGTCAGAGGCTGGAGAACGAAGCCAACGCCCTGCCAAGCCCCGGGGACCCTGAGCCGCCTTGGCAGGAGCAGTCATACCCACTTCTGCCCGTGCACAACGGCAAATCCCAGCGGGCTTTTAATGGCGAAGGAGGCATTCAGGGCAAGTGCCGGGCGCTGCGCAGACACCGACGACCCTGCCAAAGCCGTCCCCGCGCTGCCGTCTCCCAATCCCGTTCGGGCCCCGCTCTCGCTTTGTTCGCACCGCAGGCAGCGCTGATGGGGGCAGCTCCCTGCAGCTCGCCGCTGCTTCGGCATCTTTAGAGCCACGGCCGGGCAGAGGAGAGGCTGCAGCAGCGCTCAGGCTTGGGTTGGGGCGCTTGGACCCCTCGTCAGGGGGCTGCTGGCTCTGGGCTCCGGCCGCTTTCCTCGTCCCGGGAGCAGGCTGAGGGGAAAGCGTGGGCTCGGGGTGGCCGTGGGCCGCGGGCGGTGCTGCCCTGCCTGCGGCATTGAGCGGCCCGGGGCTACCCAGGCCCCTGGGGGCACAAAGGCCCGGGCTCGCCGTGCGGCGCAGGCGCAGGCCGCTCCGTTCGCTTCCGGGACACCGGGGCGCTTCCTGTTGCTGTGGTCGGCGGTTCCCGGGACGCAGAAGTGCAGTCGGCGGCTCCCCGGGGAGTCCGGTAAGCGACTGAGGTGTCAGCGCGGCCGCCGGCTCCCCGCGCCTCGGTCCCCGGCTCCCCGCGTTGCCCACCCTCCTCCGGGCCTTAACATGCCCCTCTCGGCACCGGGAGGCTCTCCGCGGGGCGCTGGGCGGCCGCGGCCCGGTAAGCGGCGGGCCCGGTCCCTGTGGCTCTGCAGAGCCTGCGCTGGGACAGGTCTCAGCGGGGACCTGGGCCGGGGACGGCGCTGCCCGCCCGGCGCAGCCCCGCAAGGCCGGCAGCGGAGGGCAGCCAGAGCCTGGCCCGGGCAGAGGCTTTGCCGTCCCGTTCGTGCCAGATCCCGCGGGTCTGTGGCTGTCCCAACGCTAGCGGCTCGGCGATTAACCTGCAGGTCAGGGCGTAGCTTGGGCAGATCCAGTCTTTGTCTTGGAGACTTCTTTTAGGGGCTAAAGGAGCTGAAGTAGCACTCCGGGAGGGGAGCTGAGCGAAGCTGGTTGGCTTCGTGCCACAGCCGGAGCTGGAGCATCCTTGTGGTAATCCTGCACCTTATCTCGGCTGCCTGGTGCTGTAGCAGTGAGGAAAGCCTGAGATGTGCATAGAAAGACCTTAAATGTGTTAGGAATAAAAGAAGGAAGAAAACTTCATCCCCTCACTTTTGCTGACTGGCCTCTTTCAGCTGTTCCTCAGCTCTGGCACGTTAGGAAGAGGAGCAGGAGATAATAACTTGTATGTGCTTATAGGAAACCCGGGCAGGAGCTAGGATCAGCGAGGACTTTGGAGGAGCTGAGGTGGTTCAAAGCCTCCTGAACGTTTCTTACTGCTGTAGTTTGGCTGCTCTAAGGAATCAAATTCCCTCCTGCTGTCGTAAGGTTCCGTGCAGGGGGTTAGTTGCTGCTCTGTCCCTGTGTCTCCTGTGTCAAACTAAGGGAAGAAGAGCTTCTCGGTTCCTTCTCACTGCCCTCTTAAGAAAGAGTTTTATGTAGGTGGATTTTTTTCCGTTTGGCAGCGTTGTAAAGTTATCAGGTGAGGAGGTAAAGAGTTTATGGGCTGATAAAAAATGAAGCCACGGGATAGAGCTCTGCGGCAGGAGCCGTCAGATGCTGCATGTTGCAGTTGCAGTTGCACCTGATGTTTACCTGTGGAATACTTTAAATACCTTTTATGATTGTCATAGCTGCGGCTTCAGCCCCGCAGGGTGCCTGCAGCGTGGGGGAAGGGCTCAGTGCCAGAGGAGTGGAGTGCTGCTGGTCTTGTCCACCTGGTGCTGTAGCAGTGAGGAAAGCCTGGGGTGTGCATAGAAAGACCTTGAATGTGTTTGGAATAAAAGAAGGAAGAAAACAACAAAAGGTGGTGCCTTTGAGGACGAAGTGCTGGTTCTCCTCGGCATCGTTTAGAGCACAAACATCAGTTCCCGGGGTGCTCTTCCTGTGCTGTCCGTGTGCTGTGCCCCAGTTTCTCTGCTTAAAGAAAGCTCTGAGGCCACCTGAACTTTCAGTGTTGGGAATGACACAGCCCCACCCCCAGCCCTAGCTCTGATGTTTCGACCATAAAGCCAGATACAGGCAGTAATTAGAGGTTGTTTTTGGAGACCAGGAGGAATGCTTGAACAGGGAAGCTGAAACTTGATCATTCCGTGGTGCTGCTCTCCCGTGTGGACTGTCTCCATTTCAGAACGTGCAGCATCTCATCACCCTGCACCCTCCAGTTTTGGTTTCTGCCTCTGCCTAATGAGGTGAGTTAGAGGCAGGTGAACAGCGGTCACCAGAGCCACGGGGACAAAGTTAAACCTGCTCTGAGTTCCTGAAGGTCCTTGACCTGGATTTACCCAGTGCAGAAACTTCTTCCTGTTCCACTGCAGCTCCTCCTCCTCCTTCCTGAGGAGATTTGTCACCAGGCTGCTGTGCTTTTTCTGCAGCCTTGGGGTTGTTTGAGATGCTCCTCAGCTGTTGTGTTGGGTCTACATTCAGATTTTGTGTTCTCTGGTAGTCATGCAAGTTCCTTTATCAGATCAAGAGCAAGGATTTGCCTTGTATGGGGTGAGGGAAGAGGGCAGAGATTTGCTCCCTGAAGCATTGGACATTTTAAAATGGAAAAGTAATGAATTTAATGCAGTATTTTGTGCATGGATTGAGAGGCAGTAAATAGGCTCTGACATACAAGAGAGTGGATCATAGAGTCACAGGATAGGTTGGCTTGGAAAGGACCTTAAAGATTATCCAATTCCAACCCCCTGCCGTGGGCAGGGACACCTCCCACCAGCCCAGGTTGCTCAAGTCCTCATCCAGCCTGGCCTTGAACACCTCCAGGCTTGGAGCCTTCATAACCTGTCTGGGCAACCTGTTGCAGTGCCTCAGCGTCCTCCTGGGGAACAGTTTCTTCCTTGTGTCTCGTCTCGGTCCAGTGTCTTCCAGTTTGAAGCCATCACCACTTGTGCTGTCACTCCCAGCCCTTGTCAAAAGTCACTCCCCAGCTCTCCTGGAGCCCCTTCAGGTACTGGAAGGATGCTCTGAGGTCTGCCCGGAGCCTTCCATTCTCCAGGCTGAACAATCCTAGCTCCCTCAGCCTCTATTCATAGGTGTCCACGCCTGAACTTGGCTGGTTTTGGGGGGGGTTTAATGTCATTTAAAATAGCACTAGAGGCAGCACTTCCACCTTGGGTTAGCCACAGCATCTCTGAGTCGTGGCTCTTTGCAGATGGGCTTTTAAGAATCACTTTATCAGACCAGAGGCCAGGGTCACAATGCCCACAGTGTCTGGTGAGTCACAGATGTGTCCTGCAATCCAATTCTGCAGGATGTTTATAGGCCATTGGCAGTGTCTGGTCTGCTGGAAGGTGTTCTGGCTGGGGGAGAAGATAATCTTCAGCTGCCCTTTCTCATGTCCATTGTCCTCCTGCATGCTGTGAGCTGTCCCTGTGCTTTGGGGCACTGCAGTGTGCTGTCCCATAAAGTGCTCATTAATGAGGGAAGGGTTTTATTACCCCAGATATTAATTTCATTGCCCTCAATCATCAACAGGACCTTTTCTGATGATGCTGAGCCTCTTGATCTTACATCTTCCTTTGCTGGATGAGGTCCCTGTTTCAGGTAGTCCCTCAGATTTAGGTCATCACTGGCACTAGCCTGTGCAAAAGGCTTCTGAGGCTGTGACAGCCTTTCTGGTGAGCAGATACAGGGTGGTGCTCCCCAGATCCTCAATCTGAATTCCAGCCGTGTGGGTTTAAGCCCAGGAGCAGCCCTGGTGGATTTGCATCATTTCCATCCTCTCTGCATGACACCAATCACTGCTGGGCCTTCAGCTCCCAGCAGTGGTGGTCCTGTCCCTACCCAGGTGAGGTCGCCCAAATCCTTGGACCTTCCAAGTGTGTGAGCAGTTTGCTGTTCTCAGCAGCACTGACCAGAGCCGTGGCCCTCTGCACAGCCTGTGGGCAGACAGTCCTGTGGAGGATCTGTGCTTCCCTGCCAGCCTCATCTGGGTGCAATCTCAGGGAGATGATAGGAAGGAGAAAGGGGAGAGCCTTGCTGGCAATCTTGGGTGCTTTTAGCTCCATCTTCCTCTGGAAGACCTCCTGTGCCGCTCCAGCCTGAAAGGGCCTTGCTGACACAACTATTCACTTCATTTCAGTGTTGTCCCTTCTGAATTCTTCATCTGAACAAGGCCAGATGCTGCCAGGTACTGCCAGCTGATGCAGAGATACTTTGTCAGTCTGAGCTGAGCAGTGCCCCTTTGTTTTGGTTGCTGTCTCTGGGTTCTGTGTACACTTAGAGCAGCCTTTTGTGGCTGTCTCTGCTCTTAAATATCAGTCTCCATGTGTGCAGGTTCCTGACACCTCTGCGCTGTCCTCTGTCCCTCACTCTTCTCTCTGCTGTTTTCTTGACCCCTGTATTTCTCCAGTGGCCTGTGCCTAGGGACTGTCCAGAGGATGAAGGACGCAAGGAGAAGCTGAGTGCAGGAAAAGGAGATGTTTGCTCTTACTCTTCACTGGGCTGTGCTTGCTCCAGCACTGTCTGCAGGAGCTGGGGTGTGTTCTGCAGTGAAGGTGCTTGCAGGGCAGTCTGATTCCTTGGTCAGTTTGCAGATGCTCTTCTTTGAGTGGGCAGAAATGCTGCCCATGGAAGTCCTTCAGCCAGCAGCATTTCAAGTAGCCTCTTGGAGCATCCAGTCCTTGGGCTCAGCTGTAGCTTGTGAGGCTATTCTGTAACAGTGTCTTGCGTTCTAGCATGTTCTGCCCTGGTGGGCAAAGCCTCTTCCAGCAGCAGAGGAAGCTGGTACACAGCACTGTTGGCTGCACCAGCTGGGTGAGTGGCAGTTGCCTACCGAGAGTGCTTTCAGCTTTCTCTTCAGAGCCTGTGTGACTGTGGAGCTGCAAACCCTGCTGAGCTGCTGTGCCCTGGCAGTCAGTGTGCCAAGGTGCCAGCCAGAGTCAGCCTCACTAATCATTAATAGGAAAAGAATTATCAGATGTCATCACTGGAGATATGTAAATAGCAGGGATGTGAATGTCTGGCTAAAGTTCAATGAGGTGTTTGGGGTGGGGGCATTACACAACGGCAGAGGAGTGCAGGAGGGCTGAGGTGATGTCGTGGGGCTGGGGCAGCACCCCCCGGGCTCAGCCTGCTCTGCCCGGAGGAGAATCCCTCTGAAAGCTCTGCCTGAGGCCTGACCTCATGGAGAGTTTTTTCTGTTTCCTTTTATGTGGTGGTTTCTGTCCGAGTTTGCTCCTTTGTCTGGGGCAGAGGGGGCTCCGTCGCCAGCTGGCAGCTTGTCATGGCTCGTCTGCTGCCCAGCTCCTGGCTGGGGTGGCAGGTGGAGGCCTTCTCAGTGCTGAAATAGCCACAGAGTTGTTCTCTGCAGGGAATCACTTGGCTCAGTGGCATGTGTCACACGTGTCCACGGGCACAGCACTGAGCTCAGACTCGGTGCCTTTTGCCTGGCTGCATGGCACAGAAACACCACAGCTAAGAGAGCAGCTGTGGGAGGCCTCTGGCACTGGACAGGCACTGCCCATGCTGTGTTGGGCTCCTGTTCCCCACACCTGGGGAAGATGCAGAGCAGAAGAGCATCTCTGTGCACTCAGTCCTTTTTTTGGTGCCATTATTCATCCCTCTGTGTCCAAGGTCTTTGTTCCCGTTCCCAGAGCTTTCCTCTGCTTGTGGCACACTCCAGCCAGGTTTCACTGCCTTCAGCAGGAGCCTGAGAGCAGCTCTCAGCACCAGGCGTGGGTGAGAGCTCTGTTTGGATGAGGAGACCTGAAGCAGTTTGTCCTCTCTTCTTTAAACATAGCCAGGCTGCTCTCTAGCACATGTCTTTGTCTTCCCAGTTGTGTTCAGCTCCTGTTTAACAGACCTGCCTGAAACACGTGGGAAGAAACAAGTCCTGGTTTCCTTTCCTAAGCTGCTGGTGTCCTGCATCTGCCTTTGATGAAGGATCTGATTTGATAGAAAAGATCAGATGCTAGCAGCTGTCACCCTGCCTGCTCAAGCAGTGGCTATTAAAAGGATAAAAGATGGGAAGAAAGGTTGGGGGACAAGAGGATGGTGCCCCGTGATAGGAGAGGGGGCAATGGCCATGAACTGGAAGCCAGGAGATTCCATCTGACCAGGAGGAGAAACTTGTTTGGTGTGAGGATGCTGGAGGCCTGGAGCAGGCTGCCCAGAGAGGTTGTGGAGTCTGCTTCTCTGCAGAGCTTCCAACTCCCTCTGGCCATTGTGCTCCTGGGTAAGCTGCTGTGGGTTCCCTGCTTTAGGGGGAAGTTGGACTGGATGATCTCCAGAGGTCCCTTCCCTCTCCATGCTGGGATTCTGGGATATTACTATAGGATGAATGGGTTTGTGCCTTTTGAGTGAGAGGAAGCTGCTTCAGCTCTTCTACCTGGCAACCCCTGGGTGTTCTGTGCTGTTCGGAGTTCTACTGCGGTTGCTTTGGCTCCCGATGCCCCGCAGAAAGGCAGCCACAGGAATTGCTGCCTCCTTGAATATTGCCAGTTCTGAGATGTGGAAATGGCCTCTGCAGGTGGAAGGGAAGCAGCTACCTGCTTGAGTGGAGAGGAGGCAGAATGCTGCTAGTGCACTCCAGTGTCCCTGTGCTTGCTTCTGTGCAAGGGTCAGTGGCTGCTGCCTTAGAACCATGAGTGTTTGCTGTAAGGTCAGACCAGAGCCTGCACAACTAAGGGTGCTTGCTGAAATCTGAGCTCACTCCACAGCTCCTCCAACACTGAGACCTTCCCTGGGCCCCTGCCTGCCTCTGGATAGGATGGGCAGGAATCACTGAGGACTTTCTGTGTGTTTCAGATTGTGCCGTGAATGTCCACAAGAACTGCAGGAGTTTATTGGCTGAATGCAGCAGCAGCAAACCCAAGGTGGGCTTCAAAGTTTGTTCTTCTCTAAACTCACTGTCCAACACTGCCATTAATTAGTGTGAGGGTTTTAACTGACCTCAGCGCAGGAGTCTTGCCCTACATCCTCCAGACATTGAGTAGTTGTTAACTTGTCATTACAGTAATTAATGACAGTGCAGGGAGAGCAAAGGGAGGTGTTCCGCTGCTGCACTGCCAGTGGCCACTGCTTGTGGCTGTCAGAACTGTGCCTGACCCTTCTCAGGGTGCTCAGACCCATCCCTTCTGCTGCAACGCAGCTGGATCGTGTCACACCTCTGAGCTGTATCCCCCTCTAACGCCTGAGCAGCCAGATGAGGGTGAGGTGTGGGAGGGGTTGGTGGTACCAGTCGTTGGTTTCATGAACTGAGCCAGGCAGAGTTCAGCTCTCTCCTCTGTGGGGTGTGATGAGTTTGGTGCCTTGCTAAGGTGCTCACTGTTCGGCTCTCACCCTGGTGCCTGTGATCACATCTAAGGCCACAGGTTGGGTTCAGACTGCTCTCTGATGCTCTTTTATTCTGGTATTGGGTTTGAAAATAATTTCCTCCTCCTTGTAACTAATTCTACTTGAGGGAGTTTTAGTTTGTGTCGAACTGCCAGCGTTGATGATTTCAGAGGCTGATAGCAGATCAGGGAGTACCATGAGGGGGAAGAGAGAGCAGAGCAGCTCAGACCTGGGCAGTTAGAGGTTAGAGGCAGCGCCCTCAGCCCGTGCTTGTTTTGAATGTGCCTCCTTTGGGGGCAGAAGGGTTCTTGTGAGGGTGTGGGTGGACAGCTGCCACCCTCCCTTTGTGGGTTTGCCTTTTCATCTGAAAAATGCACTTGCTCTGGTGCTTTAGCTCCCACTCTTCGCCATCTCCCAAACCTTCATGGTTGAATCGAAGTATTAACCAGGTTGGAAAAGGTCATCGAGTCCAACCTACCACCCAACACCACCTAAAAATCTGCCCAGACAAACCACCCCTGAGGAGAGCAGAGGGAGCAGCAGTACAGAACTGTGGGGCCTGAAGTCAGAAATGAGATCCTCAGAGTGAAGCAAGGGTCCCCCAAAAGCCATTTCTCAGAGACTGTTACAGACCTTTGCGGCTTTGACAAAGTGTGTCCCAGGGACTGGCGATAGCCTCTTGTGGGAAGGAGAAGGATGCACAGATCCCAGTGATGTGGCTTGGAATGGGCAGTCTGGAGTGTTTGGGGAAGCTGCCTGTGTTGGTTCAGTGTTGCTGGAAGCTGGTGGGGAACGAGGTGGAGGTGAAGGTTGCATAAAAGGTTATGATCAGAGCTTCAGTTGTGATCGAAACTTCAGTTTGGGTTCTGTTTCAGTCTGGCTTCTGTTTCTGTCTGGCTGACACTGGAAGGAGTTTGGACACAAACTGTTCAGGTCTATGCCATTCTTCTGGAACAGGGGAAAAAATTCGAACTGTTCCTGTTTCAGACCCTTGCTGCTTTCAGTGTTAGCCCCACTGCCAGTCAGTGCTGTATGACAGGACAGGTGGGGTTCATTTGGCTCTGGGAGTTGGCTTTGGATGTGTAAGCCGCTTGTGTTTTTTCCTCCAGCAGAAAGATTTGCAGCAGAGACCTTCTGGATCTTCACAGAGTTCGCCCCAGTGCATTTCCCCAGGTTTGTACTAAAGGATGATTTCTCTGCTCAAGGCTTCTCTCTTCGATTGTATTTTTTTCCTTTAATATGTTTTAAGGGCTATAGCCAGCCAGTTATTGAAGGATGGAAAAGGTCTCTTTTAATAAGATGGCTTCATTTTTTTTCCCGTTGGGAATGGCTGAGAGGCTCCTAGCAATCTCCTGTGTGTTTTTATCTTTTTATTTTTCTTTATTCCTCCTTGCTGTGTAACCTCAAAATATCATGGTGGAAAGGGATCGATGCGTTCGTTTGTCATCGATTGCCTATTCTCTGGCCCCTGAAAAGACTAGAACTGTGAACTTTGTTTTACATCAGATTTTCATAATTGTCTATTTAAAACTTGCCTGCAGCTAGTGGTTGCTAGAAATCTCTAAGACAAGCTAGCACTAATGGTCTGAGCATAAAATCTTTGCTGAAACAAAAGTGGGAAAAGGAAAAAAAACCAAACTGAAAGCCAAGGATAAAGAGCAGCTCTCTTGCAGCACAGGCTCTGAGCTAGCTCTGTGCTGCTGGAAGAGCTCATCACAGATGTATGTGGGGCCTGCAGTGGCATTTAAATCTGTCAGCACCGAGAGGTCTGCCTGGGCAGAGCAGACTGCTCGGCTTTCAGGTGGCTGACCGTGACTAGAGTCTGTGCCTTGCAGCTCTGCCTGGCTGCTCTGCTGGCTGCTAGAGGCACCTTTGGGTGTGTTTTGTGTGCTCTGCTCTGGCATCGTTTGACTTGCACTGCAAGGGCTGCGCCTGCAGGGAACAGCTCTGGCGAGGCAGTGCCGAGGGAAGGGTGCTTGTGAGGCGCTGAGTGGCTGCTTGCATTGCCTTGAGTGGTTCTGTGCGTTCAGGGGAAGGTGCAGAGGCTGAAATATGGAACGAGGAGGAATGATGAAAATGGGCAGAGCTGGCTGTAGGGCTGTGGTTGGAACAGCTCTGTGGTACACAGTCTGGTCTGGGCTGACAGGGGCACAGCGATCGATGGGCTCTCAGCAGTCTGCAGACACTGCTAATTGAACTCAGAAAATGGCTTTTTGGTGGTGCAGACTCTGCCAGGCAGCCAGGACTCGTTTTCCATAGTCAAAAGCAGAAGCTGGCAGGTAAAGGAACAGCTGCTAACATGGGCATGGTGTGTCTTTACCCACCGTGTACAGCTGTGCCCAGCAGAGTAAGCCAGAGGCACTGAATGTGTCAGTGTCAAAGAGAAGCAGAGCGTCACAAAGGTATAAACTGTTCTTTGTGTGTCCCCCATCCTTCTCCTGGTGTTTTGCCTCTGGAGAGGTCTCTACCATTGTGAAACAGAACTTTATGTTCTTGGCTTGTGGAGCACAGAAAGGGAACTTGATGGGTGATGATTCCAGCACGTCCCCAGTGGAGCTGGGAGGACAGCTGCTCCTGAGCCTTGCTTTAAGGAATCTGCCTTCACCAAGCTTGCCAACAGCTCCCAAGTCTCCTTTTTGGACTTGGTAGTCATCACTCAGAGATGGTAGAAGAGGACTCAGTTTCTCCAGGTCACTGTAGACTGAGAATGTGCTTTGGGTTTAGCCAGGAGATTTCAAGCCCAAACAGGGATTGGGCAAGGTGTTTCCACTGGGAAAAGATGTGCTGAGAGAGTTGCTGTAAAATGGCATTGGTGAAACCTCCCCTGCAACCCTAACGGGGTTCTAGTCAGCTGTTTCCAGGAAGATGAACTGGGAGAGAAGCAGGTGCAGAGGTTGGGACATCAAGAAAAGTGGGAAAGGCAGTTTCAGAAGAGGAAGGAAGAGTGCCTGGGTTTGGCTGTGTTATACTGAGCGAGGCAGAAGTGGAGGCCACAAAAATGATCTGATGCTGGAGCACCTCTGCTGTGAGGACAAGCTGAGACATGGGGTGGATCAACCTGGAGAAGAGAAGATTCCAGGGGGACTTTCTGGTGGCCTTTCAGTGATGACAGGGCCTGATAAGAAATTGAAGACAGACTTTTGAGCAGGATGGGACACAAGGTGATGGTTTGAAGGGCCCTTCCCACCCGACCTGGTGTGGGATCCCCTGGCTCTCAGTGTTGGTGGAGGCACACCGAGGAGTGCAGACTCAGGAGGGAGAACCTTTGGAGCTGGGCAGACAGCAGTGGCTTTACAAGAAGGGTTGTCAGTGGTGCATAAACCTTGACTGGGAGCTGGAAACCCTCTTGAACTGCTACAGCAGACTGCTCCTGAAGCAGTCTCTCAGCACCATACTGGGAGAGGAGTTCAGCTGGGCTGTGAGACAGAACTTGCAGTGGCAGAGTCCTGGGTGCACGGAGCCAGGAGATCTGTTCCACTCCCATGTCCTTAGAAGCACTTTGGCTAAAGGGCAGCTGCAGACCTTGTCAGTGAGGAGTTTTAGAGCCTCTCTGGCTGATTCTTCATCTCTGCCAGCCCTGCAGCTCCATCGTGCAGAGGATGGGTTTTGTCTCCTGTGCCTTGCTGGTGGTTACAGACATCAGCGCTAAAGAATTGTATCCATTTTTCATAAGCCTATTACAGGCTTCCTCGTCCTGTGTAACAGTGATTAAAGTTTTAAATATCTCTGCAGTTCACTGTGTCCAGATTGGAAAAGCATTAAAAGGCTGCAGCAGTGAGCTGGGAGGTAGCTCAGGTGCCCGTGGTGGTCAGCGTGTGTGCGCAGACAGAAATCACTGGGCAGAGAGAGGCAGAGAACTTGGGGGCTTTGGATGTGGTCTGAGATGTTTCTTGTTTGCCGTGAGATGTTCTGTGCCCTGATAGGTTGGGTGTGAACGATTGTGTGTAGGTTCTGGTGTTTTACTAAAGGAGGAGATACTTTGCAATTTCCACACTAAATGGGCACAGTAGGGACCAATTTCCTGCACTTCAGACCTGCTGATTTAGCCAATACAGTAAGTTAAGTGGCAGCTTTACATTTCTAGAAGGATCACAGGTAGTATAAAAACAGAGCATCTCTGGGGCCACGTTACTGTGGCAGGTCTGAGGGCAGCTGGCAGCAGCATGGGGAATACAACTTCCAAAAGCAGCGGCAGGAGCGGCGCGATTCCGGCTCAGCCCGAGCTGGCTTTCTGTGGCTCCTTCTCCAGGAGGTGGAACGAGAATGTGTTCTTGGACAACGAGCTCCTGACATCCAAGATCCTGTCTGTGCTCCGGCCAAACTCAGAGAGGGGTCTGAGAGCAGGGGAGCTGCAGTGTCCCCCTCATTTTCTCAGCACCAATTCCATCTTTGCCTCTCTGGCAGCTTCCCTGAAGGAGCAGCCCCGCAGCCTGCTGCTGGGAGCGGATGGCACCCCAGGGCTGCCGCGGCACCTCGGCATGACCATCGCCCAGCGAGGACCTTCCCAGGCTTCGCTGAGCACTGCTGGGGCTGTCAGTAAACTTGGGTAAGTAAACTGCTCCTCTCCTGATCCGTGCTCCTCTGCCCCCACCCCACTCTGAAGCCAGCACAGCTACAGAACTAAGGCAAGACCTTGCATTGGCTTTCAGGCTCAGAAGAGATTTGTTGAGCTTTTTGATGCTGAGATTCATTTCTCTGAACACGGAGCTTGGTTTAGTCGTTGTTTAAATCACCTCATCTTTAGTCCCTCTGTACTGTGGTGTGAAAGAACTCCATCAAACAGGGCACTGCTGGAGTGTCTCTGTCTGGAAGATGGTTTCCAGGGGTGTATTTGTCCTCAGACCGGTTGAGATGCAGCCATCTCCTCTGAGGTCACTCGCTCCGGGTCGTGCTCATTCTGGCTGGCACAGGACACAGCAGTGGCTTCAGTTGCAGGGTGGCTTGCTTAAACTAGAGGACAAATTCAAAGCTGTCCACTGGTGTAAGTGGCTGTTTACTTCTGCTGTGGCACAGCTCTGCTGCCCTCTGAGTGAAAGTGCCCTTTGTACTCTGAGCTGGCTGTGCCTTGTCACCGGCTGCTGTCTCTGTCAGTGCCATGCCAGAAGCTGCCTGCTCGCTTGCGCTGCTCTAATCCAACCTGTCGTGTCAGGGATGGAGCTGCTAAATTAATTTGACTGTTGAAAGCTGGAGTGCAACAGAGGCTTTTCTATCTCTCTTGTGAGTTAACTGCTCTGGAGGTTAGCAGAGATGCTTCTTAGCCAGGTCTGATTGGGGTGGGGTTTGTCAAGCAACGTGAAAAATGAACATTCTGTTTTGGTCCCTTGGTCTAATTTCTTTGGCCATTCAGACTGATTTCAGGAGACATGGATGAAGGGGATTCAGGCTTTATAAAATTTAAGCAGACTTCAGATGATGTTGTCTCACTTGCACCTTCAACAGCAGACTCCATCTTTCTGGAAGGTATGGAATTTCTGTGCTTTTCAGGATCCTTAGGCAGCTGCTTACTCAGTCTGACAGCGGCACTGAGATGTTTTTGCTCTTGTTAGTGAGGGATGAGGTGGGAAATGATGGAACAGTAACTGAGTGTGCTTTTGGTCTAGATGCATATTCTGTGTCCCTCCGGAGTGAAATAGAAACAGATGCTCATGAGTTTGAGGCAGAGTCTTGGAGTGTTGCAGTGGAGCAGTCCTATGTGAAAAGGCAAAGGAGAGACATGATCAAAAGGCAGGATGTCATCTATGGTAAGAGCATTTGGAATTCCTGCACCATGTTCTGGTTGCTGCTGCTTCTGGGTGTGAAACTTCTGCCTGAAAAGTAAAATGGAGTGAAGATTCCAGCCCCTGCCTCGGTGTGCCTGAGTCACCTGTTAGTGGCTGGAAGCAGCCCAGTTTGCAGTGCGCCTGAAACTGCACAGCCTGGCGGCACAACTGGGCAGCAGCTCGGCTGCAGCTGGGAGATGTGGTTGAATGAGCAGGGGCAGTAACTACTGACCTGGGAGATTAGCAAGGCAAAGTGGGGAGCTCCATGTCAGGAATGCAGAGACAGTGATGGAGAGCAAGGTGGTGCAAAGGGTGGTGGCTTTTGGAGCTGCTCTTTGACAGCTCGCAGCACATAAATGATTTCTGATGTTTCTATCTCCCCTTGCCCAGAGCTAATGCAGACTGAAATGCACCATGTTAGGACACTGAAAATAATGCTGAAGGTGTACTCCAAAGCCATGAGAGAGGAGCTGCAGTTCCCACAGGCAGTCATCAACAAGCTCTTCCCTTGTGTGGATGAGCTGCTGGAGATGCATGGCCAGTTCCTGCTCCAGCTGAAGGAGCGGCGGAAGGAGTCCTTGGAAGAAGGCAGTGATCGAAATTACATCATCCAGAACATTGGTGACCTCCTGGTAAAGCAGGTCTGAATCCGACCCTACCAGTGCTGGTGGCACTCAGAAATCACTGATAGGCTGGAACCTGTGTCAGGGTTGGCTGAACAGTGGCTTCAAGAGCAGCAGTGCGGTGCGGGAGCACAGCTGCTCACAGCTGCCATGGCACTGACAATGCATGGGCTTGGGGCATGCTGTGGGATGTGCTGCTGAGGATGGCTTGGTTCAGGTGTTCTGTTCCAGAAAGTAAAATCAGACATTGCTGGTGTCCACTCCAAGCACACCAAAGTGTGTCAGGTGGCTCTCTTGTTTTGTGCTGAGCTGCTTGGTTCTGACCTTCTGAAAATGCAGTAAAGGTCCTTTGAGCTCCAGACAGCCTCAGCACCTTTCCACTGTGCAGTGAGAGCAACAATTTCCTTTCTCATGACCAATTTTTGCCCTTCACTTTTACACTCTTCAGCCTTTTTAAGTGCAGAGGCCCAGAATCCTTCTATAGGACAGCTGTCAGTTAGGGTTTGCTTGTCTGGTGGTGCTGCAGGCTCTCAGGTGTCATACTGCAGAAGGTTCTCATCGCTGGTGCAGAAGGAATTGCAGTGTTAGAGCAGTGCCTCAGAACTCCGTTAAGCCTGTGTCTGGCAAGGGGGAAGGGTTTCCTCTTGATGATTCTTGGCTCTCATTCTGCTGTTTCCAATCAGTTTTCAGGTGAAAATGGGGAGAGAATGAAGGAGAGATACGCAGTGTTCTGCTGTGGACACAACGAGGCTGTCAGCCACTACAAAGACCTGCTCCAAAGCAATAAGAAGTTCCAAAACTTAATAAAGGTAAACAAGAACCTGAAGCTTCCCATCCTGGGGCTGTGACTGAGGGGACAGAACACTCTGGGCTGCTTTAGGCTTTGCTTTGTACTTGGAGATCTCTGCAGTTTGAATGAGCAGGTGTGGGGCACATCCTCACCGCGAGGTGAGTTGTTAGCTTCTTGAGGTGTAGATCTCTGGAGGTGTTGGGACACAAATCCATCCTTAGCAGGTGGTGACTCGATGATCTCCTTGGGTCCCTTCCAACCCCTGATATCCTGTGATCCTGTAATTATGTTCTCAATGTGGGGCAGGCTCTTAAGGGCACAGAGGAGGAGGGGGGCAGAGTGTTTGGTCTCTTCATGGCTCTGTCACTGCTCTGCTGTGTGGCCATCTCTGGAAACTTCCTTGGTAATAGATGAAATCAATGCTAACTGCTGCTGCTGGACTGCTGCAGAGAAATCAGCTGACTTTAAGCAAGTTTTGCCCCACTATGTCACCTTTCCAAACCCAGGATGGCTCCAGGGGTGCTTTGCTGATCTGCTGTGTGCTCTAACGTGCAGCTGGTAGGGAGGGCTGAGGAGGCAGCAGGAGGCTGTAACCCGAGTCTGGGCTGGCATGGCACAGCCCTGAGCCCTCTCGTTTCCAGCCCTCAGTAAGTGATCCTGTGTGAACCTCTCAGCACAGCTCTGCACTTGCAGCTCCTCTCAGTGAGGAGTCTGTGCAGCTGAGAGCTCTCAGCTCTCCAAGAGCTGAACCAGAGTTCAGCCTCAGTGCTTGGAAGGAAGGTCTGGCACTGGCTCTGCTGGCAGGGTTGTGCCATCCCTGCAGAGGGATTCAAATGCTTTCCAGTCTCCCCTTTTTAAACAGGAACATGCCCCTCCTGTAGGGCAGCTCACTGGGGAACACACAGGGCTGAAAGAAACAATTTATGCATCAGTGACCTCCCCTGGCTGCTAGGTGCTGAGATCTGGTTTTCAAAAGACACTTTTCTATCTAAGGACTGATCCTGTTCCAAAAAGCAATCAGCAAATAGGCAAACAGTTCAGACTTGGAGCTTGCTCTGCTTGGCTCTGGATTTACTCAACTACTGCAGTTAGGGGTGTTTGGAAATAACACCTGAAAGATTTTTCCAGCAGTAAAAGCAATTTCTGTGCTGTTACCAGGAGGCTTCCTTCAGTGTCGAGCGCAGGTAGCTGTGTGCTGCTGTGCCCAGTGGCATGGGAATGTTTTGGAACAGAAAAGGCATGATGGGGGGTGGGGGAGTCAGCAGAGCAAACTGTGCCCTGGGTGTGATGAGTCCCTCCTGTCTTCTAGAAAATTGGCAACTGCTCCATCGTGAGGAGGTTGGGGGTGCAGGAGTGCATCCTCCTGGTGACCCAGCGCATCACCAAGTACCCGGTGCTGGTGGAGAGGATCCTCCAGAACACAGAAGGTGGGTTGGGGATCCTGTCCTGGAAGCTTCCCAGTTGGCTGCTGATCCTTTTTCTGCCATGTTTTCCATGTTCTTCCCTCAAACACAGAGGGACAGGCTGGTGCTGCCTTGTTCCTGCTTCCTCACCCCTTGGTTAGCTGAAGATGCTGTTCTGGATAGTGGCTGGACTCAACCTTCATAGAATCACAGAATGGTTTGGGCCAGAAAAGCCCTCTAAGATCATCGACCCCAACAGCTGACCCAGCACCACCATGGCCATTAAACCATGTCCCCAAGTGCCATGTCCATGCTCCCCCACCTCCCTGAGCAGCCTGTACCTGAAACAGTTCCATGATTTTAGATGTGAATCCAGATCAGCCTCACCTCAGCAGAGGGTCAGGAGCAGAGTTCAGTTTCAAGTCTGCAGCCATCAAACCACAGGAGCTGAAGCTGTCACAGCTCACTGGAGGCTGAGAGCTGCAGGATGTTTGCTTCCCCTTGTAGCCACAAGCTCTCAGCAGATGCTGTTTGGTGTGGAACCCTGTGGCTGTTTGAGCTGATTTCTATCTCAGACATTAGAAAAGTATGGAACAGCGAAACTTAAAAGTGGAAGAGTATTGGAGACTGAGAGCAGAGGTGAACATTCCAAAGATATGCCATAAAATGGCAACAATGGCTAATTGCATTTTAGTTGGAGCATCAAAAGCTTTATGTCTGGAAGCACAGCTTGGGTCTCCCCCTTTGCTGCTTCTGCTGTGCCTGCTGTTATCTTCCCCTGCTGCTGTTTTGGCTGCTGCTTCGCCGCCACTTGACCCCATCCACATCTTCTTTAGGGTTATTATGTTCTGTAGTAGTTTGTTCTCCTTGCACTGTGACTGTATTTTTTTACAGCTTCAATATTTCCTTTCTTCTGACTTTCCCACTTCTGAGTTGCAGTGAATGTCCTCTACTGGGGGAGGGATCTGCTCTAACCCATCACAAACCCTCCTCTTAAAACCTGTCCGGGCGCTCACGGCTCGCGCTGCCGAGGCGGAGATGTGACTGGCTGCTCTTCTCTCCTAGCTGGCACCAAGGATTACGAGGAGCTGAGCCAGGCCCTGGCTCTGATCAAGGACACCATCAGCCACGTGGATGCCATGGTGAACGAGTGCGAGAAGGGGCAGCGGCTGCGCGAGATCATGCACAGGATGGAGCTGAAGTCCTCCGGCAAGTGCAAGAACGGACTCCTGTTCCGCAAGGACGACATGGGGCGGAGGAGGCTGCTGCTGGATGGGATGCTCTACTGGAAAGCTGCCTCGGGGAGGCTCAAAGGTGAAAGGCCTCGAGGGGAAGGCAGAGCCAGGAGAGCAGACATTTTGTTTTACACATTGCTTTTAGCAGCTGCTTATTCCTGATCGATTGGGTATAAAATAAGCTGCAGTAACCTGGTGTTTATGGGATATTGGAGGAAATAGCACTTGTTCTATTCCTGGCTTGTCCAATAAGCCTCTCTATAGTGCTGCATGATAAGTTCCTTATGCTGTGTGCTTGTTATCTGGCTGAGCTGCTTTCCAATTCAAGAGGGAGGTCTTTAGGTAGATGACAAAGCTTTGAGTCACCCTGCCTCAGTCTCCTGTGGAAAGCATTATCTTGTGCGAGCTCTGCTTCACACTTTGAACGATTGTGTGACACCTTCCCTCTGCAGCATGTCTCCTTGGCCAGAAAATCAAACAGTGCCCATCAGTGAATGTTTTAACAGCTTCATTGCCCAGCTGCTCGAGCAGAAGCTTCAATGACACATCAGATGCAGCCCTTCCAGAAGGATCTGCTGCTGGGGAAGGGGGAAATGTTCCCTTCTGGGTGCTGGAGCCAGAGTGCAGGATGCCTCTGTTTGTATTGTGCTGTTTGTGCACTGCTGCAACCTGCCTGTGGACAGCCCAGGTGGAAGGCAGTAGCAGACCCAGGTGTGCAGATGTTGATGTGCCCTGACCTACAGGAAGTTTAAGCTAAGTGGTTTGGTTTTTTTTCAGTCTGGACTAATCCTTCTGTTTCAAAAGTCTTCTCTTTGTCTCTGTTTAGATATCCTGGCAGTCCTGTTAAATGATGTACTGCTGCTCTTGCAAGAAAAGGACCAAAAATACACATTTGCATCAGTGGTAGGTGTTGTTCTCCTGGTTTCATTCATTTACAGAGAGCGTTTATGAAAGTGGCAGGAACTGCAGAAGGAATCCAGATGGAGATGATAGATTCTTGTTAGGGTAGGTTCAGAATGAGCATCAAGTTACTAAACCTGGCACAGAATCATTTTTCCTGAGGTAGTTAACCCTTGTTGAATCCTTCCCACTGCCTGCTAGGGCAAAATGGAGCTCCCTTCCATCAGCCAGTTCTAGCTTCCACATCTCCTGTGGTTTTCTGCTGTCCCAGGTGTGCTCTGAGGGTCCCTGCTTCTCCTTCCTTCTATTGTGACTTTCCCCTTGCACTGAACTTTCTGAGGCTGCTCTTTGCACAAGTCCTTTGATGTGCTGGAGCAGTGCTTTGGAAGCCCTTGGCAAACGTGATCTGTTCTTTGTTAGTGGGAAAGGGAAGGCTGCCACATCCTTAAATTCAGGTAGAGATGTGGCAACCTGGGTGACAGTAGCCTAAGACTGAGGGCAGAGAACTTTCCAGCAGCAGGTGCAGTGAGCAGCAGCACTGTGGAGTGCTCCACGCAGCTGCTTGCTGTTCTAGGCCATCTCCACAGGTATCTTCAGAGCAGTTCCCTCTGGACACTTTGTCCTCATCCAGTCCAGTTGTGGCCATAAGAGAAGCACTACCAGAGAGGCTCTCTTGTCTAATTGTTTTCTTGGGTGTTTCATTTTCCAAGACATTCACATTAGAGCTGCATGCTAATGGCCAAAGCCATTTTGGTGACTGCTTTTCAAATTGCCCTTCTAATGCACAGGATGAGGCTGCTGCCACCAGTCAGCATGGCTGGAAGCTTCTCCTCTTGAAGAGCATGAGGTGACTCTTGGAACAGCAGCCCCTTTTATGCCATTAACTCTGATTCTGCCCAAAGCACAGCTGAGCCATGATCAGAAGAACAAGTTCACAGAGGGGCACAGAGAGCCTCAGCTGTGCCTCCGCTCAGCTGTGCCTTGCAGTGACCTCTGTGCATGGCTTGAATTGCAGCACAGCAGCTCGCAGGAGCTGGCAGAAGCTGGTGCTGCTGAGCTCTGCCTCGTAGTTTGGGGCTCTCAGTGTCACTCTGCATTAGGCTGTGGGTGCTCAGCAGTTACAAAGAGCAGCTTGCTTCTGGGGAGGATCTTTCCAGGCTCCATACCCAGTGTGCAGCATGGATGGGGTTTCAGTAACTGATATCCCTGCTCTCCTTGCAGAGACTGCCAGCTAATGCAGCTGATCCTTTGGTATGCAACACACTGCCACCTGCTTTTGTTGCTCGCGGGGCCTGACTGACCTTCCTGGCACCTCGGGGTTGTGTTTTCATTCCTGTTGTAGCTAACTTGCCAACTTGGAGCTCTAACACTTCCTCCTGTTCTCCTCTTTCACTTCACTTCTGAAGGGCTTTGCTTTCTTACTCACATTTTCATTATGCCTCTTTATGAGCACACTTAGGGAGCCTGCACACTTCTGGGACCCAGTGGGAATCCTCAGGTGTTGGAATGTTGACATCCTTCAGTAATCACCAGGAGCCAAGAGCTCTTGGCTTTGGAATGTACATTCTTGCTTTGATCTGTGGTCCAGGAGTGACAAAGGACAGTGGCCGTGTCAAGAGGATGTAGCAGTGACCTTACCATGTGGGGATGTTGTGGCTCCTGGTGACAGTGGGAGTAGGAAGATGTGGGAGTGAGGAACCACAAACCCTAAGAGCCATCCTGCATAGCTCAGTGAAGGACATTTTGTTTTGCAGGACTCTAAGCCTCCAGTTATCTCGTTGCAAAAGCTGATTGTGAGAGAGGTAGCTAATGAGGAAAAGGCCATGTTCCTAATCAGTGCTTCCTTAAAAGGACCAGAAATGTATGAAATTCACACAAGCTCCAAAGAGGAGAGGAACTCGTGGATGGCTCACATCCGCCGAGCGGTGGAGAGGTGAGTGAGGAGTGAGGGGGAGGCTCTGGGGCCTCGCTCCTCGCTCTGCCCTTTGCAGGCCTCACAGATGTGAATTCACTGCACATTTGACTGTGCTTTGGCTTTCTTCAGAAGCCTGAGGTGTGCAGTTCTGTGTTCATTGGGAAGAAGCCACTCTTAAAGGTGCAATAAAACCAGCCAAAGGCTTTATTCGGCTTTGGGGTAAAATAAACGATGGTTCACTGCTGCCAAGTGCGGCAGAGCTTTGGATCGGGGAGAAGGTGGACGCAGAAGATGAACCACAGGCTAGGCAAAGGCTGGGTTGAGTCCTGAGATTCACATGTTTATAAACATTGACCTCATCAGTGTTTATAAATAGGTAAAGGGGGAGTGCCAGGAGGCTGGAGCCACGCTCTGCTGGGTGATGCCCTGTGACAGCACAAGGAGCTAAGGCAGAGGAAGTTTCATTTAAACATGAGCAGAAATCTTTTCCCTGAGAGGGTGACAGAGCCCTGGCACAGGCTGCCCAGAGGGGCTGTGGAGTCTCCCTCTCTGGAGCTATTCAAAACCTGCCTGGATGTGTTCCTGTGTGATCTGCTCTGGGTGGTCCTGCTCTGGCTGAGGGGGGTGGACTGGATGAGCTTTGGAGGTCCCTTCCAGCCCCTGACATTCTGTGATTCTATGATTTTCAGTTTTCTGTCTCCTCTCCCTTTCCCCAGCTGTCCTGATGAAGAAGGAGGCACATTTGCAGAGCCTGAGGCAGAGAGGAGGCTGGCTGAGGCACGAGCTGCTAAGCTGAAGGAATTTCAAGGTAATGACTTTGATATTCCACAGTCTGCTCCTCGGCATCGTTCTGATTTATGGCTCTCTACCACCTGAGCTGACCAAGTTTCTCCTTCATCAGCCCTTTCAAGGTAGTGCAGGACTATGCAGAAGCAAAGTGCAGTGAAGTCTAATAAGCTTTGCATGCTCCACGAGTTTCCCCTCAGCTGTTCATTATCTCTGTGTTTGATGCTCCGACCAGTGCAGTGCAGAGCTGAGTGCCAAGCTGCGCCTGGTGCCCTGGCAGTGATCAGGGAGGAGAACTCAGCTTCTTTCTTCCTTCAGAGCGTCTGAACATGAAGGATGAGCTGATTCTGCAGAGTCTGACTGAGAAGCAACAGATTTACCTGGAGATGTCTGAAATGAATGGGTTTGAAGACCAGCCCCAAGGATCTCGAGCAAGGCTGCTCCTCCGGGGGGACATCTCGGAGCAGCAGGGAGAGGCCATTCTGAGGTCTGCGGTGACAGAAGGTAACACACGGCTTGGGGGCAAGCACAGGGCCTGGAAATCTTCCCGTGGTAGCATCATGCTTTGATGGCACACTGCTCAGGCTGCCTCCCAGAACCAGTCTGAAAGGCAGGGAAAATGCACCTGTGTTTTTTTTCATGCAGAACCTTCTCTGCAGCTTGTGGCACCTTAAGATGTGTCTGCTCAGCTGCGTTACCAAGAGCTCTGCTGACAGATCCCTGACCTGTGCCATGATCTGAGGGTTCTACATGAAAATGGCCTGCCCAGAGAGCAGAGTTAGAAACAGAATAACACAAACATCAGCTTTGGTCTTGGGATAAAAACCAAAGCAAAAGCAAATGCTTTTTACCTGACCTGCAGCCAAGGAGGAGGTCTTCTCCATGTGAGCTTATCTGACATGCTAGGTGTGAGAGAAGATGGCTTTGGAGGTCCCTTCCCCTCTGCAGCTGCAGGAAACCTCTGCAGCTGCCCAATCTGTTAGTGGATGTGATAGTTGAAACCTTTTTTTAACCTTGTTGGCATGAGGCTTCTGTCTGGCTGCACAGACATGGCTGTTTGTGACAGGTTCTCCTCTTCCCTAGCTGAAAACCTCCAGAACCTCATCTTCACTCACTTCGGCAGTGGATCCTCTCAGCCTGAGGATGGCTCTGACTCGGCACTCCCCAGGAGAGCAGAGACCTTTGGAGGATATGACAGCAGCCCCCTGGTCTCACACAAAAGTAAGAAAGGGCCCATTTAGCATCTCCTGGCATTCTTGGCTCCTTGCTGTGCTGCTCTGCAGAGAATGAGCTGAGAACATTGGGTCAAATGAGGGCCTGCTGTCAGGAACCTTCACCAGGCTCCAAGAGGAGGATCTTTTTAGTACATGGTATCAGCACCTGGCATCTTTTGCTTCTGATGCCAACACTAGAGAGCAGAGGAGGGCTCTGGGTGCTGAGGCCATTGCCCATGCTCTCTGAGTACAATTTCACACAGAGTTGTGGTTTTGTTGAGACACAAAAAGGAAAAAGAAGCTCTAGCTGCAAACCTGAGAGGTCTGAATTCAGCTGCTGCTTCTATGAAAACTTTCTTCTGCTTTCTTGTGATCTGCACAGTCACTCTTAGCCCTGTATAGACCAAATCATGGCACAGATGAGGCATTAATTAATGGCAGCAGTGGCAGTGCAAGATCCTGTCCAGCTCCAGTGCTTGCTTCACTGATTGTTAACCTCTGGAATGCTTCCTGCTGTCCCTGTGTGTCTGTTGTGCTGTAGGTGCTTTAGTGTGGGCTGCATCTCCTGCTGCCTCCTTCCATGCTGACAGTGCTGCTGCTGTGAGCAGGATGTTTCTGTCAGGGTGCTCTGTGGTATGCCCTTGCCCTGCTGGTAGCCACAGACAAACCCTTCTCATGCCCACTTTGTGGCTGCCTCACTTCGGTTAGCATAACCTCACTTGAACTGCCTTGGTTATCTTAACCCACTCTGGCTTTTACACTTCTCTGAGCAGTCCTACTCATTGCTGTTGTCTTCTCTTCCACTTGCAACCAGCACCACAGGAGCCACACAGTTGCATATTGGTTCAAGCTTCACAGCCACATCTTTTTTCCTGCTTGCTGTGTGCTTGCTGTGTTGTGCAGCGAATTTCCATGGGCCCTGTGCTGCTGTGAGCTCCTCACCCTCCATTCTCCTTTCAGGTAGTAGTTTTAGGAAGAACAGTGGTGGTGACCAGAGGCAGTGGGACTGGAGAGGCCCTGCAGCGAGTTCGGATGTGCAGTGCCATGACCTCCCTTCTGATGCAGAGGAAGGATCTCAGACCGTACGTTGGGCTCCTGCATGCTCTAAATGCCTCTCCTCCTGCTCCTCCTTGTAACACTGGGGCACAGCAAGGTCACTGCCCAACAAATGCCTCTTCTCTCTTTTACAGGGTGATGTGACAAGGCTGGATGATAGCAGTGATTTTCAGCCCACTGTGGAGTCTCAGGTGGGTTCCTTCTGCTGCTAGGAGATCTGATGGCAAACAGCCACTGTGACCAGCAGGTCAAGGAGGTTCTGCTCCATTTCTGCTCTGCCCCACCGAGGCCGTGTCTGGAGCACTGGGGCCAGTTCTGGCCTCCCCAGCATGGCTGTGTTGGTGTCACTGTGCCAGAGTGCTCTAAAGGAAAGCAAACAAGGTCTGTTCTGCTATGTAATGTTATCTTTCCTCCCTCTGCCTCCCCTCTCCAGCTTGTCCACAAGATACAAAGACTGTTGCAGCTGCTCTTCAAGCTTCAGGTAAGCCACTGCTTGTCATCCAAGAGGTTTGCTAGGCATTGAATGTCATAACACTCGTGGGTGTGGAGAGGAGCTGCCTTGGCAATATCCCCTACATCTGGAATGAAGATGTTGAGGGAAGGTGGCCCCTAAAGCTGAGTCTAAGACCCAAGTGTGGAGGAAACAAGCCCTGTGCCTGGGATTGTGGAGGAAGTGTTAGATCCCTTGTCTGAAGTAATCCTTCAGATGTCATCTGTGTCCTCTTTTGGGTTTTTCTGGGTGAAATGGTCTCAGGGACCTTTTCCACTCAAAAGTTTTGAAGCAAAACTAACACCTGAATCCAGCTGGCAATCATCCAGAGCCGTGTGCGGTGTATGCAGGGAGGGAAGGGTCACAATGTGCTGGACTGGAAGGTAGATCTGCTCCTGGGGACAGCTCTGGTCTGACCTGGCAGACACTCTGTCTCCGGCGCAGCTGTGCCCGTGCTGATCGCTGTGCCCCTGCAGGCGGTGATCTCGCAGCAGGACAGCTTCATCGAGCTGCAGCGAGCCACCATGCTGGACCGGGAGAAGCAGTTCCGCCTGCAGTCTACGCGGGGCAACCTGCTGCTGGAGCAGGAGAAGCAGCGGAACTTCGAGAAGCAGCGGGAGGAGCTGATGAACGTGCAGAAGCTGCAGGGGCAGCTGAAGCTGGAGCAGCAGCGCCTGGAGCGGGAGCGCAGCCGGCAGCAGAGGGAGTTCGAAAGCACCGAGGCTCGGCTGCAGGAACGCGAAGAGGAGACTCGGCAGCTGCGGGAGAGGGTGACCCAGGAGAGGGAGGAGCTGGAGAAGCAGCGAGAAGCCTACCAGCATGACCTGGAGAGGCTGCGGGAGGCGCAGCGAGCCGTGGAGAAGGAGAGGGAGCGGCTGGACCAGCTCAGGAGGCTGAAGAAGCAGAACACGGTGTCGGGCACCTTCTCCCCAGACATGGGGCAGGTGAGGAGCTTTGTGTCTGTTAAGGTGCTTGTCCCTGAAGGAGGGTCCCCCCCGGGTAGCACCAAGCTATGTCCATGTCTTACTGGGTCTCTTGAACCATCATCTGAAGCAGCTGATGATGGAGCTGTCAGAGAGCTGAGCAGTGGCTGTGGGAGCCCACCCAGGCCTTCAGGGGTCAGGACATTTTATCAGAGGTGATTTCTGAAGGAGGCTCTCTGAGGATTTCTCCACACAGGAGCTGCCCTGCTGCAGGCAGAACATGACTGACTTCAAACACAGGTCTTGGCCTCCCAGATGTGCACTTGGGTCTGCTCACATGGGCTCATTCGGCACTCCTAAAGTGCTGCTCCATGCCCATCCTGCCACCACCTCATCTTTTTATGTTCCTTTGCTAGCTGCAGGATTAAGCAGTCTGGAGCTGCTGAGGTGCTTTTCAGTGTCCCAGGATTTAGTCTTTAGCAGAATGCTTCGGGGCTCATCCCACCTGTTCTGCCTGTCCCTAGGAAGTGCTCTGTGCCCTCAGGGCCCAGGGGGACAGTGCCCATCTGACTCGCTGCCTTTTTCCTCATGCAGACCCAGGTGCTGAGTCACTCTGTCAGCTTCAACGGGGAGGGCACAGACCCATCCCTCCCTGCCCTGAAAGGCTCTGTCAGGGTGAGTGTGCCCGGGCTGGAGCTCCTGGAGCGGCCGGAGCTGGCTCGCAGGGACAGTGCCAGCCTGGAGAGCCGCCCGGCCCTGGCGCTGAAGAACGAGGTACCCATCCACCTCCTGAGTGCCACCAACCAGATACAGAAGCCAGCTGCAGTCCAGCAGCAGATCCCTACTAAGCTGGCCACCTTTACAAAAGGAAGCAAAGAGAAAGGTGGGAAGAACAAAGCATCTCACAGGACTGACAGCTCAGGTGAGTGTTCTAAGGGCATTTCTGGTCTCTGCCAGCATCACAGGAGACAGAACTGCAGCTTAAAAGCCCTCTGGCTGCCCCTGTGGAGCCCAGAGATCTGTGCACTACAGAGACAGAAAAGCAGAATGAAAGAAGTATGGAATGGTTTAGGCTGGAGAAGAGTCCAACCCTTAGCCAAATACTACCAAGCCCACTGCTGAACCGTGGCCCTCAGCACCACATCTCCATGGCTTTGAAACACCGCCAGGAATGGGCAGCCTGGTCCAGGCCTTGACAACCCTTTCAGGGAAGAAGTTTTCCCTAATGTCTAACCTAAACCTCCCCTGGTGCAACTTGAAGCTGTTCCCTCTTGCCCTATCACTTGCTCCCCGGGAAAAGAGACCAACCCCACCTGGCTCCAGCCTCCTTTCAGGGAGCTGTAGAGAGCAATGGGGTCTCTCCTCAGCCTTCTCTTATCCAGGCTAAACACTCTCAGGTCTCTCAGCTGCTACTCCAAGCCCTGTTCTCCAGACCTTTCCCCAGCTTTGTTGCCCTTCTCTGGACCTGCTGCAGCCCCTCAATGTCCTTCTTGGAGTGAGAGGCCCAAAACTGAACACAGTCCTCAAGCAATGACCTCACCAGTGCCAAGTGCAGGGCAGTGATCCCTGCCCTAGTCCTGCTGGCCACACTGTTACTGACCCAGGCCAGGAAGCTGGTGGCCTTCTTGGCCACCTGGGCACACACTGGCTCATACTCAGTTGGCTGTTGACCAGCACCCCCAGCTCCTTTTTCACCAGGACAATGGTGAGGTTGTAACCCTGGGTCTGAGACCTTCTTGCTTAACTGCAGGGTTAAGGGAAAACAGGAAAATCCAGCCCAGCTGGAGTGAGCTGTGCTGAGGCTGCTGGCACTGGCAGCCCAGAGCTGCACAGGCGCTGGATGTGGCGCCTGCCTTAGCACCAGGCAGTCATTAAATGCAGGTTTCCAGGCCAGAGCTGCTATCTCATGCATGTCGTGGAGCTGAAAGGGGCTCCTGTTGTCACAAATAGAAGCAAGTAAAAATAGAGTCCCTGTCATGCTGTAATTGCTGCTAACTGCTGGGTAGCACAGCAGTGATCTCTGCCAGGGACAGACACCCCAACAAACATTTTTCTTCACCACTTTAAATAGCCTCCCTGCCAGCTGAGGATCATGAGCTGTCATTTGAAGTTACAAAAGGATCTTTTTCAGCTTTGTACAAGGTTCAGACTTGGCAGCCTTGCCCATCACTGAGTTGATGCTGCAGCAGGCTTGGAGCCAAACCTGTTGAGGGAGGGGAGAGGAGGGGGAGAGGCTTTTGGAGCTTGTAAAACTTCTGTGTCCTACCTACACTTCAACTGCAAACTCACTTCTGGTTCTGCACAGAAATGGAGCCTCAATACCCTCTTACCCTGAATGCAAAATGCTGCCAGATAGCATAGATCAAGCCCTCACACCACATCTCCTCTAGGGTCTTTGAACAGGTCTTCCATCGTGATCTCTGCAGTGGAAATGCTCTAAATGGGGCTGTGCTGGGGCTGATCTGAGAGGGCTCAAACACGGATGTCCTCTGCTCTCTGTTCTCTCCTGAGCATTAGTGGGATGCATGCTTGCTGTGTCCACCTGTGGATGGAACAAGACCTGTAGCAGAGCTCAAACAGTGAGCCTTGAGTTTGGGAGTTGTGTCAGCAGTGTGCACCAGAGGCTCCAGAGTGAATTGCCAGGCCCCAGCACCAGAGCCAGCAAGCTCTGCTGCCCAGCAGCTGGGAGACAGATGGGAAGCAGAGTCAGAAAGCTCACCACAGCTTTCAGAAGTTAAAAGCAGCACAGTAACTGCTGCTGTTTGAATGCTGGGACAAAGCTCTTGTTCCCTGCTGTGCTTTGTAGTGCGAGGATTTCAGTCTGTGGTTGTTGGAGGCTGCTGGTAACTGAAGTCCCCAAAGACTGGAGGGAGAGAGTCTGTGTGGGCTGAGCAGCTGAAGGCAGAGTTTCAGTAGGCTGCCATAGCAGTGCCAGCCCTTTGTGGTGGAGCAGCTTCCTTGGACGTGCAGAGGTGCCAGGGGTTGGGAAGTCCTGCAGCACTCACCTGTCCAATCCTCTCCCCAGCCTCTGCTGACCAGAAGCTGCTGCTCCCGCCCCGGCTGGCAGGACGCGAGGAGGCTGTGCTGAGGGGCAGGAGGTCTGCAAGCCCTGTCCTCCCGAGCAGCCAGGCCTCTGCATTCCAGCCAGGTACGTGGAGAGCAGCCTGTGTGCCCATGGAAATGCCTGCTGTGCCCATGCACACGCCTCAGGCTCTCTGCAGTGCCGTCAGTCTGTCTTCTCCCATCTTTCTCCTGCAGAACTGCACAGCCCTGCAGATGCCCAGCCAGAAGCACCTTCACCTGCCTCAGCAGCCCTGCTCAAGCCCAGTAACCTTCCTGTGCAGCCCCTGCTGACCCCTCAGCCCAGTCTGTTGAACGTGCAGGATGACACCAGCAAAGAGGATGTGATTTTCTTCTAACCATTCCCATCTCAAGGAATCTTTCACCACACTGTTTGGAGAGCTTGGGCCCTGGTGCCCAGCACCACAGAGACCTGGTGGATGTCTTTTCATTTCTGCCCTGTTACTGCTAGGAAGGACCAAACCAGGATCACTCTTCTGCTTCGCTGGCTTCTCTGCCAGAGGCTCAGAATGAGGGCACAGCAGTGACAATTTGCTTTTTGGTTCTCTAGACATGGCAATGTGTTGGCACGTGGCAGGGGTGTCTCAATTCAGAGCGTGTTTCCAGGCTGCCCTTCACTGTGGGGTCTGGGGGAATGGGCACTCTGTGGGCACCATCTCGTGAGTTGTTAATGGTTGGCATTGAGCCACCCAGAGTTTCATGTCAGAAGTTGTAGTGGCAGGCCCCAGAAAGGCTGTCTCACAGGTACCTGTTGGTGATGGGCTCTGGGGACAGTGGTGATGTCTTGCTGCCTGGCAAGCCAGGCCTCGTGATGGGAGCCAGGCAGGACATACACTGTGGTACCTGTTTAGGAGCCTGCTCAGGAGCCAGCCCTGTGTCTTGTGTCCCTGGTATAGGCTCAGTGGGCAGGCAGTGGAAGAGAGAAGGTGAACTTCTTAGATTCTTCAAGGGTCAGGAACTCCACCTGCTTGAGGATGAGGAGGGTTGGATGTGTGAGGATGCAGCAGGAACAAGGAACTGGGCTGAACACACTTCCTGGAGCCCCTCCTGGGAGGCACTGGGAGCACTGCAGGCCATGGGAGCAGTGCAACACTCAGGAGCTGGTTCAGGAAGATTTAGAGACTTGGATTCTGTTCTTTGCTGCAGAGATGTGAGAGGCTTTTGAATGCAGTAATTTATTGTCCTGTTTAATCCTGAGTCTTCTGCATCCTTTCTTTGGCTGTGAACTTGCTGGGGCTTTGCTCCCCAGCACGGAAGATATCAAAGCTGCTGTTCCTGCAGAGACTTCTCTGCAGCCCTGGTAGGAATGAAGGGAATAATTGCTGCTGGGTTTGGCCTTAGCTAGACCTGGGCTGGGTTAGCTGCTGACAGCTTTGATAGCTCTGTGAAGTGGATCAGTCCTGCAGCCCAGCGTGCTGAGGGCTCTGATGCATCCCTTCCCTCTGCGCTCCTTTGCACACTCCTGTTGCTCTGTTGGGTGCCATCACTGCCCCAGCTGCACACAACACCCCAGGGTTGGTTGTGCCCAGCTCTGAGTGTGGCTGGGCAGACCCTGTGTGCAGGAGAAGTTGTGCAGAGGCTGTCACTGCAGGTGCCTCAGAGCCTGGGTTAGTGGCAGTCAGAGCACAGCTGGTGGTGATGGCTTCCATCTCTGTGTGTTGAAGTGATTTTAGCACCAGTGGATGGAGTGCCTGGGCAGTGCTCTGGGCAGTGGCACGGTGATGGCATCAAGTGGCACTTTGTCAGCCTCCTCTCCCTCCTTCTGTCTCTGTGGGTAGGCCCTGTGTGGTGGTGGTGTCCTGCCAGGCTAGCACTTCACTTGGCTTGGAAGTCTTAAAATCATTTTGGTATTTATAGTGCCAGAAACATTTTAAACCTTTGCCAGAGGATGCAGAGATTATTTTCAAGTGATTTTTGTCTTCAGGCAAGAAAGTGACCAAGTGTGAGAGGGGAAGGATAAGCCCCAGGGTGCTGAACTGGCCTTGGACAGCAGTGCTGGACACCCCTTGGATCTAAGGGTCCTTTCCTTTAGCTCAGTGATGCTTGTGGAAAGCTGAAGTAATGGTGCTGAGCTCGATGAGAGGCAGCTCTCAGCCCCCTGGCTTGTAAGCAGAGCAGTGCCACTGCTCCACTGCTGTCACATTGGACACACTGCACTGTCCCACCAAGGGCTGCCAGGGGAATCGTCAGCACTACAGGAGTGACAGAGGTGGTCGTGGCTGGGTTTGCAGCAAGCAGGATGGGGAGGGCAGTGACCTTTGTTGTGTGGTGTGATGGTGATGGATAGAGCAGAGCTCTGCCCTAGCCTCCTTGGTCATTCCTGACAGAGAGGGTGCAGGGCACCTCTTCAGATCAGGGTCGTCCTGGTGGAGCCAGCTGTGAAACCCAGAGCCCTGCAGGCCTGGTGGTGCTCTGCAGGGTGAAGCTCTGGCTGGCTCTGACTCCCCTGTGGTTCCTCTGGTGAAGACTCAGGGAACAGCAGCAGTGCCCAGTGTGTTCTTTCCTTCCTGCTACAGCTTGGGCCCCCCCCAGTGCCAGCTCAATGTCTCCATTGCCTTAAATCCCCGGGTTTTAGGAGCTGTGGCTTGAAGCAAGGGCACAGCAGTGGAATAAAGCAGATCAGCCAGAGGGATGTCTCTGGGTGTTTGGAAAGCAGCTTTGGGAAACATTTATTTGGTTTCATTTTTGTGCCTCTGCTGGCATCTGGGAGTGCTCTGTGCACTGAAGGGGCTCCTTTGGCTGCTTTCCTCTGCTGTGCAGTGACTGAACTTGGAGCAGTGGCATCTGGAGAAGAAAAGCCTGCAGTGAGGGCTCCTTTCCTGTAATGCTTTAACTTCAACAGAAGTGGTTTCATCCCTGCCCTCAGCAGTGCTTCAGATGATTGCTGGCTGTTAGCAGATGGGCCCAGGACTGTTACAGGCTGCTGGTTCAACATCTCAAAAGCTCCTTGGAATAGGAATCTTCCATCTGTAGCTGAGAAATTACCTCTGAAGTCCCTGTCTGTCCTCACTCCTCATGTCCAGCTGCAGCCAGCTTTGGGAGAAGTTTTCACCCCGAGCAGAGCTGCATCTCCTTTCCCTTGGGTCAGAACCACTGGGGAGCCACGCTGGGTGTTCAAGTGACTTCCATGCCCAGCGGGGAGGAGGTTCTAGGGCTGGCAAACGCTGTCACCTCTCACTGCTGGTGTGGAGCTTGCCATGCCCGAGTGTGGTACAGCTCTGGGTGGGAGGCCGAGGGAAGCAGGTGCAGGGTAGTGAGGCATCGCTGCTGCAGAACAGAACCTGAGCTGTTAGTCGATCCCCGCAGGTGAGTGAACTGCTTTGGGCCTCTCTAGGCAGGTCAGGCTGCAGAGTACTGCTGTGTCCTGGGCCGAGGAACCTGCTGGAGATTCCCAGTCCTGGCCTTTCCCTTCCACTTTGACTCCAGGTAGAAGCTCCCTTTTCAGCGATATCTGAGGATTGGGTCAAAATCCTGTGCCTCCAGGTGCCTTTGGGCTCCTTTCTGAGCTGGGGCGTGGAGGAAATCACAGCCCAGGCTTTGAACCGCTGCCTGCTTTGCTTGGTGTGGCGCCGTGCGCTGGTGTCGTGTTCGTCCTGCGCTGTCGTCGTGTCGCCGTGCGGAGGCTCCTGCTTCGGCTCCGATTGCCAGTCCCGACTGGTGTCCAGGAGGCTTCCTCTGCCCTTCCCGTCTGGAATGCTGCCGTTTGGTGTTTCAGACTGAGGATGCCTCCACCTTGGCTAGCAGCAGGCACAGCTGCCCTGCCCTGCTGTCGGTGCTTTCCTGGCTTCCAGCTGTGTTGTCTGTGCGTTGTCGTGGTCCCTCCAGCCGATCTCGCAGGTCACGGCCCGCAGGGCAGGAGAGTTGGCATCCCTGTGGCACTCCTGCAGAGACAGGGATGATGCTCAGTGACCTGTGGGTACTTTTGTCTTTCTGAGTAATAGTCAGGTGATCCTGCGTGCATGGAACGTGGTGTTTGTCTTTTGCATTTACAGTGGAAGCTGAAACTCTCGCTAGGAAAGGGTTAAAATCCAACTGTTCGTTTCACTTCAGCTCTGCAGAACTGGAGCCGAGGCTCCCCGGTGCTGCTCAGTGGAGTCCCTGTGTGTTGTGCCCCCCTGCAAGGGAATTTGGAGCATTTTGTTGTCTTCCCCAGCACTTCTCCTCTTTACAAGAAACAAACTTGACACCAGGTTACAGACGTGCTGCCCTTACCTGACCTTCCTGCTGCCCAGGGAGAAAGCAAAGCCCCTTCCCTCCACCCCGCTCTCCTCCCAGCCCAGACCCAGCATCCCCTTCGTGCCCCCTGGCAGCTCTCTCGGTTACCACCGCTCGTCAGACGCCGCTCCTCTGAGCTCTGGTTCCCACCCTTTGTGCCATGTTTATAAGTCAGGTTTTTATATTTTTGTACTGAAGGAAATTGGAGCACTTTAGGCAAAGTTTTCTTTCCAGTCCCATTTCTGTACCTGGCAGGAAACCTCTCACCAAGCGGCTCCTGTTGGCACAGCTGCCTGCACCTGGCGCAGAGCTGTGAGCTCTCTGGATGCTCGCTAGGCTTAGGTCTGGTCTCTAGGCCCACCTTGCACTGTACAGATGTAATAAATAGTCATGGTCCATGGTGAATCGACCATTCTGTTGGGGAAGTGTTTTGGTTTGGTTTTGTTAGGCTGTAAACAGTGTAAATAGTTCCTGTTGGTACCGGCGTAGCAACACCTTTGTAGTTCTCATCTGATCTGTAAAGTGGCTGAGGCAGTGCCCACCCCCGGGTGGGTCAGTGGCCCACACTCTCCTTGGGTTGTGCGTTCTTGGTTAACTGCAGACCTGATCCCAGCAACAGCAGATGATGATTTTTACAACGATGGCAATGTTTCTCCACTGAAGTATTTCAGAGCTGCAATAGGACTGAAACCAACTTCTAGCAATAAAAAAAAAACCAAAAAAACTTTATAGGCTGCCTGCTGCCTCCCTGCCTCTGTGACTGGTGCCCAGTTCCTGCTGCTGCATCTCCTCTGCTGCTCCTTTTGTGCCCTGGACAGAACTGACAATCACTGGGGTGGGGTGGGGGGGGTTGGCATCCAGTCCAACATTCCTGCCAGAGCAGGATCACACAGGAACACATCCAGGTGGATTTGAATGTCTGTCTCCAGAGAAGGAGACTCCACAACCTCTCTGGGCAGCCTGCTCCAGGGCTCCAGCACCCCCACAGTGGCAGTATTCCCTTCTGTTCCTGTTGCCCCTTACCCTGTCCTTGGCCATCCCTGAGCAGAGCCTGGCTCTGCTCCCGACGCTGCCCTGCACACCTTTATCGGCAACAACGAAGGCAGACCTCAGTCTCCTCTGCTCCAAGCCCCAGCTCCCTCAGCCTGGCCCCACAGGGAGCTGTTCCACTGCCTGCAGCAGCTCTGGGGCTCGGCATAAGCAAACTCCTGATGCTTTCCCAAGGAGAGGGCGTAGTAGAGGTGTTAAATGGAGGCTATCCACAGCTGTGCCCTTGCCAGTGAGGTGAGCACCCTGGGAAAGACCCAGCTGCTCCCCAGTGTCTGAGCTCCACACCCCAGTGAGAGTGGGAGCTGCACCAAGGTGCTGACGTCGGCATGCAGGTCCTCTGCCTGCTGCCAGTCTGAGGCATGCCTGGCTCTGTCCCAGGCAGCATCACTTCCCCTTTGGAACAAGTATCACAAAAATAGAAACTTTCTCCCTGCTGCTGGTGCCAGCTTGGCACCTTGCTCCCAGTACCATCCCATCGCCCCTGGCTGCTGCCAAGATTCCAGCTCCAGACTCAGGGAGTTGCTTCCTCCTACAATGCCAGCTGCGGTGCACGGGGCAGGCCAGCCCCAGAGCTACAGCCTCAGAGCAGCTCTGGAGAGAGAACGGATGCCCAGCTGGGCAGAGTGGCAGACACCTCGACTGTGGGTGCCATTGCCAGGGCTGCAGTTCCTGGGTGAGGCACAGCCACTTGTCACAGGCAGGCTGTGATCCCGGGACGGTGCCTTCGGAGCTGCGCACAGCAGTACCGCAGCAGCTCCGCCCTGCCTTGCCTCTCTCTCATCTGCAGCTAATTAAGCCGAAACCCAGAGCGCGTCCCTGCCGCTGGGGTGAGTCACTCTGAGGCCATGGGCAGTGGCCAGCTTCGTGCCAGACCTTCCTCTTTCATGTGGGTGAGACAGGGCTGATGGTTCCCATGCGTGCAGCTGAGCTCCTCCGGCAGCGCAGATGCTGGAGGACAAACAGGCAGGAAGGAGCAGTGGGAATGTGCCCTGCTCTGCCTTTCCCTTTCCTCAGCCCTGTGACTCCAATCTGGTTTCATTTCTCAGCGCAGCCTCGGGGCCAGCCCAAGGCTCAGCAGACAAGGGTTGGGGGGGGGGCCTGTCCTTGCCTGGTGCCTTTATTGTTTGCTGCTTCTGGGCCCGTGGGATCTGGCAGAGGATAAAAGCCAAATCCTCTTGAAGCTGGCGGTGCTGGAGCCTGCAAGCTGCAGCCCTTGGCTCAGGGGCAGAGTCCTGCACACAGGAGGCTCAAACAGGGCAGGGGTTGCTCTGTCAGGGGGCTCCACGCAGGTGAAGTGGCTCAGGCTGCTGCTGCAGTTCTCTGGCCATGGTGGCTTGCAGGCTTTGTGTGAGAGGAGAGCGAGGCCATGCTCAGAGCCTGGAGGTGTCCATGTGTGTTGGCTCTTCCAGATGTGGTTTTGGGCTGGGCTCTAGCTGCAGTGGTGCAGCCATGAAGCAGGGTTCTGGGCTAGGAGGTGAGGCCTAGCTTTGACCTGTGCTGTGATTCTAAATAAGTTCTGTTAATTCAGGAGGATTTCTGTGCCAGGAACCAAGTTAACCTCTAAACCATATTCACCTGCAGCCCAATGTGCCTAAGTCTTCAGGTGCAGCACTGAAACAGCAAACAGATCGATGTATGGAAACCACAAACTGGGAGAACAGGTCTGTGGGGATGACATTGAGCATGCAAGAGTAGAAGGTGTTGAGCTTTCCCCGGGGGTGCTCCCCTGGATCCTGCCAGGAGGAGGTGGAGCTGGAGGGACAGCACAGCATGGGGCTTCCTGCCAGGTGGAGGAGGATGAAGGCAAAATGCAGCCTTTGTTGCCAAGCAGTGGGGAGCCAGCACCTGAGTCCAGGTGTGCTTGCAGTGTGGTTTTCCTTAGGGGTGGTTAGCTCCAAGTGTTTGAAATGAGGAAGCTAATCACAGACTCCTGCAAAGGCTTCACAGCATCACAGAACTTCTTCAGCTGGAAAAGGTTTCTGAGAGCATCCAGCCCAACCATCCACCCAGCACCACCACCAGCTCTCTCCTCAGCCTCCTCTTCTCCAGGCTGCACACCTCCAGCTCCCTCAGCTGCTCCTCCCCAGCCCTGTTGTCCAGACTCTTCCCCAGCTCATTTGCCTTCTTGGGGCCTACTCCAGCCCCTCACTGTCCACTGGCCAGGGAGGTGCCAGGGCTCAGGCCAGGAGCAGGAGGCAGATGCAGCCCTGTGCTGCTGGGAGCAGCTCTGTCTCTGATGAGGGTGGACGTGGCTGGGAGCCAAACTTTATTGCTTGGCAGCATAAATAAAACAGCTGCTGCTCGGAGGGCCCCAAGTGGAACCTCCACTCCTCTGCCTTGCTGAGCCAAGTCGGACTTTGTCCAACCCTCAGGAGCAGCTGTAGGTAGACTAAAGGTGAAGCAGCTCCCAGCTCTCTGACAGGGATCTGCAGATGCCTCCTGCTGACTTCCAGTCCCAGCCCTGTCCTGAGCTGTGGCTTTCCTCTGGGCTGCTGTTTGCCTGCCTGCACTCATGTGAGGCACAGCCCAGCTGGGAGCTGCCCCACGCTCCTGCTGCTGGATGGCTGGACCGGATGGGCTTGGAGATTGGACTGGAGTGGCTTAGAGATCTTCCCACCTGAATGATTCTGTGCTGCTGCCCTGCGGTGCCCAGGCAGGGGTTGCAGAGCCTGGTGGTGCTCAAGGCTGGGTTTGAAGGGCACCTCTAGGCTCATCTCCCTGCAGCCTGGTGCAGAAGCCTCCTGCAAGCCATGGAGCACCCACAGGAAGGGTGAGTGAAAAAAGGCCCAGCCTAGGGGGCTAAAAATGACAGAGGCAAACAGGATGGAAATGAAGTCAGTTTATCTGCTTCAGCCACCAGCAGCAGGGCAGCTTTCTTTCTTCCAGTCTTGCCAGTTCTTGCCTGCACTAGCAGCTAGGAAGGGTCATGACAATGATTTCTTTAACTCTGAAACTGAACGGTGGATCACACCCAAACCATGCTTCTGTGGTGAGACAGTTGGTTGCTTCCTCTGACCATCCTGATTCCTGTCTCATAACTCCCACCCCTAATGGAGCTTTTCCTTCCCAGCCGCTGGCCCCACCATCACCTGCCGGGCAGAGATGTGGCAGCGCTTCCCTCCATGCCCTCTGGCAGTGGGGAAATGCAACCCTGCAGGGGGTGATCAGATAAGGGCAGAGAACAGCTTCACCTTTGGACTTCTAAACAGCTTTGTGTGTCCTTCCAAGCTAGAAGGCAGGACAAAACCTGAGCTTCCCAAGTGCTGTGAGCCCTCGATGGCTGATGGAGGTTTGGACTCAGGCAGGGACTGCTCTTGGCTACTTTGCTCAGCGTTATCTCAAGCTGGAAAATGTGCAGCTTAAGCAACCAGAGCAGGCAGGGAACACGATGGATTTCATTCAGATTTATTGAAGCAGCTCCAGGCTGAGTAATAAACACACAACTGCTGTATAAAAAACCAAAAAGTACAGACCCAGCCCAGGGGGAAACTTCTGTCATGTGTGGAACGTTTCAGGCCTCTAGTGCTGCCTGCACGCAAGGTCAAAACACAGCAGTCCAGAGCCTGCTGCAAGTTAACTTAGAAGCTTCCTTTGTCCTTAACCCAAAATATTCAATATTCAATGGAAGAAGTGAAAAATATTCCTCCAGCTCCTGCTGAGTGCACATTGGTCGGGAGAACATTTGGCAGCCTTCTGCTATCTCAGGGGACAGTACAAGCTGCCAGCCCAAGGAGGTGCCTCTGTGCTCATCTCCTCTTTGCTCTAAGGAAGGGGATTTCAATAAGTGGCTCAGAGGCTGCCCTCAGCCCTGCCGATGCTACCCAAGATCCGTGCAGGAGCTGGCATTCAGGGCACAGACTTGCTGGGAGCAAGGGTGTGCTCCTATTGCCCATGTCTGCAGCAGGACATGGAAAAGATCAGGTGTGAAGCCTGCAGCTCAAAGAGGCTGTTATGAGACCAGCGTGCAGCAAGTCCAACAACACTGCCCAGGCCTCAAAACCTCCAAGGCTGTTGTCTTGGTGAGTGGCTGCTTGCTTCCCTCTGCAGCCAGGAGGCCTCTGAAGCATGGCAGAGACTTTATTACGTGAACCACATCCACTTGGGCACAGCATCTCTCACAAAAGGCAAAGAAAAGGCCCTGCTGGGAGCTGCGATCCACTGGCACCTTTTCTGCCAAGAGCCTTTAGAAAGGTTTCATTCCAGCTGCAAATTGTAAAGGAGATAATTGTTGTGTAGCAGGGGGGGAAAAAAAGTGCCCTGAAAGGGACACCAGAGAATAATTAGAAGCAGAGAAACCCTGTGTTTATATGTAGACAGGGCTTGTCTTACAAAAGCAGTTACCAACCATTCTGGGACTAAATCCCAGCTATAATCTTGTTCTGGCACCAGCTCACAGCCCTCACAAGACATTTGGGTTCCACCAGCAGCTTACCCGTGGCACCAGGAGCAGGCTGTGCTAAAAGTAGCAGCCTGTCCCCCGTGGCACCACGCGGTCTGTCCCTGCTCCTGCAGACAGCCTGCACCCCCCCAGCCTGCTGCACCCGGTGGGGGGGACACCCAATCCTCCTCAGACAGCATTCCCCAGACTCTGCGCAGGCCAAGGCTCAGCGGAAGGGCTGAGATGCCAGGTTCAGTGTCCTGTTATTTATACTGAAGATCCTAAAGAGAAGTTCTCTCTCCTTCCAGGGTTTTCAATCCCACACCAGCAGCCTGGAAGCACAGTGCTGGAGCTGCCGTTCACATGAGGCTGCCTCTAGGACAGCTCCAGTCCAGATCCACCTGCATCTCCCCTCAGGGTTCAGTGCTTGTGCAGCACAAAGTTAGACAGAGAAGCCCTGGGGTGATCCACAACTTCTTTACCTTGCAGGGTCCTGCCCATCCCAGGGGCTCAGGCAGAGAGGTACCTCCAGGTGCTGACGAAGGCGGTGGGGATGAGGGAATAAGGCACGGTGGTGACGCTGCTCCAGGTGTCGGATGTGGGGTCGTAGCAGTCCAGCGTTTTGCAGCGCTGAGCCCCGCAGTAGCCTCCCACCACGTACAGCCTGTTCCCCGAGGTCACGGCGCGGCAGCTGATGCGCTTGGCGGTGACGTCCCCAAACTTGGACCACTGGTAGGTGTCACTGTGGAAGCGGTAGGCAGAGCTGGCAGAGAACTCCGTGTCCCCGCCAATGACAATGATGTGGCTGCCCACCACGGCAGCGGCCGTGTACCGCCAGGGCTGGGGGCAGCTGGTGGGCACTGTCCAGCGGTTCTGGCAGGGGTCAAAGCACTGCACTTTGGGCAGCTTCTCCTGGTTGGCGCTGGTGCCACCGAACACGAACAGCTTCATCTTGGCTCCCACCACAGCAGCGTTGCTCACACCTTCTCGGAGAGGAGCCACCAGGGACCATTTGTCCAGCTGCGGGTCGTAGTGCTCCACTTGCTTGAGGGAGACAGAGGGAGAGGCTGGGAAGGCACCGCTCACGGCCGTGTGACCCCCCACCACGTACAGGCAGTGGTCCAGCTCAGCAGAGCCGTGGCCGAACCGTGCCACCAGCATGGGAGCAGCCTTTGCCCACTCGTCGTGGAGGGTGTCGTACACCCAGACGTCTCTGGAAGCGCCGTTCTCGGAGCCCTTGCCGCCGGTGATGTAAACCTTGCAGCCGATGGCACAGGCGCTGCACTCCTTACGGGGGCTGGGGATGTCAGCACGGGGAATGATCTCGCTGGATTTCGGGTCCAGCATGTAGATCTTGTCGCACACGAAGGTCTGTCCGCCCAGCAGCAGCAGGGCCTGGCTGACCTTGCGGGGCCGGGCGCAGCAGCCTGTCACCAGGCCCTCGTTCTGCAGGATCTTCATTTTGCACCGCACGGCGTCGGCCACGATCTCCCCCCCCAGCTTGTGGCTGGTCACCAGCTTCTCGCAGGCCACTTGCTTCTGCAGGTAGGACTCGGGCAGCAGGGCCAGGCGGACCGAGCGCAGCAGCTCTGGCAGATCCTCGTGACGCCGGGGCAAATCGTAGCGGATCCAGCCCATAACAGCTTCGTAGACCAACGTCTCGTCCTCCACTTCCAGCTCTTCGCTCTCCACCAGCTCCAGCAGCTTGTCTTTGGGCAGCCGGAGGAAGTCTTCGGTCTTGCAGAGCGAGGTGAAGTTGGCCAACGCCATCCTCCAGGACAGCTCCAGCAGCCGCTCGCAGCAGTGGGCGTCGGACAGCAGCAGCATGTTCAGGCAGTTCCCAGGGTAGAGGTTCTTCTCCAGAAAGTCAGCCGAAGCATCCCGAATGTCCTGAAACTGCAGCATGTCCCCGGCCTCCAGCAAGGACTCTGCGTTCTCCTCGTTAATCAGCACCCGGGCTGAGTAGGCGTAGTCCAGCAGCAGCTCCAGCACCTCGGGGTGCAGGGAGTCGTGGAAGTTAACTTCAGCATCTCTGCTCTCTTTGAGGCCACCGCTGAACATGGCGTCGAAGTAGCGGCTGCAGGCGGCCAGGACGGCGCGGTGGCAGGGGAAGGCCTGGTGCCCGGCACGCAGCACCACGTCGGTGAAGAGCCGCCGCTGGCGGAGCAGGTTCAGCTGCGTCAGGAGGCTGTCGGCGTGGCCCGGCTTGTGGAAGAGCTGGATGTTCATGGAGCCCGAGCTCGAGCGGGACTTCCGATTCTCGTGGCTGCTGACGGACATGGTGCTGGGGCTGCGCTGCAGGGAGAACCGGAGTCAGCGCCGGCACCAGGCGGGGGGCGGCTGGGACCGCACCAGAGGGCTGCGGCAAGAGCACGACGGTGGGAAAGCGGACCCCAACCGGTAAGAGGAGCTCGGAGGTGGGAACACAAAGCTCGGTCGGTAACGCGAGCTCGGAGGTAGGAACGCGGTGCCCGGTCGGTAAGGGAAGCTTGGAGAGTTCGTCCCACAGCGGCGGGGCTCGCCCAGCGCCGATCGAAGCGGGGCACCGGGCAGCCCTAGTCCAAGTGCCGATGCAAGGCGCGGCCCAGTGGTGCCGTGGGGGCGATGCGCGGCCCCGGTGCTGCCCTCCCGGCCCCGGTGTCCCAGGTCCCCGCGCACTCACCGCTGCCGTTCGCTCCCCGCCGCTCTGCGCCGTTCCCCGCCCGCGCCGCGTGGCCGCCCTGCCATTGGCTCCGCCCCGCGCGGGGAGCAGCCAATCAGCGGTCGCGGCCCCGCCGCTCGCTCTTTGTGAATGGGGCCGAGGCCGAGCTGCGCAGGCGCGTGCGGGGCGTCCCCCGCTCCCTGCTCGCTGTGTCCCCAGCGCCCTGTCCGCCGCCGAGCCACGCTGCTTGCTGTGGCCGGGGGCAGCTCTCCCGGGGCAGTAGCCTCACGCAGCCGCTGTGACGCTCCCGAAGTCCGGCTGGAGCTTGGGTGATGGCGTCAGCCCGGCCGTAAAAGGGTCATAAACGCGGGAGTCAGGGCTCCGAGCTGCCATCAGCAGCTCCTCTGCTTACGGCCTTTAGATCCTGGCCTGCTGACAAAGGAAGGTCACGGCCGGAACAAACTGTCCCTGCTCAGCATATCTTTCCCTGCGCAGAGCGCAGCTGGGCTGGTGGCTGCAGCAGAAAAGAGAAAAGAAAACAAAAACAGAGGTTTTGGGGTCTGCCTGTGCGAGGTCATGTGTCGAAAACAAGCGCGGCTCCAGGCGGTCAGCAGCCACCACAGGTGCTCAAATACCAGCACTGGGGGCCAGATCCACTCCACAGCAGAGCTGAGTGACCAGATCCTGCTTCATCTTTGCATGTGTTGGTTTGCTCTGAGGTTTAAAATTGGAAGCCAGATGAAGCAAACATTTGGGCCATTTTACTGCATCTTTTCTCCACATTCCAGTTAAAAGCAGGGTTTAGGGCTGCATTAGTTTGGCATCAGAATGTGTTTTAAACTGGGATTATTTAAATCACTAAGTGTGTTCTGGAGGAACAGTTTAATGAGGTTTAAAATACGAAATAGATACAAAACCTACTAAATGGCATCTGGTGACAGGACAGGGCTGTCCCCAAGCAGCAGGACCGGAGTGCTGCACCTGCTCAGGCACAAGATTTGATGTCTGAGTAAAGGAAGGAGGAGAAGACTCTAACAGGTACCACCTCTGAGTTGTCTGTGAACCTGGCACCAGATCTAGAGCACAGCCAGGAAGGCGTCAGCTGAGACACTACAGAGGGTGAAGGTCCAGACAATTATCAAGGGCAGAGTGAAGGACAGGCCACAGCAAGACCTCGCTCTGCAATTTGAACACAGGCAAATCGTTTCCCTTGTCCGTGCCAAAAAACCCCACAGAAAAAAAAAAGGTTAAAGTTCCTGGAAATGGGATGTGCACCACCCTGCCCTGCAGGCAGCACGAGCAGGGCACAGACTCAGCAGAACTGCTCCAAAGAGGCATTTCCATGGCTGCAGTCAGCTGCTCTGACCTGCTGTGGTGGGAGGCAGGCTGGTGACAGGGGGAGCTGCAGCTAACGCAGCACAAAGTTTGTCACCTCGGTGCCCTTCGGAGCTTTCTAGAAGCAGATAAAGCACATTTGCCCAGTTATCAGGAAGCGGAATCACTCAAGGCCACCTTTGATGCATTCATCTCGTTTATTATTGGCACCGCCTAGGAATGGAACTGTAAAACTGATCTCGGCACTGGTCTGACTGGTCCTTGAAGGTGATTAATACATTGAAGAAGCTGCTGTGGGAGCCCGGTGGAAGAGCTCCACCCGGTGGCATTCCCAAAAGGCACGGCTGGAGGCTCGGCGCTGCTGCTCCCTCTCCCGGGAAGTCTCAGCTCCCAGGATTTCTCCATAATTGAGCAACACAGAGCTGAAGCCTCACCAGGCACTGCTCACCATTGCTATTTCTTTCCTGCTCACCACTTGCTCGCTCTTGGTTGTGCTTGAGACATTAGATCTGGGCTCCAGAAAATGTCCCCAGCCCAGGGTCACCTCTCTGGTTTGGGTGAGGCACTGAGTGCTGAGCTGCAACTCGGCAGGATCCGTCCCTCAGTTCTGTGTGACAGACTGTCAGTTTCTCCACCTGACACTGACTTTGTGGTCTTCCAAGTGACAGCTGGAGGGTTGGATTTGTCTTGTAGGACAGAGGAAGAAAGGATAGAAGTAACTTTTTACCTTCTTGTTTTACCAGTCCTAGAAAATGTCTTCATTTTCTGATTCACTGAAAGATTTCTCCAATGAAGAGTGATAAAAAACTGTTGAGTGCAATCAGTTCTCTCTGTTACTCACATCTTGATTGCAGTCCTAATTATAGGAAGCATGGAATTACAGCCACCAACACCCAGGAGAGTGCCTCATCAAAGCCTTTTTTTTACCATGAAAAAAGTGGCTTCCTGAAGCTTAATTATGGTTATGCAGCTTCAGAAGTTCCTCCTCCAGATGCTTGGTAGATACCAATCAGGGAAGAGAGGGTCCCCAGGAGACCAACTAACCAGGGAGGGAAATGTCCAGCCCAAAGAAATCCTGGAGGCAGCCAATGGATAGCATTGGAGAGATCTGCTGTGGCTGAGAGGATGCTCAAAACCTCAGCCTTCACATGGGCTTTCACTTCCTTTTGACTCCGGGGTGAAGATGCACTGCTGGGGACAAAGGCAGCATCAGTGGTAGCCCAGAGTGAGAGCTGACAGCACTATGCCCAGGTGGCCAAGAAGGCAAACAGCCTGGATCAGCAATAGTGTGACCAGCAGGAGCAGGGCAGGGGTTGTCACCCTGGACTGGGCACTGGTGAGGCCACACCTTGGGAACTGGGAGGGTGGGAGGCCCTCACTCCCAAGAACACTGAAGGGCTGGAGCATATCCAGTGAAGGGTGTGGAGAACAGGACTGGTGAGGAGGAACTGAGGGACCTGGGGGTGTTCAGCCTGAAGAAAAGGAGGCTGAGGGAAGACCTCACTGCTCTCTACAGTTCCCTGAAAGAAGGGTGGAGCCAGGTGGGGATTGGTTTCTTCTCCCAAGAAGCGAGAGGAGAAAAGGAAATGGCATCTAGTTGCCCCAGGGTCAGTTTAGATTGGACATGAGGAACACTTTGTCAAGCCCTGAAACCAGCTGCCCAGAGCAGTGGTGGAGTCCCCATCCCTGCAGGGGTTTCAAAGCTGTGTAGATGTAGTGCTGAGTGACATGGTCAAGTGGTGACCTGGCAGTTAATGGTTGGAATGGATGATCATAAAGGGCCTTCATTCTGTGTTTCTAAATGAGAAGACATGTTTGGGTTAAATTAGCTGGAGAGGAATCATACCACTTGTGTTGCCTCAGCTTTCTTCGTAACTGGAACAAGATCCTCAGGGATCTGAAAACAAGACAGCAGTTATCTCTGCTTTAGCATCAAAGGGGAAGGCTTTTTCTCTAGTATTAATTGCATCCATGAGGAAGAGACCCTCCTGCAGCTGAGAGGCTCCTTCATGTTAGCCTGACTGCAGGGAAAGCAGTTCATTCCCTGTCTCCTAACAACAGGCTGCAGCTCCCTGCCAGCCTTACCGCAGGATGCTCAGGAGTAGGGAGGAGGCCCAAAGTGCCGTGCTCAAAGTCCACCACTTCCGAGAGCCTACGTGGACGATGCCAGCATCAGCTGCCCAGGCAACATGCTCACAGGGGTAGTAGAGCTGGTTGGCGAGGTTGCAGAGCACTGACAGCCCCCGCACCAGGCAGTCCTCATCCTGTAGGGAGCATGAGGGCCGCGCCTAGGTGCCTGTGGCACAGGCGAGGCAGCAGCCAGGGCCCTACAGTAACCTTGGGGCCCAGCCCATAGCCAGAGCTGTGGGTGCTGGTGCACTCCTTGCCCTGCGCTCACCTTGGGTCCCAGCCCGTAGTCGCAGCTGTAGCTGAGCATGGCGAAGTCGTCGAAAAGGCGCAGAACCGTGCGGCAGGCACTTAGCTGGGCCGACACGGCCAGCAGGCTCCCGGGCAGCCCGGATGGCGAGGCCTGCGGCCTGGCCAGCGCCCCGCCCGCCAACTGACAGGCATAGCAGAGCGCACGGACCTGCGGAAGGCACAGCCCAGTGAGCACCCGACTGTAACGGCGGGACAGGGCCCCACCGGGCCGTTCCTGTCACTCACCGCCCGGTCGCGGCCGCGATGCGTCTCCAGCGCGGCCACTATGCCGCTGAAGGCGCTCGCCGCCATAGCAACGCTCCCGGAAGTGATGTCACGACCCGGCGCTGCGCCTGCCCGGAAGGTGCCGGCGCTGTCGCCATGGCAACGGGGCCTTGGCTGCCGCAGCCTGCAGGCGGTAGCGGCCGGCACTGTGCCGGTGTCCCAGCGCCCGTCACGGGCCTCCCTTTCCTGAAGGCTCCTCACGTTCGGCTGGGGGCTGAGCGCTGAGCCCCGGCAAGCCTGGCAGCCACTTTCTTACAGCCGCATCCCCTCTCTGGGGGCTTTACAGGCCGGCCCCAGCCCTGCCGCCTCGCGGTGCCGAGCCGCGCTCGGGTGACGGCAGGGAAACCTGTTCGGAAACCTGCTTGGAAACCTGCTCGGAAACCTGCTCGGAAACCTGCTCGGAAACCCGCCTGGCGTTTCCAGAGGCTCCTGCAGCCGGTGGCGCTGGCAGTGTCCCCACAATCGCACATCCACATCCACGGAGACCCCCACATGCGTGTCCTCACCTCGCCTCCCCTGTTCCCACACCTCCCTTCGGAGACGCCCCCTGCTCACGGATGAGAAATAGGAAGACAACAGCGGCTTCTGGTCCCAGGCACCGTCGCCTCGCTGTGACATCTTTCTTTGCAGCCACTTTTAATGCCTGTGTCAGCCGTGGGCGCTCACTGCCAGCATCCAGCCGCGTTTAGCACGTTCAGGAGACGCGAGTGATTTCTGGGGGGTGAACCAGGGCCTTGATCTTTCTCCCTTGCTGCGTTTGGTTTTAGAAGTTGTTTTGCACTTGTATTTGGGGAGGAGGAGAGAATTTTGATCAACAGCTGCGCTTGTGCAACCTCAGGAAGGGCTGCGGTTAGAGCTGGTCGTGGAAGGCACGAAGAAAATCCTCAGCTGCCTCCTGCTTCCGACGCTCGGTGCTCCAGAGAGGTCCCTTTGTGCCATCCGGCTGGAGCGGCGCCGGTTTGTTTTCCTAAATGTGGAACTGATCACAGGTGAATTGATCTTTTTCTTGGCTCCAAACTCCTGGAGCAGCTCCATAACCAGCATATGGGATGCTGTTCCTCTTAACTGCCAAGCGGATTTCTTCATTTGCCTCCTCTCCCTGAAAACTGTTCTCTGTCTGGGCGAAGGTTTCCAGCCAAGCGCTGACAGCAAGGTCTGTCCTTTCCTCTCCTTATTGGACATCCACACAGGCCCTTGACTGCAAGTCAAACTGCAAAGCTTTTCTGGCACTGCCTCCTAGTTCAGTGGCTTGAATTTAATTTTCACTTCCATTTCCACTCCCTCTGTCAGCAGATGGAAGTCCTGCCCCAGCCACGCAGGTCTCACACAGACAGCATGTGGGAGACGATGTGGCTTCAGACACAGAAGGCACAGCTGCCTTTGGGGTAAGGTCTTCCCAAACTCCTCTCCCACTCCTCCCAGCAGTGCCTGAACTGGGAAGGCCTCAGAGGCTTTCTTTGATTCTCGCAGCCATGTGAAGTCTCTCGGCACGGCTGGCAGTGTGTGAGCCCCCTCCCTGCTGACGCAGCCTGTCCCAGCCGCACGTCGCCAGCGCCTGCAGCCCAGAGATAAGATGAAGTCCTGCTCTTCCTCCTCGCTTTAAACCCCCTGCGCTCCTCTCTGTAGCCCTGGCCTCAGCCACACACACATCAGGTCAGCGCTAAAGCCCCACAGCAAAACAGGGTCCCAGTCCAACCCTATTGCAGACTGGGCCTGTGGGGCTAGGCCAGGCTGGGGCAGGGATAAATTTGGGCATCTCCTGTAGCCTTTGCTCTTCCTCCCTTCCCTGCAGGGCTGTGCAGCTCTCCCTGTCCTGTGCTGCTCAGCCCGGGTGAATAGGAGCCCTTGGAGCTGCTGGGTGAGCAGGGCCAGCAGCCATGCAGCTCCTGGGGTGGGTGCGGAGCCTGGCGCTGGAGCTGGAGGACAGGTGCCAGCGGGGTGCCTACAGCAGTGGGGAGTTGCTGCACGGGTGGGTGCTGCTGGAGCTGCGTGGGGCGCTGCGGCTGCAGGCACTGGAGGTCTGCGCATGGGGTCGTGCCGCAGCGCACTGGCAGGAGAGCTCCATCATGGGGTCCAACATCATCTACCGCAACTACACAGCCTACCAGACCTTCCTGCACCGCCACTGCCAGCTCATTGCCGGTAAGGTGGGCCACGGGGATGGGCATCTGCACCAGGGCCATGGGCTGGGAACCCTTTGGGCAGCAGCAGTGCCCTCCAGGAGGCCCTCTGTGTTGGTGGCTGTGGCCAGCCCAAGCAGGGCTGTCCCACTTGGACACCCTCTGCTCACCTCTGCTGTGAGTTCCCTTGCTGCCAGTTTCTAGGAGGCTGCAAGCTGGAGCCCAGAGAGCACGAATGAGCTGTGGCTGTTTTCCGTTTGCCCAGGGCAGTGCAAACAGAGCTGTCTGTTCACAAGTGTGGAAAGAGCACTTAGGAGTTCAGTAAATATTTGTTTTCAGTTTCCTGATGTGGGCACCACATGCCCAGCTGGCACGTTGCTTAGATCCATGGCGAGAGGACAAGCCACTTCCTCCTTTGGTTGGGGTGGAATGATCCAGAGCTGAGGGATGTGGGACAGCTCTGCTGCCTATCCGCTTCTCATCAGCCTGCCTGTTGGATCCTCCTCTGCACCCAGAGTCTTAGAGACTCTGTGGCTCTTTCTCCCCTTTTCCCTGCTTCTGCTGGCCTTGTCACCTGTGACAGTGCTGTGCCACCCAGCCCTGCAGATGGCTGCAGAATTTATCTCAGGCTGAAGGCACTGATTGTGCCTGTGATCGAGTGCAGCCCATAAAGTGGTGCCAGCTCTAGCTGGCAACAGTAGAGCTTGCAGGAGGAAACTGGAGGGTGTGAGCTTCCCTCCTGGAGCTGTTCTTATCTCTGGACTGCCCTGGGGGGGTCACATTCTCTCTTTCTGGATGACTGCTCCCTGCCATCTGCTCCCAACACCTGCATTACTCTGGAGTCTCTGTTTTTTTGGCCACAGCTCCTCTGTGCTGTGCCTGAGGATGGCCCTTTGCAGCTGCAACTGTGCCAAGTGTCCTGATCACAGTTAAGGACATGGGAGAAGCTCATGCCCTGCCCTCCAGCACTTGGTCACTGCAGTGTTTGGGTGCTGTCCTCACTAGCTGGAAGGCCACAGGGTGACTTTTGTCCCCTATTACTCCTCGGTCAGTCTCCATAGAGAAGTCACAAGTTGCTGTGAGTGCCTTGGCCCTTGCTGCTGGGACTGTGGATGACAGAAGCTCCTGGAGCCATCCAGAGAAGGACACTTGGCCAGGGGCTGGGCCAACTGCAGAAGCTGCTGGGCCTTGCCAGTGTGCTGCACTCCTGTAGCTTGAGCAGACAAGTTTCTGGTCCTCACCTGTTCCACTGAGAGAGCTGAGCTATGCTCCCTGGGGGGCAGAGAGCCTCACCAGAACCCGAGGGCTGGAATTTTATTGACTCTGTCTATGTATGGATTCCTTTCCTGCTTTCTGCAAGAGACACAGGCACATGATCACCAGAGGTGCAGGCTGTGAAAAAGTGCTGCTCTGCAGCCAAAATGTCCCGCTCTGGGTCCTGCTGGATCCTGCTCTGTCCTGCTGTCCCCAGCAGCAGTGTGAGGATCTTCCTGATATCAGCTGGTGAGGAGCTGCTGAGAACATGCTGTCACCTGAAGGTCCCCGTGACTGCTCCTCTCTTGCTGCTTCGGGATGAGATCAGCTGTGCCTGCCTGGTGTTTCAAAAATGCAGGTTTTTGTCATGGTAACCAGGCAGTGCAGAGGAGGGAGCTCAGCACAGATAAGAGCGCTGCCTTCTGCTCTTCTCTGAGCCCTGACTTTATCTTCAGCTTCCTGGCAGGGTGGTGAGCACCAGTGCTGGGGTGCTGTGCTGTGAGACAAAAAAAAGGGCGAAAGGAGGAGTAGAGTCCATCAGGTGTACATTGTGTCATCATGGGTTGTGTCTGTCACAATCACCCTGTGAATGGGTTGGAGCAAAGGGGCCAGAGAAAGACTTGGGGGTGATGATCAACAGCTGGCTGAACATGAGCCAACCTGTGCCCAGGTGGCCAAAAAGGCCACCAGCATCCTGGCCTGGTTCAGCAGCAGTGTGACCAGCAGGACTGAGATTGTCCCTCTGGACTGGACACTGATGAGGCCACACCTTGAGTTTTGGGGCCCTCATTAGAAGGACATTGAGATGCTGGAGTGGGTCCAGAGACCTTGGTTGGACTGGATGATCTCAAAGGTCTTTTCCAACCTTAATCTTAGGGAGCCAGAAGAGGGGGAAAGAAAAGGGTTTAGGGGCAAGGCAAGGAGCACCCTGGACTCTTCTGCATGAGGTGATTTGAGAGAACCCAAGAGAGGTGCTGTGTGTGCAGTGATCCTCCTGCACAAGGGTCCTCCCAGAGCTGCAGGTCCTGCCCAGCTGAAGAGCAAACATCTGGAATCCATTTTATTTTCACAGAGAGATCCAGGGAGCTGCAGCATGCGGGCTGAGAGCACATCAGGGCTCTCGTTCTGTTGCAATGTAGCCCTCGATGAGCACCATAATCGGATCCGGCAGGGTTGGGGCTCCTTCCTCAGGCCAGGAGCCTGCACTTGTGCAAGGCTCTGCACCATCCCCTCCTATCTCCACGCTGGGTCAGGGCAGAGCTGCTGACTCTCCTCTCTACCTGCTGCTTTCCCCTCTCCGACTTTCCAGGGACCTTCGTGTGCTTCCGAGGTCAGTGGGGAGAAGCCATCAGGTCCCAGTAGTGGGTCAGGGCAAGAAAAGCCCTGTTTGAGCTGCGTGGGGTGTCGGCTGATGGCAGGACTGGCTAAGCCTGGCCGGACTCTAGGTGGGGCTGAAGTGTTGAGGATCTTTGCTGCTCTGAGCCTGGCCTGGGCTTTTGTTGGGTTTGGGCACCCAGGAGCGTTCTTGAATGCAAAAGCTCTTGGCCAAGGTCCTACAGTTCCTGCACCTGGAGGTCCCAGGAGAGAGGAGAGGGCTCCCAGATTAGTGAGAGAGCTTCCTCTCGTGCCTGGAGGCCCCGAAGGGTAGCTGTGGCCATCTCGTGGAACTGACACGGGAGGGAGGTTTGCAGAGATTCTCATCCCGTGGGCGAAGGCTGAGTCACAGGCTGAGGGGTGTGTGCCGGCAGGCAGGAGGAGGAAGGTGCCAGGCACAGGGTGGAGCTGAGGATCCAGCCCCTCTCTAGAGCCCCACCACCTCTAATGTCACCATGCACTGTGGTGGGGACATAGGCACCTGCCCAGTGCTGGCGTCAGCACTCCTCAGGCTGTGATGTGTCCGCAGGCTCCCTCGGCAGCCTTCGCTGTGATTCATCTTTCGCTTGTGGCAGGGACTGGCCGTGCAGAGAGACCAGAACACAGTCCCCTTCCCCTGGGGAGGGACACAGACCGCTGCAGTTGCCCTTTGGAGGCAGATAAAGCTTTGCAGAGCTTCAGCGCAGCTCATTTTTGGTGGCTGAGATCAACTCGGTTCAGCACAGCAGGTCCTGCCCAGCATGGCTGGGAGCAACTGGAAAATGCTCCAAGCTTGGGCAGCCAAACACTGAGTAACATTTTTAAGGCCTGTTTTGTCTCATCCGCAGCCTGTGCCCAGGGTGGGGGCTCTGGAGCTCTGCAAATGTGACAGTCATGATTCAGGAGGAAGTTTCTAAAGCTGCATTAACCCTTTGGGGCTGTGTGAGGTGGAGCAAATCCCTTCCTCCTCCCTTCTACAACATCTCGTGGTGCTGCAGCTTGTGATGTCCACCTTGAGAACCACCAGTTCCCAGTTCTCATGCTTTTACCCCAGCACGGGTCCCTGCACTGGGCCTGTCCATGCAGGTGTAACTTGGCACTGGGTTTTTGGAGCAGCACCCCAGAAACACCACTGTGAGCTGGTAAAAAAACAGTGCAGGCCTGGTGACAGAGTGGGGAAGATGAATTGCTCCCTCTGCAGCTGCACAGCTGAACCCGAGCCAGTTCCTGATTTCTTAGAAATCAGCAGAGCTGTGTCCCGGACCAGCTCTCCTTTGTCGCCAGTTGGCCCGGCCGTGCCACGCCGGGAGCCGAGATCCAGTTGCAGCCTGTTCCGATCCCTGGGAACGGCCCTAGGGAAGGGAAAAACAAGGATTTGCGTGCAGCCCTCGCTCTGCAGGACTGGCAACGGAGGGAGCTGTGGCTCCGAGGAAGAAATCCCCCGACAGAGCCACTGCCCGAGGCGCTGGGAACACCGATCTGTGCTGATGCCAAGGGCAGGGACGGGATGGGCGCAGGATGGGAGGTGCGGAGGATTTGGGGGTGCACCGAGCAACTCTCCAGGAGTTGTCCACAGCAGGATCTGGCAGCACTCAGCTCCCTCCTGCGCCGGGACACATTTCCGTGGTCGGGACACCCCCCGGGACGCCCGGTCGCAGCATCGGGGCCATGGGGAAGGCAGAGGAGCTGGGGACATGCCATAGCCTCGCTGGGATGGGGCTCACGCACCCCACGGAGAGTCTCCAAGAGCTGAGGAGAGGCCGGACGGAGGCCGGCCCGCACATGCTCGCTGCCTTGTTTTGCAGGGCCCGGCGGGGCCGCCCTGTCCCGCCCCGTCCCGTCCCGCCCCGCCGGGGCCGCCCCCGGGCTCGCTGGGCACTTAAAGCCAGGCGGGCGGCGGCGCGGGGTTGCGCCAGGCAGCGGAGCTTTCGCCATGATCTTCGATCGGCTCAAACGCTTCTTGATCTTGCTGGAAGGGACGGAGAGGGACGTGCCGGCCGCGTTCAGCCCCGGGCAGGCGGTGTCGGGCCGGGTGGTTCTTGAACTGGCGGCGGCGGCGCGGGTCGGAGCCCTTCGGCTGCGGGCGGTGGGCGCTGCCCGCGTCCACTGGACCGAGTCCCGCAGCGCCGGCTCCAGCACCGCCTACACTCAGAGCTACAGCGACCAGGTGGAGTTTCTCAGCCACCGAGACGCGCTGCTGGCACCCCCAGGTACGGCACCGACTCCCTTGGAACCGATACAGCCACTAGCCGGGTGCGGGGATGTGGCCGCGCCGGGACTCCAGGGGCTGAAAGAACAGGGCATGGGCAGCATGGAAGCCCCCCGACTGCTGGCTGCACAACGCCCAGCCGGATGAGATTGGGTGACTGAGACCCTCTGGCAAGTGGATGCATTGGCACCCAACCAGCTGAAATGTGGGTGCAGGGTGCCCTAGGGTCTGGGAACTCTGCGAACTGGGTGCGTGGGTCTCCTACAGACACCACAGTTAATGAGTGCACCCCGGGGTGCTGGTGTGTGCAGCTGGACCCCTGTTAGGGAGCGACCCCACACGAGGCTCCACCTTTGCTATAGGTGCTCCCTGGCAGGGAAGCAGCATTGGAAGACTCGTATGGAGGTTCAGGAGCTTGCTTTGAGCAATGATTTGGACTAGAAGATCCCCAGAGGTCCTCTCCAACTCCAGGTGCTCTGTGCAGTGCAGGCAGGATCAGGGTGCAAATCCTAGGATGCACAGGGGAAGCTTGGCTGCCTGCCCCCCAGCCACTCCCCGAGCTACTCCTGGCTTGGCCGGGCATCCCTGGGCTCTCATTCCCGAGCCACAGTGAAGCAGAGCCTGCTCGGGAAGCCTCTTAGTTTCCGGGAAAGTGTCCCTGGATCGAACGTGCCTGGAGACATGTGGAAAACAGACAGTGCCCCGCACCCATGGTACATGCCCGGCTCTCAGGGCACAGCTGTGACTGTTGCTGCTGCAGTTTCACCCTGGCAGAAGGATTCCTGTGCCATTATGCTGCCCCTTGGCTGTGTGCTGTACATCTCCAGCACCGATCTGCCCAGGGAGGAAGTTCTGCAGGAGGAAGATAATCGTCTTAAATCTGTTTTGCCCACAGACAATGGTGAGGTCACCGTGCTGCCGGCAGGAAGACACGAGTTCCCCTTCACCTTCCAGCTGCCCGAGTAAGTCAGCGATGTTTTCTTGCCGTAATCCTGAGAGGGAGAGGAGCTGCCTGGGACAGGGCACCTCAAAACCAAGACTTTCAGCAAAGTCCTTCTAAATTGCTCCTTGCTTCTGTGCAGGACCCTGGCAACCTCGTTCGAGGGAAAGCATGGCAGTGTGCGCTACTGGGTGAAAGCCAAACTGCACAGACCATGGTCAGCAGTGAAGAAGGTGAAGAAGGAGTTCACTGTGATTGAACCCATCGACATCAACACTCCTGCGCTGCTGGTGAGCTCCTCCTGCTCTACCTTGGGGCAGTGGCATCCAAAACTTCTCTGGAAGCCCTTGGGGAAGGTGTCTGCCTCCCCTTTGGTATTACAACACAGACCTGGTGCCCAGAGGGAACGTTTGCCCCCCTGTGACTTGTGCCCTTCAGCATTACCTGGGCTGGACAGAGGTCATCTGTGGCTCTTAGGTTTTGGAAACTTGAATGCGTTGCGACAGTGTCTTGCATCAGGCACCCAAGAAGTTGCTGATGCTCCCCAGCAGGTTCTTGGTGCCGGGGAGGTGCTTGCTTTGAGTTTCATGCTTGCTTACTAAGGAGCTTAAATATTTTCCATTCTCCAGGCTCCCCAGGCAGGTGCTAAGGAGAAACTTGCTCGTGCTTGGTACTGCAATCGAGGCCAAGTTTCTGTGACTGCCAAGATCGACCGAAAAGGCTATACCCCAGGTGAGACCAGGTGCTGGTGTCCCCAAGCCTCCGCAGGTCCTGGAGTAGACCCCAGTGGAAGGAGTTTTGGGGTTGCTGTGAACTGGCCTTGTGACTTCTGGCATGAAGTCAGTCAAGAGAGCTTTAGTGTTTGCACCTGATGTGGGCAGGCTCCTGCTGCATGAATCCTTTGTGCCTGTGGTAGCAGGCACCCTGGCAAGCCCTTGGTGCTGGAATCCCTTGAGGCAGCAGCAGACTCCTCCAACGTGAGCGTCTCCCTTGGTAGGTGAGTTCATCCCCATCTTCGCTGAGATCGACAACTGCACAAGCCGAGCGGTGGTGCCCAAGGTGGCCATCATCCAGACTCAGACCTTTGTCGCTCGGGGCACCAAGAAGCAGAAGAAGCTGGTGGTGACCAGCATCGTTGGCGACTCCATCGCAGCAGGCAAGCGGGAAGTGTGGCACGGGCGGGCGCTGAAGATCCCCCCGGTGGCTCCATCCATCCTCCAGTGCCGCATCCTCCAGGTGGAATACTCCCTAAAGGTGAGAGACCTCATGGGAAGCCTTGGCAGCATCTCTGCTTCCCCTCTTGCCAGAGCTGTGTTCATTGTCCCTCATATTGGGGCAAGTGATTTGAGATCTTGAGCTCTCGCTGTTTCCCTGTTGCCCCTCACGCACAACACAAGGGCTCGTGCTGGAGTGTTTCCATCTCCTTTTGCATCCTGCTGCAAGAATTCCCTCTTGGCCAGCTCCAGCCAGTGCTCTGGGGAGATAACAACCCCTCCAGACTGGGAAAACGCCCAGAACTAAGCTTTCCTGTCTCCTGTTCCCACAGGTTTGTGTGGACATTCCTGGGACGTCCAAGCTGCTCCTGGAGCTGCCACTCGTCATTGGGACCATCCCGCTGCATCCCTTCGGCAGCCGCACGTCGAGCGTCAGCAGCCAGTACAGTGTCAGCCTGGACTGGCTGAGCACCATCCCGGAGCAGCCAGAGGGTGAGTGTCTCCTCCTTCCCAGGATCTGGGTGCTGCAACCCCCCTGTCAATGCCTTGTGCACAGCAAGGATCAGAGCAGGTCTCAGCTTTCTCTCTTGCTCCAGGACCAGCTTCTGCTTTCTTTGCTTCATTTGCTTGGTTGTGGTGTTGCATCTCCCGGGTTCCTTCTCTGGGAACTGGGAGAATTTGGACATCAGTGGATTTGAAACCCTTTTACCTGTGTCTCCGAATAGTGCAGAGCAGTTTTCTCTCCCCTGATGGCTCTCTTCTCTCTTCAGCTCCTCCTGAGTACTCATCAGTTGTGTCCAGCCCAGAGGCGGAGCAGAGCCTGGCTCCGCCGTGTCGCAGCGAGCTTGGTGGCATCCTGGAGGGTCCTTTCTTCGCCTACATCCAGGAATTTCGCTTCCGGCCCCCTCCACTGTATTCGGAGGTAACAAACCCCCCTGAGATGGCAGGGCTGCAGGGCCCAGCCGGGATGTGCCCACTGCTGGGGTTTTTGACTCTAACCTTGGCTTTGCAGATTGATCCAAACCCTCCTTCAGACCACATCCGCCCGCGCTGCATGACCTGTTGAGAGAAGCACATCGGATGCGGCTGACAGTGTGGTGATCCCTTGGGATGGAAGCTTGCACCCTCGCAGCACTGGCCTGGAAATGGGCACACGGTGGATGCAAGACCAGAGCTCCTGCAAGGCCAAGTCCCTGGCTCTGCTCACTGCCCTCAGCCACCCATGACTGTCTCCAGGACTGAGACTGAGCCTGCTGTGATGGAGTCGTGCATGGTAGGAGAGCACAGAAGAGCCTTCAGCACGGAGCAGCTCCATGTGTGGTTGGACAGGATGTGGAGGGTTAATAACTGGCCCAGGATGCTGGAGTTCAAAGAGGGGTGTTTGCTCTCCCCTTTTCTGTGGTGGCTGTGCTCTGGCAGCTCCTGTCATGGTAGACAGGAGCTTGGAGGGTTTTTTTTAGGGTTCCTAAAGGATGTTTCCATTTCACTCGGGTTTGAGTCCCATGGTGCTGGAGGTGTAGCCCTTCTGTAGCAGCTCAGCAGGACTGCAGCTTCCTAGAGGAGTGAAAGGCCTTTTTTCTGGGCAGATGAAGCAGAGACTTTGTCTGCTGCTGATTCATCTCTGACCACCACAAGCCTGGTGATGCTTGCAGGAGAAATGGTTTGAGCTGGCCTACCAAATCTGTAAATGCTTCCACATTCTGTTACCAGGGCAGAGGACTTGGCACTTACGGTCTGTGGCAGTGTTTAGGTGCTACAGAGAACAGGACACCTGGTTCCTGTGTGTTGGCACCAGACCTGCCCAATGTGCTGCTGCCTCTCCTCTAATGGGGCTGATAACCAGCACCCAAGTACAGTACCCACCATGGGAGTTTGGAGCTGTGGCTCTGACATCTCACTGGTGGCCAAAGCCATGATAAGGAAGCCTGATCAGGGGCTGGTGACAGCCACAAATGGGAGATGTGGAGTTGAAGAGTCCTTCAGGACCAGGAGCTTGATCCTGTGCCTGTAGAAGGGTTGGTGGCCCTGGCATGATGAGGGCACAGCAGTACCCTGTGCTGACTGGTGTAGCCCTGCTCACTCCAGCATGACCTGAGCAGGGTTTGGGTGCTGAGGACTTTTGCATTCCCTCATTGAGCCAGTCCTGCCCGTGGGGCTGCTGGTGTCTGCCTGGCTGGGGCCACGCTCCGCTGGCAGCTTGCTCAGGTGAGTTTTGTTTTCTAGCTGTGAACACTTTTGTAAGGACCACTCTTGTCTGTTCCTTTTGTACCACTTTTTGCTGAGGAACCTTTGTTCCAAATAAATTCTTTACACCCAGACTTTGCCTGGATTTTTTTTCTCTTGCTTCCCACTGCCCTGAGCAGTGCAGCTCCTGTGGCTTGTTGGGATGCTCCCTGCCCTTGCTTCATTCCCTCCTGCAGGCACTCAGCTCCACCCTGCACTCAATCCCACTCTGCACTGGGATTAACTGGGTCACTTGGCCAGCACTGATCCCTAGCAGGGTTGATCCCCTGTGCTCAGAGTCCCTTATTGAGCCTGGGGCCAGTGCTGAGAGCGATGCTCTGTGCCATGCCCCCAGCTCTATGCAGCTTTGGACCTTTTCCCAGCACCATCTCAGCCAAACTCCAGGTGCTCCTGTTCTATTTTTCCATGCTTGCTCCTGCTTCATGTCTGGGCTGTCAGGTCAGATGTGTTCCATTCCCTCCAACAGCCTGGCAGGGACCCTGCAGCTCCATCTGGGAGCCAGAACAGTCCTGCAAATGGGTCAGGCATTCCCAGAGAAGGTTTGGGATCAGCCCCACACTGAGCCAGCTGCAAAGGGCTGCCATGCAGGAGCCTCAGGGAACCTTCACCTGCTCCCTGGGACTGGGATTTGGCTTTTAGCAGCAGTTCCTTGCAGATGCAGCAAATCTTGGCACGAGCAAAGCAGTGTTTGAGACAGGGCTTTAGTTCTGCCTTCCCCAGACTCTGCTCCAAAAAATATTACCACTGGAATGTGATTTGACTTCTTTTCCCCTGTATTGTTTCTGTGGTTGTTGTTTGCTGAGCTGCTCAGCGCTGTGGCACGTGGGCCTGGTGTGAGCCAGGCACTGGCTGAGATAACCCAGCCCAGAGTTTCCCTGTGAGCTCGGTGCTCACGCAACCTTTATTCAAATCTGGTTTTTAATTTGGCATCCCTGGGCACACTGAGTAATCTTCCTCAGGAGAGGATTAACCAGCCTGGCCCTGGCTTTGTTTGCATCCTTGCTGGGGTTGATGCGTGCCCAGATCTGCCTCTGGTGGAGCGGTGGCCAAAGCTGCGTGGCCTCACAGCTCAGTGCCAGGGCTCTTGGGTGACATTAAAGAGAGCATAACCTGCAACACTGCAACCCCCTGGTTCGAGATGCCTCCCAAGGAAACCCTGTGATCAGCCCCACCCCAGGCCAGCTCCACCACGGCACAAGGGGGGCATTCTGTGCTGGCAAGCGCCGAGTGGTGGAGATGGCCGGGGGCTGCCGGTCAGAGCCTGATCATCTGCCGCGGCCGCACAAGAGGCTGCTTATTCCCAGGGCTGGAGGGGAAAGAGATCAACGAGCACTCCCCGCAGCCTCCTGAGCCTTTCTGGGAATGCCTGTCACGGTGACAGCCATGGGGACAGGCCACGCCGGGACGGGGAACCCAATGCCAGTGGGCACCACTCCCGCTTCCCACGTGGGAGGGATCTTTCCAGCAGGAATTCTTGCAAATGCCTCCAGGGTTTTTCTCCTAAGGCTGGACAGTAGCATAGCGGGGCAGGGGACATGACTGGCCTGGGTCCCCTGCCAGCAAAGGGCTGTGCCCCCGAATCTTGGCAGAGCTAAAAATAGCTCGTTTGGATGCTGGGAGCTGAGATGAGGCACGGCCCCCCCGGGGCATCGCTTTCACAACCACCAGAGCTCCCTCCAACCTTTGGCTGTTTATCTTCCCCAGCTCCAAAGTTCTTGTTGCCCAGCACAGGCTGTTCCCCTGTTTACTGACACAGCGAGGCAGGGGTTGGAGGTCTGCAGAGGCTCTCTGGGGTCTGCTGAGCGCAGACAGCCCCATGCCAGCCATGGCCCAGAGACCCAATGTCAGAGACTTGTTGTGCAATTACAGTCCTGGGATTATTTATAGCTTCTGGCCCTGCCTGTTGGAAAATGCCTCCCAGACCACCCGGCAAAATCTGCTCCCTGCAAGGGGCATGGAAACATCAGCCCCTCCCCACCCCCAACTCTGATCCTCTCCCGTTTCCTTTTTGCCCTTCAACCTCAGAAACTTAGGATGCCCTCTGCCTCCGGCACTGGAATGCTGAGACCTCCACCGCACCTCTCCACTCTGCAGGGCGCTGGGACCCTTGCACTACACCTTACAGCCCTGCAGCCCCTTTGTGCAGCACACTGAGGGACTGCCCTTTCCCCTTTCCTCCCCACTTCTCCCAGTCCCTGGAAGATGCTCAGTCCCAGCATGGAGGCCATGGTCTTCATTTGAAGCTGTTGTCTCACAGCAGTCAGTGGCGGGGGGGCAGCGTGGCTGTGCTGCAGGGAGGGTGACACACGAAGCTTGCGGCCATGCCGGCGCCGCCAGGGACAGAATGTGCCGGCACCGCCTTGCAAGGGCCAAGGATTAGGTGCACGACTGCTGCCTCCTGGCCTGGGCACCCATCCAGCTCCAAAACAGGAGCCACCTTCCTCCATCTCAGTTGGGCCAAGCCCTGCAGGGTGCAGCTCGCCCCAACACACATCATGGGAGCACCAGGGGCTGCTGTCTGTGGCAAGGACATAGTTGGTGATGATAAATCTGGATTTTTCCCAAACGGGGACACCTCACTCTGTCACCACACTGGGGACATGGTCGATGTGCTCCTCAAATTCAGCATCTTTGCAGCCAGTGGGACACAGCTGGCACTTCTCTACCCTGGGGAGCAGCGAGCCAGTGCTGATGGGTGCCCAGGAGCATGAGGACCTGCTTGACCTGTGCTGTGCCAGTGGGTCTCTGAGCAGCCTGGGGCCATGCACACAGTCCCCAGGCCTTGCTTTGGTTTTGTTCCAACCCTCAGTGCTGTGATCAGCACAGCTTGGACATGGCAGCATCTCCAGGGACGTCTCTGCACAGTGGCGGCAAAGCTCTGCCAGGACACTGGGAAGCTGCTGCGCACCCCAACAAGCCAGGGCAACCTCGTGGCCATCCTCCGCCCGCTGACTCAGCAGCTCTTTGCCGGGGCCAATCCCACCCTTGGAAACCACAGGCAAAGTCCCCACATCACGGGGCCGGGGCGGGCTGGGGCTTTCCCTGCTGCCTCGACTGGAGTCGCAGCTTTTTCCCGGAGCCACGGCTGGGCCAGTGCAGGCAGCAAAGCCTCCCGGGGGCAGGGGCAGGCTGCAAAGAGCCTGGGCTTGGTTTATGCCATAACCCAGGCTCTGGAGCAGCTGGCTGGACATGCTGCACGTGCCACTTGTCCCATCCCCATGGAACGCAGTGGTGACACAAGTAGGCTTCATGGTGCTCGCTGAGACACCCCCTCCAAGCCCCGGTGCTGGTGGGTGACAGCGCTGCTGGGTTTGACACGGGGGCTGGCTGATGCCGTGGGCTGCCAGCAGCAAACCACCACCTTGGTTCCCTGTATCAACCCCAACACCTTAGTTTTCCAGGCCAGACTCACTCCAACACCTCCTCCTCCCTCAGTTTGGAGTCCCTTGCTGTGGAGCTGCCCAGGCCCTTGTGCAGTCCCAGTTCCCTGCCCTGGGCAATGGAAAATTCTTTTATGACTTTTTTGACTTTTCTCCAGTTGTTTGGGAGTGAGGAAGGAGCCGGGAAGGAGCCGAGCACCACGCACAAACATGTCTATGTATAAACACCCAGGGGCTGCAGGGGGCATGGAGCTGCCAGTGCAGGATGCCAGTGCAGACCTTCCCCACTGAGCTGTGTGTCTCTTCCCCTGCTGGGATCCCAGCACAGCATCCTGGGCTTGGTGACCCAGAGCCATCCCTGAGGGGATGCAAATATTTTGGCTATGTTAAACAAGAAAAAAAACCAAAATCTAACAACATCACCAAAAAAACAACACCACCCCCACCACTCCCCCCCCTCGAGTCACCCAATGGCAGCACGTGACATGTTGGCACACAAACAGGGCGCGTGGGGATGGCAGTGGCCCAGCTGGGGACGTGGCACAGCTCCCACACCAGCATACAGGGAATGGCTGAGATCGAGATCTGTGGGTGACACAGCCATGCCCTGTGCCAGGGACGTGCCATTGTGGGACTTTGCTCCCAGTGCTGCTCTCCACCCTGGGCCGTGTTTGCTCCCGGGTGATGCTCCACCAGTCGTGTGGAAATGCTCCTCTGACTCAGGGTGCCTAACCTCAGCCATGTCTCCTCACAGCTAAAACCTTGCTTTGTGTGGGATGTTTGGCACCAGGCAGGGTGCCAGTGGTACTGCTGGGCTGCTCTGGGTGCTGGTGGAGACTCAGCCATCCAGCTTAGAAATGCAGAGCAAGAAGCTGTCACCCCTGCTGGTCCTTGCTGGTCCCCTGCTATCTTGGCCCTGCTCAGAGTGCAATGGGGCAACCTTGATAAACTCCACAGCTCAAATCCCTCCTCCTGCTCCCCAATCTCAAAGTCTCCAGAAACAGGGGGTGTGTATTTTTATTGCACTCATCCTTCAAGAAGCAGCAGTTTTGAGCTTGTTTCAGCCAAAAAAACTTGAGCCAAGAAGCCCAGTTCGGAGAAGGAGTCAAGCCAGGTTGCAGGGATGCTCGCTCAGCACCAGGAGTTTACAATTAACCCCCTCGCTGTTTACTGACCTCGTTAGCAAGCCTGCACTCGATGACTTTTAAATGGAGGGCTTTATGTGGAGCAGGAGAGGGCTTTTCCTGCCTAGCAGCTGTGTAAATGTCACCACATCCCAGCCCGGTGATGGAGGCAGCGATAGCCCGGGGGGTCCCAGCCGGCTGGAGGTGGCCACGGCGGGCAGCACCGGCGGGGCGGGCGGCAGCGGCGGTGCCGGGGGGCCCTGAGCCGGTTCGCTCCGCTTCCCCAGCGGTTTGGTGTGTGAAAAAAATGCAAGTGAGTCAATCTGCCTGCCAGGAGCTGGTAAACAAGGGGGAGAGCGGACTGGAAATGGGGAGGTGGGTGGGGGCTGTTGTTTGGCCCCGTGTTTATCGCGGCAGGGCTGGGCTGGGCTCTTGCCGCGGGACCAGCTGCTTCCCGGCGTGCCGCGGATGGAGCTTTCCTGCAGACATGGGGGGTTGAGGGGGTTCTCTGCTTCCCACCGAGCCAGATGTCCTTAGGTCAACCCCGGCCTCTCGAGCAAAATATGTTTATGCTGCAAACCTCTGGCTGGATCGGCTGCCAGGCGGGCAGGGAATGTGTGCGCTGATAAGGGCACCGCGTCCTTCCCTCTCGATCGGCCGATAGCCGGGGAAGAGCAGGGAGGCGGCCGCCCGGCTCCCAAAGCCTTTGTTTATGAGCTCTTTCATTATTGCTGTTAGAAAGCGCTGGTTGGGGGGAAAAAATAAAATTAAGCAATAACCCTTATTAATAATTCCTAGCGGCTTGGCCGCACCGGGCTGCTGCCAAAGCCTGGAAAGTTTCGGCTGTGCCAGAGGCTGAGCTGCCCCTTCCCCTGGGGAGGCCATCTGAAAACATGAAAACTGCGGGAAGAAAAACTCTTTTCTGCCCTCATCTGGGTGTTTCTCACGCGGCAGAGGGAGAGGATGGTTTCTAACCACTTCTCCTGGCTCACACACCGGAGGACTCAGCATCCCTCTAGGATTTATGCAGCGATTAAGCATCTAGGGCAGGTCCAAGCCCCTCTGGGAGCCGGAAGGTAACCACAAAATATTTAATCTTGGTGGTGCTTCAGGTCATTTTCCATTCCCGGGGCTGCAAGTAGTGCTTGCCCCGGTGAAGTTATTGCAGCAAAGGGCTCAGCCTGTCGCAAGCAGGATTGAGCCAGGGGTGCTGAGCGGCCACGGACCTTGTTTGTGAAGTTAAACTGCAGTTGGTGTTGTTGTGGTGACAGCAGCCGATTGCGAAAGGAAGGCGCTGAAGTACACATGGCTTTGAAAACAAGCTGAGCTCAGCTGTGGCCATCTGTCCAGCTGTGGTACTCTCAGCCCCTTCCCACAGCTGGGTGCCTGTGCCAGCAGGGCACTGGGAGGAAGAATCTCCCATTTTTTCTTAGGGAGGAAAAGCAAAAATTCCCCTGCAGCAGCCACAGAAAAACCTGAGCACCCTGACCGCGGCGGGGGTGTAATGCTGGGGTGGGAAATGAGCCGCTAGACCCTGAGTGGGATGCAGCCCTCAGAGATGGAGATTGGATGTTAGGAAAGGTTGGATACTCTTTATTGAAAGAGTGGTCATTGGAACAGGCTGCCCAAGGAGGTGGTAGAGACACTGTCCCTGAGGATGTTCAGAACATGCCGACATGGCACTTGGGGGCACGGTTTAGTGGCCATGGCGGTGCTGGGTTGATGGTTGGACTGGATGAGCTTAGAGCAGTTTTCCAGCCGAAATGATTCTGTGAATGCTGCTTAAAGAATAAAATAACAATAATCTAAACCCTCCATATCCCAGGGATTGGTTTGTTTGTTTAGAGATTAAGTCAGAGCAGCTCCTGAATGGTCACCTAATTCCCTCGGGAGCGGGTAGCATTGTGTCACTGGTGGCTTTTTGCCCGGCAAATAATCCTCCTCCCTGCCGTGGCTCCCGGTGAGACTGGGATCAAACAGTATGTTGGCATCAGATCTCCTCCAGGCTGGGGCTTGGGGAGGGGGGAAGAGGCTGGGAGAGGGGAGGATGGGAAGGGAAGGGCCTTCAGGGTCGCAGCCTTCTTCACCGCCCATGCTAAACCATTGCTCTGTGGGCTGTTTCTCCCTAAGGCTGGGAAACAGGTTAAACTCCTTGATCCAGAAGCAAAATCCCAACCTGGACCCGTGGAGATTGACCTCACCTTCCCCCAGTGCTCAAACCCCACAACAGCTGATATTTACGGGGCTGTAGCCACCCCCAACTTTAAGGTTTTCCTTTGGTGCCAGCCTGAGCTTGCATCCCCCAAAACCTGAGACAACAACCCCCAGGCTCTGAGCACCCTCCCGTGGCCCTGTCCAGCGGCACTGCCTGGCACCTCGGGATGGGGCACTGAATTCTTCACCCGGCAGGAGCAAGTGGAGCAAATGGCACAGGGTATGTCCACCCCTGTGGTGTGTCTGTGGTGCCATCTCCTTTGCAGGGAGACATCACCAGGACCCTGTGGAGGAGGATTTTCAGGGATGCTCGACGCTGGCCCTGGCAAGCAGCATCTCCTCTCGGCAGGTATAAACAGCCACAGCAACAGGTGATACAAATGTTGTAGGATACAGTGTTATCCTCCTCCAAACAAAGAAGGCAGCCATGTCTTAAGCTAGCTGCAGAGAGGTGTTTGGGAACGTGTGTGTGGCCACCTGGGGCTGCTCCACCCAAAGACCCTAAGCCCCCCAAAGGGGAACTCCATGGTTCCTTTTGCAATCAGTGCCGACCAAGACCTGTTCCCTGCTGCTCAGAGCTCAGCTTTTCTTGCCCCCTGTTGCGATGGCTTTTTGCTGCTTGCCCTGGAGCTCTCCCAGATCTGCCCTTGCATTTCGTGTAATGAGTTGCCCGGTCTCAGGCTGCTGGTGGTGATGGCTCTGCCAGGCGTAGCATATGCCCTGCGGTGTGTCTGGGACCTTCTTGGGGTCGGATACGGATGGGGGAGCTGGGAAGGTCACGTCCTGGCTACAGGAGGTGGCCTCGGTGGCCTGGCCTCGGGTCACTGGGCTCAGAGCAGTTCCCGAAGGCTCATTTGGAAAACAGTTCCGCGAAGTTCAAACTAATTAAGCGGTCCCGAGCCGCTCGCTCGCACTAATTGAGAAGGCTGCCTTTAATGAGCTTTCCCCAGCACGCTGCCTGCGGGCTCTGCGCGGCACTGTGCTCCCGGCTGAGCATCGGCCAGCTCCAGGCGTGGAGAGGGATGAACAGCTCTGTCGGGGGAACCGAAAAGGTGTTGGGGGGGAGTGCGGGTGGAAGGGGTGCCGTGGGTGGGATGGAACCCTGGAGGGTGCCCCCCTCCCCCCCCACCGGTCCTCAGGGTGCAGCATTCGGGGCTGGCTGTCCTGGCATGAACTTGTTCTAAGAAGATAAATGATTAACCGGCAGCGCTGGCGCCGAGCCGTGCGTCTGTGGTGCCTCCCAACCCAGCTGAGCCCCCGCTGCCGCTTCTCTCGCTGCCCCGGCCCCAAAACTGGGCTGTAAACAGGGCCTAGGTTGAAACCCGAGCGAGTGTTTGCATCCAGCCTGTAACCCAACACTTTCTGACAGCAAGGTCGGCATCGCCCGGATCGAGAGAAAAATCCCCGAGTCTGATCTCCCCAGATGGGTTTTGGGGACCTGGAGGATGCCGAGCCCCAGCCTCCAGCTGATCCCCAGGGATCTGAGGCACTGGAGGGCGAGGGTGGAGGCTGCTGGTAAAACAGGGACCCTGAGGCGATGCGGACCGATGGATGTCCTGTGCCGGGAAGCGAGGAAGCTCCGCGGGGACGCGGGGCTGGTGCCACCTCGTGGCTCCAACAGCGGCTGGACGCCGTGGACCTGCGGTGCCGGACACCAGCGGGCGCGGCAGAGGCGGGCATGGTCCTGAGCGGTCCCAGTGAACGCATCCAGGACCCGGAGCTGTGGGAACGGCTCAGTGTCAGCTATCCCCATCTCCGGAGCGCCAGGAAGAGCCATCAAGCCCCAGCCCCCCACTGCTGGCTGGGGGAACGCGCCGGATCTCAGCCGTGTGCTGCCGCGGGCTCTGCTGCGCTATCTCGGGGCCGCATCGGCGTGATTTCCGCCCGCGCGTGCTGCTGCTCTGAGCATCTCCTTGGTGAAATCTCTTCCAAAACGCGAGTGGGGCCAAAGGCAGCAGCGAGGAGACCGAGCCGTGCGCTGGCAGCTGTGGCAGAGTCACGGCGGCTCTGCCGGCAGTGCCCTTCCCCGGACTTCCCCGGGGCTGCTAACTCTGCTTAGGTTCGGTTTTTTGGTGTTTTGTTGGGTTTGTTTTCTTTTTCTTTTCCTTCATTTTTTGCACTCTCAGCAAGTCAGCTCTGACGCCTCCAGTCCCCGACACAAAACCACAAACCACTCTTCATCTTCAGCATCTCCAGTTCTGTCCCAGATAAGGCCCAGCCCCATGCTGGGGTGGTGGAGGGGCCTTGCTTGCCCCCCATCACCTCCATCCCGGCCCCGCAGACCTCTGTGTTGCCCTCGGCTCCAAATTCCTGCTGAAATCTGCCTGGACAGGCAAGAGAAGCCACCTCAGCTCTGCTGCTTCTTGCATTTGTTTATGGCTTTATTTTTTGGTTACATCTCTGTACTTTTTTGCACCTTTTTCTCGAGTTTTTCCAAGCTGTCAGTGTTTGGTGCTGGGGCTGTTTGTGCCCCCACCCCACCAGAGCCATGCTGGACCCTGCTCTGGTAGGAAGCAGTCAGCTGGGATGAAGCTCTGCTTCTGCTCCTGATCTGGCCAAGGAAATGTCCTCAGCTCCAGCTGGGCTCTGCAGCCACCTTCCCTTCTCACCAAGGAACAGTTGAGGCTGGGATGTGGAGGCTGGACCAGATCCTGGCCCTATGGAATCTGGAGGCATCACCTTGCACATCCTGGTAACAACAGGAAGAAAACCTGCAAATGAGAGTGTGCCCACGAGGTGGGTGCTCAGCATCCCATGGCATGCCCCTGTCGCTCTCCTGCCATCCACCCCTGCTGCCCCTGGTCCAGCACTGGTTATGGCACCAACTCCTGTGATGGGTCCTGTCCTTCCTCGTTCCTGATGATGATGGGTTTGTTAGAGATGAGAAGGGTGGTGGGAATCAGTGGCTGGTTGAGGCCCCACTTTCCCTCCTCTTCCTCCTCTTCCTCCTTGTTGGGCATGTGGCTGGTGCTGCCAGGTGGTGACAAAACCTCTGGCCACAGCACCTCCTGCCTGCGGTAGGCAAAGGGCAGCTCCTGCTCGCATCCTGGTGGGCACAATGCCACCACTTCTTTAGCTATGGGACCAGGCTGAGGTGTGCCAGGCCGTGTGCTGGTGTCGGTCATCTCCTTGTCAGGATTTGGCTCTGGCATCAGCAGCTCCTCGCTGGGATTTGGCTCTGGCATCAGCAGCTCCTCGCTGGGATTTGGCTCTAGCATCAGCAGATCCTTGCTGGGATTTGGTTCTGGCATCAGCAGCTCAGCTGGGCTGAACCTCTCCGAGGGCTCCACAAAGCCTGGCCCGGACTGGCCCTAAGGGTCAGATACATTTGGAATGGAGACGTCCCATGCCAGGGCCATGCGCAGATGCCTGCTGGGATGCAGGATCTGACCCTTCCTGCACCTCCCATCTCACCTGGCTCATTTCACTGGTGAAGAACTGGATGGCTTTGGTGTCCATGGGCTTGGGAAGGGGTGGGAAAAGGAGCTGGCGAGCCCTAGGAGAAGAGTGGTTGGTGAGGGGGGTGGGTAATGGGAGAACTGGGGGCCTGGGGCCAAGGCAGGTGGGGGTGAGGGTGCTGCCATCACCTCTTTTTGATCATCTGGTAGATGATGGCCATGATGGGGAGACTGAGGGAGATGCCCACATACTTCATGTTGGATTTCCATGCTGCTCCCTGAGGACCTGGGGATGGGCATGGCTGGGTGGTGGCAATTCTGTCCCCAGCACCCCCACGTGGGACATGGGAGCCATTTCAAGACAAGGGTGAGTACCCCATGGAGAGCACCCACAGGGATTGGTGCCATTACCCAGTGCCTTGGTCTGGAAGTGCCACCAAGTGCCACAGGTCCTTCTGCTCTCTGCTGTCACCTCTTGAACTGCCACCCTGTAGGCTGTGCCAGGCCGTAGGTTTTGGAGGGTGTGGTGAGACATCGCAGCCTCCACTTCAGCATCTGCACAAAGGGTAACCAGCGAAGGGTGTCCAGCAGCTGCCTGCAGGCTGCCCTCCCCCTGCCCCACAGGGACACTGGGGTCCCACTCACATGTCACATTGTCCCCCTTGGCCATGTGGCAGATGAGGTACTTGGCCGTTGTCCCAGGACAGGTGGCACGGGAGGGTGGGCTCCACTGCAGGACTATGGTGGTGGCATCCCCAGTGCTGGCATTGATGCGGATGGGCACGGCCAGCGAGGCTGCATGTGATGGAGGGGGGGGTGGTAAAACCCAAAAGGGAAGCATTTTGCACCCCCCTCTCTCTGCAGCTAAACCCTGCAGCACTCTCTGGCTCCCCAGGTACCGTTGCTGGTGTAGTGGTGCCGCAGGGCGAAGGTTGCCCAGCCCCGCTCTGGGGCCCAGCCGTGCACTGCCAGGCGGTGACATGCTGGCACTTCCAGTGCTCCTGGAGAGGAACCAGGGGTGCTGGTTAAACCCCCACAGGGATCCAGCCTCAAGGAGCAGGGACAGGCTGGGGCTCAGGGGACTCCTTGCCTCTCTCCACATGGACACTCCTGGCTGGGAAGTCCCGCTGGATGCAGCTGCCCTGTTTTGGCTCTCCAGGCAGTGTCTGCTGCTCAAAGCAGTAGACAGAGCCAGGGCTTGGTGCTTCCCACTGTGCTGTCACTGTGCCACCAGCCACGCTGATGTCCTCGAAGCCAAAATCTGGGATGAAATGGGAGTTGTGAGGGAAGGCTGGGAAAAGAACTCTCTCGGGGCTGCCTGGGAGCTGGGTCCTTCTGTGGGCTGGGTACCTGCATGCTGCTCTGCTGGCACCTGGAGCTGCTGTGGTGGGCCCGGCCCGGCGGCGTTGGCAGCTGTCAGCAGGATTTGGTACTCGGCCCCAGAGAGGGTGAGGTTGTGCATTGTCACCTCCCTCAGCACCACGACGTCCTCCTCAACCAGCTTGGCGCAGTGGCACGCAGGCATGTGGGCACGCAGTGTGTAGGTGACATCTCCCTGCTCCTTGGGGGCTTGCTTGGGGAGGGAGAGGGAGGGATGAGATGGGGGGGAGGGGATGGACACCTGTCAGAGGCCCCGGGGATGTCACCATACCTGCCAGCCCAGCCTCAGCACCCGCTGCCCGTTTCTCCCCAGCTTTCCCAGCTGGTAGCTCAGCACTGGACCCTCCTGGATTTCTGCAAAAGGAAGGAGCCTGCCTGGGCCATCGGAGGGTTTGGGAGCTGCCTGGATCCCATTCACCTCCTCTCCTCTTCCTCACCCTCGGGGATAAAGATGGGACTGCTCCAGTTGCTCCAGTAGCTGCTCCAGTGTGGGAACTTGTGTCGGAGCTGGACCTCGAAGGTACTGTTCTGCCCCAGGGCACAGGTCACTAGGGTGAGGTGACAAAGTCAGGCAAGGGGTGACACTGTCTCCCCTTTCTCCCCAGCTTTTGGCCACTGAAGAGTGCTGGGGAGGGCAGGGAGGAGCTCAGAGCAGGGCCCACCCAGCTGCAGGATCTGAGGCCCTCCCTGGGAGATGCTTATCCCTTGCATCCCCATAGGCTAAACCAACCTGAGTCATCCTTGCCCATCACTGCCTCACAGGTCACCTGCAGAGAGAACCAGGGACACAGGCACCCACCTGGTAAAACCAGTGTGTTACTGGGACATCAAAGTGGGTGCCACACTATGTCCCCCCCAGACAGTCTGGGGACTGGGAGAGCAAAACAGGTCACAGGCGACACGGTGGCCAGGAGGGTGCCCTCAGCCAGGGGTACCACGCCTTTGGTGCTGGCACCTTCCAGCAGCAATTGACAGAGGTAGGAGGTCCCCAGCTGCTGGGGACAAGTGTCCAGATTTCCTCTGTCGTCATCGTTGGTGTAATCTGGGGCTTGTCTGCATAATCCCTGCGCATCGCAGCCTGATCCCGTTACGGGCACAGCAGGATCCCGCGGCTGGGAGGATCCGGCAGAGCCGATAACGCCGCAGAACAGATGTGACATGGATGACTTTGGTGGCAGGGACATTGGCATCACCAAGCCCTTGTGCTCCCCAGGTTGCCCAAGCTACCCTGGCACTGCTGCCCATCCCATCAGTCACCACTGGCTCTGGCAAACCAGAGCTTTTACCTGTGTCCAGCCACGGTCACCTGGCCTCCGGAAGCGAGCCTCCCGCTGCAGTGGCTGGCCCCTGCGCTGGCATGGTGGCCTCGGCATCTGCAGCCATAGTTGCCCACCAGTCTTGTTGAAGGACATCCCAGCAGGAGGTGGATCCAGCCTGACTGTAAAGAACAGGTTTGGTTGTGGCTATGGGCGCTCGTGCTGGTACCTGGGCTGGCCTCACCAGTGCTTACCAGCCTCATTGAGGTACAGTGTGATGTTGGGGGTCCTGTGAGTGTGGTTCCCCCAGCGCCCCTCCACCCAGGCAGTGACGTTGACGAAGACGTAAACACGATGGTGACTCAGCTTGTATGTAGTGCTCGTGCCCACCTTGAACTCCTGGCATGGCTTGGGTGGCATGTAGCTGGAGCAGGAGTGGGCTTAAGGTCAGACCCACGTAGGGTCCCCAGTGGGATTGGGGTGTGGAGGGTGCATTTCCCCATGTGTCCTGGTCAGGAAGTATCCCATGGGCTCCCCAAGCCGAGATGCCCATCCCCACCATGGTGCCTGACTCACCAGAAGGTCAGCAGGTAGGAGGTGTTGCCAATGGGGCCTAGGGGTGGCCAGGAGCAGAGGAATGAGCGGGACTGGCATTGCTTCCAGCAGGAGAATCCAGGGGCCATGGCGGTGCCTGCACAAGAGAGCAGTGGCTGGAGAGATCCCACACCCCAAAACCCAGTGGGTTGAGCAAGGCTAGGATGGAGCAGCAGCTCCAAACATTGCATCATTGCCATGTTGCTCACTCAAGGGATCCAAGCAGCCACCTGGGCGATTCTCACCCCAAGCTCCCCATTGCCCCCCTCCCCGGGGCTGTGGCACTGGCCAGCGCCACTCGCCCTGGCCCCTGCCTGCTGCTGGCAGGGGTTCACCCAGCTTCAGTCGTCCCTGCGGTTTCAGGCGAGCGAATCCATCTCCGCCGCAGCTCCTCAGGGCCTTATCGCCCCCGAATCGTTCATTGAAAGTCTTGTGCAGTTATCTCTCATCTGCCGGCGCCGCAGAGGCACTCACCGACCGCCGCCAGCGCCGCCAGCAGCCACGCGGCCATCAGCCGCCAGGAGCGGCCCACGCTGGACCGGGGCTCCGTTGCCCTTCCTGGATGCCCTCTCCCCCAGCACCTGGTGGGTGCCCCCTTCCAGCTCGGAGGCTGCCTGGGTGCTGGTGGCAGGTCCCCGCGCCCGGCGTTTCCTCTTCTGCCGAGAGCTCGCCCCAGGAGGCTGTTCCCAGGNCGTGCCTCACCTTTACCAAAACCAAAAGAGAAAGCAACCAAAACGTACCCCTGTGCCACTCGCCCCGCTGGCACCAGAACCAGCCCTGCCCCGGCTGCCCCATGGCGCGGCCCGGTGAGAAGTGCAAGGTAAGCAAAGGGGGCGCTGGGGGCCTGGGGGCTTTCGGCTGAGTTCTTGGTGTGGGTTTGCCCTCCCCCCACTCCGTGACCGCCGAGTCTCGGGCGGCTCTCCAGGCCTGGGCTTGTTCAGGTACCGGCAGCGTGCGGCTGGCTGCTGCCGAAAGCAGACTCTTGTCCCCATCCGCGGCACAGTTTGTCCCCCGCGGTGGTAAACAAAGCCCCAGTGAGGCAGGAAAGCAGCGGTGCCACCAGGATGCTGGTGCCCGCGTGATGGAGCGGGTGACGCCAGGATGGTGGAGCCGGGTGGCACCGAGGGCCAAGCACAGAGTCCTCTTGTTCCCACAGAAAGTGTCCCCTTGTGTGGCTTTCGCTCAGGGCCGGAGGGCAGCAGTGGCAGGAGTGTCCCTGTGTCGTGACCTCTCTGCCCCACTGCTGCTGGCATGGCCAAAGTGGGCACACAGAGGATCCTCTGGCACCTGCTGCCCTCCCACTTCAGCACTGTGTGCCCCCTCGCAGCTGGGGGTACATGCCATGCTGTGCCAAGTTGAGCCATGCTGGGCTTTGCCGAGCCGCAACACACGGCAGGACTGTACTGTACCTAACTGGGCTGAGCCATGCCACGTTAAATTGGGCCAGGCCATGCTGTGCCATGCCAGACTGGGATGTGTCATGTCATGCTGGACTGTACTGGGCAGCACTGGGCTGTACCATCCACATGGCAGATCTGGGCTGGACCACACTAAGCCAGGAGTGCTGGTCTCACCCAGTGCCCTGCTGTGCAAGCTTCTGGCTATGCCATGCTGGGCTGTATTGAGCCAGGCAGACTGAGACAGTCCTATTCTGTGCCACGCTCAGGACATCCTGTGCTGTGCCATGCTGTTCTAGCTCTGTGCCATGCCATGCTGGGCTGTGCCAGAACCAGTCCTGGATTGTCCTGTTACAGGCTGTGCCAGCCCCACACTGTGTCATTTCATGCTGTGCCATGCTGCACTGGTCTGTTCCAGCTGTGTGCCATGCTGTTCTGTGCCACACTGTGCCACAGTGGATTGTCGTGCTGGGCTATATCAAGCCAAGCAGACTGGGCCATTCCTGAGCCAGCTCTGTGCCAGTCCTGTGCTGTGCCATGCCATGCCAGGCCCTGGTGTGGTGAGCTGTACCAAGTCAGGGAAACTGTACCAGCTAGGCCTTGCTATGCTGGACTGTACCGAACCAGCTAGACTGTGCCAGCCTAGTGCCAGCCCCTTGGCATGCTCTTCCATGCCAGCCCCTGCTGCGTTGGGCTGTACCAAACAAGGAAAAATGTGCCAGCCCCTTGCCGTGCCGTGCCAGCCCCGAGCCGCTGTCGATGCACGTCCCGTGGTGACGCGGTGGGGCCGCTGGGCGGCGCGCCGGGAGCGGCGGGAGGCGGCGGGGCGGGAGCACCGGGAGCGGCGGGAGGCGGCGGCGGGCGCGGCGGGATGGACGAGTCCAGCATCTTGCGGCGGCGAGGCCTTCAGGTGAGCACCGAGAACCGCGTACGGAGAGCGGGGCGCCGGTGGCGCCGGGGGAAGCCAGCCCCGGTGAGCCCGTAGGGCGGTGGGTGCTGCTGCGGGGGCAGAGGGCTGTGGGCGAGAGGTGGGTGCTGAGGGCGAGGGGTAGGTGTCCGGAATGTGGGGGGGGGGCGCGAGAGGTAGGTGCTGTAAGAGGTGGGTGCTTTAGGGGGGCGTACAGGAGGTGGGTGAGATCGGGGTGCTCTGGGTGCGCAAGAGGTGGGTGCTGCTTGTAGGAGTTGAGTGCTCAGGGTGCTGTGTGCCAGAGGTGAGAGTGAGAAGTGTGGGACAGGAGCCAGGCAGCCAATGCCAAGAGCAGGGTAGGGTACCCCACCACAGCACCGTGGTGCCTCCAGCCCAGTCCATGGCAAAGCACTGTGCCAGCACCGCTTTGCCTCCTGAGCAGCCACCCCTCCACCACTTTCATTCCTGCTCCTGGCAAGGAGCCCCCACCCTCTCTGCCTGCCCTGCACTCACTGCCCGCAGGAGCCCCAGTGCCCAGGGGTGACAGCCACAGTCCCCTACCCCGGCTCACTCAATTTTCCGTGTGACCTCACAACCTCATCCCCACAGGCAGAAGGCAGCCGCCGGGGGGCCCGGCCGGAGCTGTCGGGGCGGTTGGGGGATGGCACCAGGCTGCCTTCATCTGAGCTGGCAGCTCCGCCGGGCAGCTGCGCTCTGTCACACTCTCAGCCTGGGAAGGAGCCCTGGGTGGGAGCTGCTTCCCTGTGTGTTCAGAGTGGATGGAGCCACGGCCGTGGGGTTTGGGGCTCTTGGCCACGAATGTCGATCCTGGCAGTCCCTGGAGAGAGTGGAGCCATGGAGCCCTGGCTGTGCCTACATCCCCATGGCAGGAGGGATGAGAAGGGATTCCCACCAGGGAGCAAATCCCAAAGTGCTGAGCAGCGATCTCCATCCTTAATACCATCCCTAATGCCAACCTTGATGCCATCCCCAATACCATTCCTGATTCTGTTCCCAATGCCATCCCCAATCCTGTCCCCACAGGGATCAGCTGCTGGTTAATCCCAGCTCCCACCAGGACAGGCTGACAGGAGATGCCCTGTGCTGGATGGGTGCATGGGCACCCCGTGGGCCCTGGTCCAGTGATGCTGTCCCATGCATGTCCCTGTGGATGTAACATGGGTGGAGAGCCCCTGGCAGCAATGGGGCTGCTCTGTACCATGGCACCCATAGATGGGGGGGCTGTGCTGCGGGGTGGGGATGAGCATGGATGCCAAAGCTGTCTTGTGCTATCCCAGATGCATATGGCTGAGCAGTAAACCCCTCAGTGCCACCCTTCTCTGCCCCTGCCTCTGCTCAGGGGCTGGTGGCACAACCTCGGTTGCAGGCAGGGATATGCTCTGGGTGACAGCAGAGCTGGATGAGGGTACTGGGGGCCTCCTGTGCTGCTGGGTACACTGGGACACCCACCCCCACCCCAGGTGCCCGCTGCCAGCACCCACACCACCCACTGCCAGCACCCACACCACCCCAGGGTAGACACACACCCGTGGGCCCCGGGGGCTGCCGAAGTCCCTGTGTGCCCAGGCATGATGTCACCCGTTGCTATGGTGATGCTGCTGCATCACTGCGTGGCAGCACGCCCCAGCCCCGGGATTTCCGCAGGGGCTGCGTGGCGTGGGCAGTGAGATGGGGCATGGGCACCTCGGGGTGGGGGGTGGGGTGTAGTGGGTGCTGCTGTGTGCATCCAGATGGCTGGCAGCAGCCCTTACCTGCAGGGACCTCCCTGCTTGTGCCAAGAACATGTCTAAGCTGTTTAAGGGTATGAGGATGGTGGGCACCAGCAGTGGGCACAGGATCAGGGTGATGATGTGGCATTACCCAGCATGTGTGCCAGCCCTTTCACATCGTGGCCCCCACAGTGGCTGGTGAGATTCATGTCACTCTCTGTGGCATGTCTGGTGGCACATGGGTGAGCTCTGGGGTTATGACAGATCCAGTTGGTGCCTGCCATGCTGGGAGGAGGGTATGGGCCAGGGTTCCTGCCCACACAGCTGCCCTTTGCCCTGTGCCACCACCTGGAGCAAACAGCTCTTGGAAGAAATATTCCCAACAGCTGAAAAAACGAAAGAGCATGGGCACTGCCAGCTGCTGCCCACAGCCAGACCTGGGGGGACAGAGTGTGTGACAGGGAACAGCCACCACCATGCCATGCTCCAGCGAGGCAACTCCACCACCTCTGGGCCTGGCCATGATGCCACCAGCCCTGGTGGCTTTGGAAGATGTCCCCTTGTGCTGAAGCTGGACAGGGGACTCGTCACCCTTAGAGCTAAGGCATGCCGGGCATGGTAAGCGACAGCTGGGTGCTGTGGGCCGTGGTGGTGTCTGGCAAGAGGTTGTGGGGGGTCCCATGAGTGGGCACCCCTTAATGCCTGGCACCAGACTCTGACCCTGCTTCTCACTTTTCTCATTGCAGAAGGAGCTGAGCCTGCCGCGGCGAGGACGGGCGTAAGTCCCCGCGCTGGGTCACGGGCACATGGGGTGGGCTGGCACTGGGAGGTACATGGAACTGGCATCGCAGGGGACAGCAGGGATAGGTGTCACATAGTGCCAGGGCTTGTTGTACCCAAATCTAGGGTGGCACTACCATGGTCTCTGATTCTGGAGGAGTCTGACTGTGTGTGTGCTGGGGTGCTGGGGTGTGCTGTGCTCTGCTGCAGGTGTGTTGGGGTGCACTGGAGTGTGTGGTGAGGGGTCCTAAGTGGGGCTGTACTGGGACGTGGCAGGAGGCTGTTGCAAAGCTCCACTGGGGGCTGTGTGTTGGGGTGTACTGGGGCTGCTGCAAAAGTAACTCGGGGGGGGTCACTGGGCTGGAGCTGTTGGTGAGTCCTGGGGCTTGTGCTGGGAGACACAAAGGTTGTGGAGGGTACTGGAGGGGTCTTATGGCAATGCTGGGGCTATACTGGACCTGTACTAGGGATGCACTGGAGGAGCACTGGGGCTGCGACAGGGATGCACTGGAGCCATGCTGGGGCTGTGTTAGGGATGTGCTGGCGTCATACTGGGGCTGTAGTGGGGCTGTGCTGGAGCTGCGGTGTCTCAGCAGCGGCATCACCCCAGCGCATCCCGGGCACGTTACGGGTCGGGGCTGCCGCTGAACCGAGCCGGGCTGGGCAGGGTGCACTGAGAGTAGCCGTGCCGTGCCGTAGGGGCGGGCACGGGGCCAGAGGGCCAAGCGGGGAGTCCCGGTGCCGGTGCCGCCGCCGCCGCCCGCGGGAGCCGCCCAGCGCGGAGGCAGCCGGGGCGGCGGCAGCGACGCGGTAGCGGAGCGGGGAGGCGGCAGCGGCGGGATGAAATCGCGGCGGGACAGGCTGAAGATCCCCTCGCTGACCTTGGAGTGAGTCGGAACGGGGTGGGGAATGCCGGTACCGGCCCCGGGGGTGGGCAATGGGGCACCGGGGCATCCCCGCTGCACCCCCAACCCGGAGCATGCCCATCTCAGTCCATCCCCACACCCCGGGGACACAGGTCCCAGCCCTTCCTGCGTCCACAGCGCGGACCCTCTCCTCGGTGACCTCCTCGCCCCGGCAGAACCGAACCACGCAGTGTCTCCCCTTCACAGCCTCAGACCCTGCAACGTTCCTGCTGTCCCTCATGCTCATCCTCCAGCTCTGCCCTGCTCCCATCTCCCTGCCCTCTCTCTGCTCTGCAGCCCTGATCTCCTGGCTCCAGCCCCTGTCCATAACTCTGCTTTTGGCCCCTGGCCCCCTCCAGACTTCCCTCAAGCTGGCCAGAGGGGTCTCTGCCACCGGAGTGCCCCCTGGCACCCAGTGACACCACCCTGGCACATCTCTCCTTGCAGCTTGTCCCTGAGCAGCCAGAGCCCGACACTGCTGAGCCCCTGCAGCCCCTGCAGCCCCTTACTAACCCTGCACCCCTGGAGGTAAGGCACCCCCAAACCCCTCCTTGTGCACCACATCCAAAAGCTTTATGGAAGAAGGGGGCAGAAGTAGAGATGGGGGCAGTGAGGATGTCTGGGGGTCTTCTGCAGGACATATGGGGTGACATGGCCGGGGGCTGTCCCCAGCCCTGTGCACCCTGAAAGTGGCCTGGCTGTGACAGTGGACTTCATCTCTGCTGCCAACTGGTTCGTACTGGGAATGCCACCACAGTCACTGGAGTTCAGGCTTCAAGCATCCTTGTTTTGAGCCGGGGGAACCAGCGCAGGGCACCATGATGGGAGCAGGGTGGCAATGGTGCCTTCACCTCACCCAGGAAACCTTCATTGTCACCTTTTCTGCTCTGCCACGGGGCAAGGGGAGGGGGGGGAGGCGGGTGCTGCTGTAAGGGTGGGTACCTCCCTCAAATGCCACAAGCTCTTTGTGTGCTGCCACCACAGGAGAGAGTGGCTGGGCCCTGCTGTGTGCTGGCTGCTCTCTGCCCTGGGGACAAGGTGCAGTGCGGGTGTGCTGGCACCTGGCAGTCACACCTGGGCCCTATGCCCCATGATACCTGCCTGGCACTCATGGGTGACACTGGGTGCCTCCATCTGTCTGCTGGGATTGGCACCGGGGGAGAAGGAACTGGCAGGAGCTCTGCTGCTGCTCAGCAGCAGGCAGAGCCATTTGTTGCAGGCAGGAGGCAGGATGCTGCCCGTAGTCTGCCTGCAGACAGGGGTCCTTGGCCCCTCTGCCAGCCCTGTCTGGCCTCCTCTTGCCCACAGCGACTGTGGCACCTGGCAAAATAAGCATGGTCAGGTGGTCACTTAGCCAAGGCCTTGGGGATGCTGTTTTCAGGATGATCATGGTGAGGATGAGGATGGAGATGAGGATGAAGAGCTTGGTAACACCTCTGGATGTTTCCATGTGCTGGTGTCTCTTGGTTGCTGGGCAGATGAGGGAAAGCACAACACTGCCAGGCTCGGTGCTGCCTTTGCACTGTGCCCAAACCACCTGTGTCAGGATTTCAGGCCATGGCACCAGGTGGCTGCCACCTGGTGAGCGTGGAGGTGATGCCATCCCACATGGCCCAGGAGGCTCTGGTTTTGTCACTGGTCCGGAGGAGGATGAATGTCACTGGTCCTTGTTTGGGATCTTCCTAGTGAGATCCAGTGTGGGAGGGAGGTTGTGGGATATTTGCTGGGGCATTGCCAGGCAGATGCCCTCCGAGATCAGTATCTCATAGGCAGCAGGGTGCTGTTAGAGGGGCCCTGCCCCTGAAGGACCCCCAGGCTTTGGGGTTGCCCCTGCTGATGTGGAGGGGGATTTGTGCTCCTTGAACTCAGCAGCAGCAGATACTGCATCTCTAAGGTAGCCCTGAACCCATTTCGGGGTGCTGCTCCATCTCTTTTGTAACCCCAAGTCTCCCTTTTGGGGTGCTGCCCATCCTTATGGCATCCCTGGTTCCTTTTTGGGGTGCTGCCCATCCTTATGGCATCCCTAGTCCCCTGTTGGGGTGCTGCCCATCCTTATGGCATCCATAGTCCCCTGTTGGGGTGCTGCCCATCCTTATGGCATCCCTGGCCCCTTGTTGGGGTGCTGCATCGTCCCTGCAGTAACCCCAGGCCCCCATTTCGGGGTGCTGCCTATTTTCTACACTAGCCTCATGCCCCTGCTCCTTTTGGGGGTGCTACCCCCGTCTCCGTGGAAACCCCGGCCCCGTTTCGGGCGCTGCCTGTCTCCATAGCAACCCCAGCGCCGCCGGGCGGGAAGGGGCGGGCGGCGGCGGCGGCAGGAGGCGGTGGCGGGAGCCCGGCCCCAGCCCCGGTCCCGGCCCCCAGCCCCGGCAGCGTCTCTCAGGCCGCGCCGGTGGATGCGTCCGGGCCCCAGGTGGATCCGAACTGCTCCGGGATGTCGGACCCGAGCTGCTGGGGAGCCCGGTCCGGTTACAGGAGCCCGCGGGCCGCCGGCGCCCTGCTCCAGCGCTCCAAGAGGTACCGGAGGCGGGCTGGGGAAGGACCTCGCACCGGGGTGCGGGGGCTGGGGCAGCTGTGCAGCGGGGCGAGTGGATTGGAGGGTGGCTGTAAAGCGGAGTGAGTGGACTGGGGGGGCTGTGCACCGTGGTGAGTGGATTGGGGGGGGCTATAAAGCGGGGTGAGTGGATTGGGGGTGCTGTGCACCGTGGTGAGTTGATTGGGGGGGATGTAAAGCGGAGTGAGTGGACTGGGGGGGCTGTGCACCGTGGTGAGTGGATTGGGGGGGGCTGTGCAGCAGAGCGGATGGGGGGGGGGGGCTGCATACTAGGGACATGGACGCTGAGCTGTGTGTTTTGGGGGGGCTGTGTAACAGGAGCATACACACCAAGATGAGTGCTCTGGGGGAAGTGTGCACCAAAGATGCCTCTTTTGGGGGGGCGATGTGCCCTGAGGGTGCCAGGTTGGAATGGGTTGCACAGGAGGGTGTCTTGGTCGAGAGCCCAGTACCATAGAGGGAGACACAGCATTTAGGGTGCTGGGGCATTAGAGGATTCACATTTTGGGGTGCTGTGCACCAAGTCCCAGGGGGGAGCTGTGAGTTTGGGCTCCTTGCAGCAGGGTGTGTTTTGGTGGGGGGTGTCTTGCATACATGAGGAGGGGAAACATCTCAATGAGCCCCTGTGCACACATGGGCACTGCATTGGTGGGACATCTCCCATGAGCCAGAGTGAGGGTCTCTGAGGTGCCTGGAGGGGTGAGAAGCAGCCAGTGCCTTACAGACAGCCATAGGCAAGGCTACAGGGGGGGAAGCAGGGGGGCAAAGGGGGCTCCCACCCTTTGGGAGCAGAGCAGGGGCAGTGCTGGGGTCTGCCATATAATGGAGTGCTGGGGGGGGTGGGAGCTACCCCAGGCCTCCATCTAGAAGGCCAGATTCAAGCCAGGCAGGAAGGTGGGACATGTCCCCAGGGAGAGTGACAGGCAGCGCTGCCAGCCCTGGGAAAGGTGCTGTGAGCACCTCCAAGCACCTCTCCCAGGTGTGGGTGCTGCTGCCTGGCACCTCCATCCGGAGATGGAGCAGCAGATCTGGGCTGCTGTAGCTGGCCCTGGCACTAAGCTTTCCACCACAGAAGGTGTTGCCAGTGCAGAGGCAGAGGGGAGAGATTCCCACTGTGAACCCCTCGGGATGTGGCCGTGGGCTGGCACCCAGCGAGGCGGTTGCTTAGCAAATGAATCATCCAGCACCGATCCCAGCCCTGCCAGGCTGCCTCTTCACCTGGGCTGTGGGAAGCACGGGGCTGGGGACCCTGAGTGAAAAAGGAGAAAGGCATTGGATGGGGTTTTCCAACCCGGGAAAGGGGCCTGGGAGAGATGTGTAATTGCAGAGATGATCTGGGCAGTCATCTGTCTCCGTGATGCGGTTGTAATTCCCGTGAAGGGCAGAGGATTGGCTCTTCTCCCCTCGGTATTCCTAGAAGCCACGGTGCAGAGCTGTCCTGGCCTATTTTACAGTGGGTAGGAAGCATATGATGTTATTTAGTGGGATTAAGAGGTTCGAGGGATCCTAATTTCCCCTGGGGGGGATGCTGAGATGACACGGGGCAGGACGGCTGCTGTTCGGTGGCTACCTGGGCTCTTCTCTGCGGATGCTGGCAGTGGCTGCTCGCACCTGGCACGCCGCAGCCAAGCGTGCCCGTGGACGGAGCAGGTACCATTTCCTACCTGTAATGGGGAACTGGTGGCACGGCGGGGTGCAAGGCTGCATCCCGAGGGGGTGCTGGGGCGAGTAGGCTTCAGGCTGTTCTCTTGCAGCGCCAAGAAATAAGTAAGTCCATACCTAAGCCACTGCCCCGCAGTTCCCTGCAGGCACTTGGGAGTTGGCTCTTGGGAGGTGCCCAGGGCACTGCTCCAGGCTGGGCTGATCACAGCACCCACAGTGCCAGGCCTTTGGCTGGAGTGGGATGAGGGGCTGGAGTGGCTCCACAGAGCCATGCTGGGTGCCTGGTGGTGTTGTGAAGGTGTGGCAGGGTTGTGCGTGGTGTGTGCCAGGCAGTGTGTTGCGTTTCACTACCTGGAGACTTTCCAGCCCTGTCTGGATCTGTTCCTGTGTGACCTGCACTAGGTTCTATGGTCCTGCCGTGGCAGGGGGGTTGGACTCGATGATCTCTGGAGGTCCCTTCCAACCCCTAACATCCTGTGATCCAGACTCCGGGCCCCAGCTTCCCCCACCCCAGTCTCCATCCCTGAAGGCAGCCAAGTTCAGCACTGTCACAAGCCATGGAGGAGAACTGTCATGGAGAAACTTTGATGTTAAACACAAAGGAAACCGATTTTTCCAGCCGGTGGTGATCCATGGCACTTCCTCGAGCCTCCAAACTGTGTCGTGAGCTTATCTGGGGGGGGAGTGGAGGAAAAACGTTGTCTGTAGCCACGTGAAGGAGGAAGCCAGGAGTTCTGGCTCGTGCTCTGAATCGCAGAGCCAGGAGCAGAGTCACCTCCTTGCTCTCTGAGCCTGTGCCCGCACTCTTATTGCCCTGCCCCTGCCCTTGCGGCCACGTTGCTCCCACCACCCTGCACCCGTTTTGCCCCACACCACCCTCTTTTCACCTCCTGCCCACCTCAGCTGGCATCTGGCAGATGCTGCTGTACAGTCCTGGGGTGTTTCAGGCTGCAGCCCCTGCCTGTGCACTCCACAGCGGTGGCTCTGTCTGTAACTGTGTGGTTTGGTGCCACCCTCGGTGTTGCACCCTGCTGGCTCCCTGCCGGCTCCCTGCCGGCTCCCTGCCACCCATCAGCACTTGCCCAGATCCCGGTGGAGCCATTTGCCAGCTGGAGACATCAGTGTTGTGCTGTGTGGCTGCATCTTGCCCTTCCCACAGCTCCGAGGGGGAGGCAGCCTGCAGGAAGCTGCTGGGTTTTTGCTCCATCTCCTTCCTGTGGACATCCTGGCCGTGCTGTGCCAAGGCTGTGTGCTGGTGCCAGTTCCTCCTCATGGGCACGCTCGGGGTGGGTGACACACTCTTTTGCTCCCAGCTTTGGGGTCACAGCAGCTGTCATACACTTTCCACATCCTTTGAAACGAGCGCCCGACGGCGAGGCCGAGGCAGCCTCAGCCCCAGCTGCGCAGGAGACGCTGACGGTGATTTTCCACTCCATTTTTGGTACCAAATGCGCAGTTGGTGATGGAGGCAGAGAGGGCAGCAGCCCTCGCTCCTGCCTTCGGGGCTTGGCAGAGCTCAGCTCTACCCCAAAGGCTCATTTCTAGCCCGAGGTTTCCGTGCCGAGAAGGATGGGAGCCAGCTGCAGCTGATGCAGCGGGAGCTGGGGGGGGGGGAAGCAGCGCAAGATGGTTGCGGTGCCGAGGGTGGAGCGGACGGAAACAGGAAGCGTTGGCCTCCCTCTGTCACCCTTACTGGAACAGGCCTCCTTACAGGGTTGTTTTCACTTCCAAACGCAGCCAGCAGCAGCAAGCCCCCGGGATGTTCTCTCCCCCCATGCACGAGGCACAGGCACCCCAGTCCCCGTGGCAGGACCCAAGGGGGGAATGGCAGAATCCTGAAGCAGCTCCAGAGCTGGCAGCTGGCTGTAGCCCTCCTGCTGGTGCTGGGTTTGCTGGGCATGGCCTCGGCTTCCCCTCCAGCCTGTGGTGGCAAGAGCCTGTGGTTTGCTCCTGCTCGGGGCGTGGGTGCTGGGCACTGTCTGCAGCTGTGGGTGCTTATAGAAGCAAATGAAAGGGGCAAGCAGGGCTGGGAAGGGCTGACTGGTTGAGGGGGGGGAGTAGGAGGGGGAAGGTCTCTACCTCCCCTGGCATTGCAGCTCAGCTCTGGTGCTGGGCGGGGAGGGGGCACTGAGCCCTCTGAAGCTGCTGCAATTCCCAGAGTGGTTGTGGGGTACATGTCCCAGGGAGGCTTCCTGGCACCTCTCATTCTGGGTGCAGGAATGGAGGCAACTGGAAAAGGATTTGGGGGGGCCTGAGTAGCCTTCCCAGTTGTCAGCCAAGACCTCCAGAGAAGAACTGGGGGTCCTGGATTTAGGGTAGGAACAGGAGGAGCCCTGCAGCAGGGAAGATGCCAGCAGGAGGTGAGAAGGTGATGAGTGCTGCGTGTGGAGCTCTGGCCGCCGCTGTGCAGCGTGAATCCAGCCTCTCTTTTCAGGGCCCTGTCTGGCTGTGACACGATGTTAAACCATGTCCTTTGATTCCTGGCATCCATGAGACTTCCTGTTCCCAGCCTGTTGAAGAAGTTCAGTGCTGCCTTTGCAGCCTGAGGAAGGGCAGATGGAGGAAGGGGAAGGTGATTCTCATGCTTGACCTGCTCTGTGCTGTGGATATCTGCAGTTCCCCCTTGGCAGACTGACAGAAGTTCCTGAGCCTGCTACGTTTAGAACGGGACTGAAATGAGCTGTGCCTGGCAGCAGTGGGGCTGCAGAATCCCTGCAGGCAGGGGGCTCTGAGGCTGGGCCATGGCAGCCTTGGGCTTGGGAATCATAGAATCACAGAATGTCAGGGGCTGGAAGGGACCTCCAAAGCTCATCCAATCCAGCCTCTGCCAGAGCAGGATCACCCAGAGCAGATCACACAGGAACACATCCAGGCAGGGTTTGAATATCTCCAGAGAGGGAGACTCCACAGCCCCCCTGGGCAGCCTGTGCCAGGCTCTGTCACCCTCACAGGGAAAAAAATCCTCCTCATGTTTACATGAAACTGCTTCTGCCTCAGCTTTCACCATTGCCCCTTGTCCTGGCACTGGCATCACCCAGCAGAGGCTGGCTCCAGCCTCCTGGCACTCAGCTTCACACATTGATAACCATTGCTGAGGTCACCTCTCAGCATCCTCCTCTCCCAGCAGCACAGCTCCAGCTCCCTCAGACTCTCCTCCCAACAGAGATGTTCCTTTTCCTTTCTCATCTTTGTGGCTCTGCACTGGACACTCTCAAGCAGTTCTATGGCCCTCTTGAACTTGGGGCCCCAGAACTGAACACAGTACTCCAGATGTGGCCTCACCAGGGCAGAGTAGAAGGGCAGGAGAATGAAGAAGGGCTGGAAGGGAATTCTATGTTCTCCAGAGGTCACTTCCACCCCCTGCCATTCTGTGATGCCATGGAGATGGTAGCATGGAGATAGTGATACAGAGACCGGCACAGCCTCATGGCTGTTCCAGAGTCTGTGGGATGCTGGAGTGTGGCACTGGGATAGGAGTTTGGGAGCATTTGGGGTGTCACAGTGCTGGTGCCATCAGCATGGACCTGCACATGGTGCTGCTTTTTACCTGGTGCTGGAGCGTGGGTCCTGCTGCCTGCAGGGGCACAGCTAGGGCGTTGCACTGGTGCCAGGCATGGCTGGGCAGAGCAGAGGGGCTGGGGATACTGTAGGCTTGGTGACAGCAGAAGGGTTTCTCCATAGAGCTCAGGGCCAGCTGGGCAGTGGTGTGTAGTGCCCTGGGGCCTGGGGACCAACTGTCCTCCCTCCTGTGACTTGGGGACTGCCCAGCATGAGGAGGTTTATCAGAACTGGGGATGCTTCCAGACGATGGAGCAGGTCGGGTTGTGGCCTGGAGCTGCTTGGCATTTCCTTCACTTCCTCTTTTTACATCCCTTTTTCTGTTCCTGCCCTGGGCCCATTGCCCAGGGGCTGCCTGCCTCCATCCCCCCCACCCAGCCAAAACCAGAAGTGGGACCTGGACCAGATGGTTCCTCGTTAAAAATAGCCCTGCTGCTGGGCTACCTCTGGCAGTACTGAGCCAGGGCTGGCTTCTGGCTGTGGCAGGAGATCCATAATCAATGAGAGATGGCAGCCATGTGCCCTGGCACAGGGCATCACACACAAGCAGCCCTGTCCGTGCCCCAGCCTGCCCATCCTTGGCTTCCCCACATTAATTCCTTCTTTCTCTCCCGCAGTTGCCGAAGCAGCAATAGGAAGAGCTTAGTGGTGGGCACTCCCTCGCCCACCCTCTCGCGGCCTCTCTCCCCACTTTCTGTGCCAACAGGTAAGGGGTGTCCCAGGGCATGGACTGAGCACCTCCCAAAACTCCCTGGAGACTTGGAAGGTAACTCCTCTGCTCTTATGCCACTGTGTCAGCAGCAGGGGCTGCACTTTCCCAGGGGGGAATAGCTTGGGAAGTCATTTACTCTCCTTTCCTTTGAAGGAGCTGCCCCTGGTGCCCTGGGCACCGTGGCAGGAAGGGTATCAGGGTGACTTTTCCCCCTTCTCCCCACAGCAGGGAGCAGCCCCTTGGACAGTCCACGCAACTTCTCTGCCAGCACCTCCATCAACTTCCCCTTCGCTCGCAGGTGAGCTCCCACCCCCAGCCCATTTCCAGCCCCCAGTGCTTGCAGGTCCCCACCTGGGGCAACTGGGACCTGGACCCCCACCTGGGACAGGTCTCTTGGCCTCAAGTGATTTGGTTGAATTTGTTGTTTTCTTTTTCCTCCCTGATTTTGGGTCTGGTGATGTTTGCTCTGCTCCCATTGGTGCCTCCCACCACTTCAGCCATGCTCCTCGGACTGACAGGTGAGTAGCAGGGATGGGCTGGGGGTTGCATCCCAGGGAGATGTCTGCTCTGCATGGGGGCACATTCCTTCTTCGTGTGCCACCTGGGCACATGCTGGCTCATCTTCAGCTGCTTGTCAGTCAGCACCCCCCCAAGTCCCTTCCTGCTAGACACCTTTCCAGCCACTCTCCCCAAGCCTGAATGTTCACGGGGTTGCAGGCAGGCTCCTGGCAGCTCCGGGAGCAGAAATAGCCTCGTTGCCATCACCAGCCCCGGCCATGAGCTCAACCCCAGCTCAGCTCTGCTCCAAGCACTCCCAGCAGATGCTTGGCAGCTGTCTGGGGACGGATGCTGGGCTGGGCTCCCGCAGAGGCAGATCTTGCTGCATCCCCTCCCCAGCCCACGCCAAAATCCTGTTTAACTAATTAATTAATTACACAGGCGGGGGTGGGTGGCTGATTTGAACCCATCGATTGGCACATGGAAAAAAGCTGGAGGCTCCCGGGGGGGAGTGGTTCAGGCTGTAACAGAGCAAAAGCCAAGCCGTGGAGCTGGGGGGGTGCAAGCCTGCTGGCGGCGAGGACACGGTGCTGGATCCGGCACTCTGCCAGCTCCAATGTTCTTGACCCCGCACGGGAAACGGCAGCAGGAGGTGAAGGGCTTTGCCTTGATGTGAACATTGCCCCATCCATTAGGAAACAACTCCAGGAGGAAACATTCTCTGGCGGCCGAGCGGTTGCCTTCCTGTTTATTGCCGGGCTCTGCTCCGCGGCGCCTGCAGTCTCGGGATGTGCCTTTAGGAATCCTCGTCTCCCAGCGAACAAAGGCCCAGCAGGCTGCATTTGGCTCCAATTAAAACTCAGATTTTCATGGTTTGGGTTTTTTTTTTTCCCCCCATCTGAAACAGATTCACTACCCAACCAAGCCCCAGCATTGTCCTTTCACAGGGATCCAGCTCACTGTCACTGTCCCCACGGATGCTTGCGGGTTGGGGTTGTAGAACAACTTCCCTCCCCCCCCAGCTGCAGAGCTCTCTTCTTTCACCTGGTTTCAGCCTATTCTGAAAAGGGGTTCAGGGCTTCCTTCTTCAGAGCAGATCTGCGTCCTCCTCCCTCTCCGGCTGGCGCTGACGTTGCTGATTTGCATTGGGGTGTGGGTTTGTTCCCTCGCTGTGACCGGACCTTTGTGCTCGCAGGGCTGATGGCAGAAGGTGGTCACTGGCTTCGTTACCCTCCTCTGGCTATGGGACCAACACCCCCAGCTCCACGGTATCGGTAACGTTTGGTTTCTCAGGGCAGCAAACCCAAACTCCTTCATTTTTGATTAAATGTCTCCCCAGCCCCAGGGCTCTGGGTCCTGGGCAGCCTCTCTGCTCCTTCAGCACCGTGAGGTGTAGCTGCGTCCTGCTTCCCAAGTGTGCTGGTGGCTTGCAGCGTCCCTGGGCGCTCCTGTGTCCCTGCACAGGGCACGTTCCAGTCCTGCAGGGGAATGGTCAGGCAGGAGATGCTGCAAGCAGAAGGGATGGGGGTCATTGGAGCTGGATTTAGTGGGAGGACTGGAGGGGTCTGGAGTGAGACTGGGCAGCACAGACAGCCCCAGGCTGGCCTCACAGTAATGAGCACCGAGCCTGCTGCCCATCCACGTTTCCAGCCTCCAAGGAATATTTTCCTTGTGGGATTGCTGGTTTCCAACCCCCTGCCAGGAAGCAGAGATCCATCTCCTGATGCCCCCGTGTCTGTCCTTCTTTCCAGTCATCTTCGTCCTCCCAGGAGCGCCTGCACCAGCTGCCGTACCAGCCCACCCCCGACGAGCTGCATTTCCTTTCTAAGCACTTCCGCAGCACGGAGAGCGTCACGGACGAGGAGGGCAGGCACTCGCCCTGCCTGCGCCCACGGTCTCGCAGCCTCAGGTATGGCATCCACTGCCAAGAGCACCCAGGGTGCTGCCAGGATGATGCACCCAGTGCTGGCACATCCAGGGCACCCTCTGCCCTCTCCAGAACTGCTCCTGGGATGTCCTGCTCCTGCTAAGCTCGTCCCAAGGTGTTCACCTCCATAAGGGTTTTTCCCCTGTAGTGGTGAGGTGGTACTATGGCTTGAGGCCATAGAAGCTCCATCCCTGGAACCGTGGGGCTCTGAGCTTTTCCTTCCTCTGAGGCTGCTGGAAGCCTGGAGCAGGCTGCCCAGAGAGGTTGTGAGGTCTCCTCCGCAGAGCTTCCAACTGCCACTGGCCGTTGTGCTCCTGGGCATGCTGCTGTGAGTGCCCTGCTTTAGCAGGGGGGTTGGACTGGATGATCTCCAGAGGTCCCTTCCAATTCCTCCGTGCTGAGGCTCTGTGTAAATCCTCTTTTCCCACTAAAAAAGCCCCCAGCCCCCTTTCCATAGAGGCAGAGCTGTAGCCTGCATTTTGCCAGCTGAACTTTCATTAAAATCAGATTAACTATCTGAAGGGGTTTGTAGGTGGGGAGGAGATGCCAACTCTGCAGTGGGCACAGCAAAGGCTGAGCTGGGGCTGGCCACAAGAAGCTTGGGTTTGGTTTTAATCACCATATTATTTAATTATTTAGCAGTTAATGAGTTACTGCCTGCTTCTGACTTGCTGTGTGTAATGGGATCATCTCTGAGAGAGACAGTGCTGGGTGAGGGTAAGAGGAGCTTGTTTAGTGAAGGTCCTGGTGTCCACCATGAGATTTAGTTGGAGTTTTTGCTGATGAGCTGCAATGGGGAACTGTGGGATGCAGAGGAAGGAGTGGATGAGTACAAAGCCAAGCTGACTGAGCCACCAGACTCTCAGCTCTGGACTTCCAAATGACCTGGGTCTGCAGGAGGTTAATCTTCCCTAGATTACATCCCAGGACCTCAAGCTCCTCAGGAGCTTCCCTGGTGGGAGAGATGCTCCTGGCCCAAGGCTGAGGGCTCTGCTCAGATGAGGGTTAACCACTCGGTATCCAGACTCAGGAGCAAGGAACAAATGTCCCTCAGAGACAGCAGCTATTTGCATGGATGTAAATGGCTTGGACCCCATAACGCAGCTGGTTCCTCCCTCTGCAGCCCTGGACGGACGAGTGGAACGTTTGATAATGAGGTGGTGATGATGAACCATGTCTACAAGGAGAGGTTCCCCAAGGTAACTGCTGCAGCTGGGGGGATGAGCATGGCAATGCCTCCGTGACATCCTAACTGTACCTTCTGCAGAGCGGCCTCTTCTCTGGTTGGACACATGGAATGCAAGGGTAGATACCAGGGGGTGTTGAGGATGCTGGGGGAGTAATCATGAACTGAGGAGGCAGAGCTCTGTGGGTCTGCATCAGCACACCTACAGGCAGACAGCTCTGGTGGAGCTTTCCTAACCTATTGGAATGTGGGGCCAGGATGTGCACATGGATATTGGAGCTGTGGGAGGTGGTAGCAAGAGATCCTGTCTGGCCAAACCTAATTCAGGAGGTGGTAGCATGAGGTCTGGGCTGGCCAAGTCCAACACATGTCTGGGCACAGGTTCCTGGGCATTGCCATCCCTTCTGCCTCACAGGCTACAGCCCAGATGGAAGAGCGTCTGCAGGACACCATCAGGAACTTCTCTCCCAGCAGCACCCTGCCCCTGGCCGATGGGGTGCTGGGCTTCATCCACCACCAGATCATCGAGCTGGCCCGTGACTGCCTGGCCAAGTCCCAGGGAGCTCTCATCACCTCCCGCTACTTCATGGAGCTGCAGGAGAAACTCGAGAAGATGCTTCGAGATGTGAGTATGGAGCAAGCCCCTGTCTGGAGCTGCCTCCTGAAGCCACTGGATAGAACCTGGCTTCTGTCACCTCCGGCAGGCTCAGGAGCGCTCGGAGAGCGAGGAGGTGAAGTTCATTGATCAGCTGGTGAGGAAGCTGCTGATCATCATCTCCCGCCCTGCTCGCCTGCTGGAGTGCCTGGTAAGACACAGCAGCTCCTGGTGTCTTTCGTCATGCATGGTCTGCACCTGCCCAGAGCAGAGGTAAAGCCTTGCCCATGACAGGGAAGGCATCTTCTGGCCACCTTGCCTGGTCACCATGGGACCTGCTGCTCCTTGCCATCCTGGTCAGGCTGCAGCAAGGACCTAAACCCATTCCTAGCATTAAAACCACTTGTCCAAGAGGAGCAGCTGGATTTCCCCGGTGGAAGAGTGGGATGTGACCTCCTTAGCAAGCTTTCTCCTCCACCTTCAGGGCTGTTTTTAGCTGTTGGGATGGCTTTCTGAAGCACTTGCCTCTGTGCTGTGGTTCCAGCAGCTGGAGGGAGGAGCTCACAGGGCTTTAGTTTTTTCATCATCCCTTTAGATGAGGAGGGATGGGGATGAGGGTGGAAACAGGAGCAGAGCTTTTAGCTGTCTCCTGGAAGCCTGCAGAACCTGTCCCCAGTTGCTGGTGACACCTGAAAGGCTTAGAGGAGAGCTTGAACATTGCAGTTGTGCTCCTCAGCTGCTCTTGGTTTTCCCCATCCAGGAGTTTGACCCAGAGGAGTTTTACCATCTCCTGGAAGCAGCTGAAGGCCATGCCAAGGTGGGCCAGGGGATAAAGACTGACATCCCCCGGTACATCATCAGCCAGCTGGGGCTCGTCAAGGACCCACTGGAGGGTAGGGAACCACTTGGGCTGGTGGCACCGAGGTTGCAGTGAGCTGTGGACTTCTAATCTGGCCACATAAATGAGCACTGGGAGCTGGTAGGGGAACCAGGACCAGCACAGCTGAGCTGGAACCATGGAGGGGTCCCAGCTGGACCAGGCTGATGTCCAAGTCATCCTGGCCAGCCCCACATCCCTCATAATTGCTCCCAACATGTTCAGCAAAGCAGATTAAGCTCAAGAAAGCCTAATCCACGGGAAGCCACGGGGCTGGGGGGGGCACCATAATCCCCCAGGAACGTGGGAATGAGTATGGAAAACCAAGCATTATATAAATGGTCACCCTGCTGCTGAACCTCTGAGCCCCATGACCTCAATTTCTCCAGGCGACAGCTCAAGCCCAGCCCCTGGCTAAATCCTAGCAGGAGCTCCCAGTTCAGAGGGCGAGTGGCTGCTGGGGCTTGGTTAGGTGGGGCCTGAGGATGAAGAAGGTAAAACCCATCACTGTCTTCTGCAGAAATGGTGCAGCTGGATCACTTTGACAGCGGGAACACCATCACGCCGGAGAACGATGATGCCTCTGAGGTGAGCGTGGTCCCACCTGCTGCCTGCAGCTTTGTCCTGCCTCACCCCACGCCCAAGCTCTTGGCTGCTCTCTTGGGCTATCACCCCAAGGGTCACTCATTCAGTTCTAAATCCTCCACTGGCTTCTTGAGTGGACAGAGCTCAGAGTGGGCTCTTGATGTTGGCCTTCTAGTTCAGGGTTTGGGGCTGGAGAGGGCTCAGGGAGGGTTGTCCTCTGGCAGCGAGGAGTACTCAGAGGTGATACCTGACGGTGTTTGGTGAATTCCTGCCTGTGCTTGGAGAACCAAAACCACCTAAAGGCTTCTGTGTCTCCTTCAGAGCCAGCCTTTGGCCACTGCTCCTCGGAGGAAGCCCTGTGAAGGAGACTTTGAGACCATCAAGCTGATCAGCAATGGAGCTTACGGGTGAGCTGGGGAGTTCTTAGCACTTGTCTCCACCTGTAAACACCTCCAAAGTTCTTCCTGCCTGGGCCTTGCAGTGCTGTGTGGTTGCTCCTGGTAGGGCAACATGTTCTGAGGTCCAGCTGTCTCCTAGGGCCGTGTACCTGGTGAGGCACCGGGAGACGCGGCAGCGCTTCGCCTTGAAGAAAATCAACAAGCAGAACCTCATCCTGAGGAACCAGATCCAGCAGGTGTTCGTGGAGAGGGACATCCTCACCTTCGCGGAGAACCCCTTCGTGGTCAGCATGTTCTGCTCCTTCGAGACGAAGCGACACCTCTGCATGGTGATGGAGTATGTGGAAGGTGAGAAGGAGCTCCAGGGTTGGATGGTGAAGTGAGGAGGGGAGAGTTATCAGTGTCTGAGCATCAGGGAGACCACCCTTGGACACTTTCTGTCCTGCTTTGCTCCAGGGAGCAGAGAGAAGAATGAGGAGGTACTTTGAATCATAGAAACATAGAATCAGTCAGGGTTGGAAGGGGCCACAAGGATCAGCCAGTTCCAATCCCCCTGTCATGGGCAGGGACACCCTACCCTAGAGCAGGCTGCCCACAGCCTCAGCCAGCCTGGCCTTGAACACCTCCAGCCATGGGGCCTCAACCACCTCCCTGGGCAACCCCTGCCAGCCTCCCACCACTCTCATGCTCAACGACTTCCTCCTCACCTCCAGCCTGACTCTCCCCACTTCCAGCTTTGCTCTGTTCCCTCCAGTCCTGTCACTACCTGATAGCCTAAAAAGTCCCTCCCCAGCTTTTTTATAGCCCTCTTCAGATCCTGGAAGGCCACAAGAAGGTCACCTTGGAGCTTTCTCTTCTCCAGCCTGCACAGCCCCAACTCTTTCAGTCTGTGCTCACAGCAGAGGTGCTTCAGCCCTCTGATCATCCTTGTGGCCCTTCTCTGGACACTCTCTAGCCTGTCCACATCCCTCTTGTAATGGGGGCTCCAGAACTGGATGCAATACTTTGGTGAGCCTGAGCCTCACCTTGATGTTGGTAGTGGCCATGGTCAGCTGGGAGAGGGTTTGTGCCTTCGGGCCCAGGGGTCAACACTGCTCCAAGGAGAGTCTATCTGGGAGCTTGCTTGGCAAGAGAGGCAGCGTGGCCCTGCCCATTGTCCTCCTGCCTTGTCGGAGCACCTGTGCTCAGAGGACTCCTGTCCCCACAGGGGGGGACTGTGCCACGTTGCTGAAGAACATGGGGCCACTGCCAGTTGACATGGCCAAGATGTACTTTGCCGAGACCGTCCTGGCGCTTGAGTACCTCCACAACTATGGCATCGTCCACCGGGACCTCAAACCCGACAAGTGAGGATGTGGGTCAGGTCTGAGCAAGGATGGCCTTGGGTCTGGGTGGGTGTATTGGTCTGGTTTAGCTTCCCAGAGCCCAAAATACCTATCAGAACAACACAATAAGAGGATGCTTTCCCCTCTCCCTCTTTTGGAGAGAAAGGAATTAGCTGTAGAGAGGAAAAAGGGGTCAAACACCCAAAGAAGAGTCTTGCTTCCATGTGGAGTTCAAAGGAAGAACTTGAACAACAAATAAAAGGTATTTAAGGTAAGGGGAGTTGCAGAAAGGTACAGGGAAGGGAAAACAAGGCACAAAATATGTATGCAACCAGACTGATGGCAATGGATAGAGGTAGATTGAGGAAGGGTTTGTCCCACTCTGTGGTAGGGTGGCAAAGCAGGAGCAGGAGGAACAAGGGTGGTGCTAGCAGGGAGGGCAAAGAGAAAGAGGAAGTTCCTCTGCTTTTCTAGGGGGTCTAAAGGGGAAGTGGGGGTGGGCTAACCTCTGCACCTGGGGACAGGTTCAGACCACCCCCAGGGAGGAGTCAGGAGGACCTAGGGTCAGGTTCAGACCACCTCCAGGAGGGTTAACCCTTTACAATGGGGAAGGGGAAGGGACTGCTCCAAGACGAGAGGATAAGGCAGAATGAGGTCCCAGGGTTTGGTGCCCAAAGACTTGGTTCATTGTGGCTCCACCAGGCGCAGCCATCTTGGGGTCTGGCTGCTCTCACTCAGGTCTTCCTCAGAAGCAGACAGCATCACCATGGGGTGTTTCTTCCCTTGCAGCTTGCTCATCACCTCCATGGGACACATCAAGCTGACAGACTTTGGTCTGTCAAAGATTGGCTTGATGAACATGACCACAAACCTCTACGAAGGGCACATGGAGAAGGACACTCGGGAGTTCATGGACAAGCAGGTATGAGGTCCTGCTTTGCCTGGCCAGTTCGCCACCACCGGGCACCAGGGCAGCCTTGTCACTCGTTGCAAAGGTCACCGCAGAGGTGTCAGCTGCTGCTTCCCACGCAGGTGTGTGGCACTCCAGAGTACATTGCCCCAGAAGTCATCCTCATCCAGGGCTACGGGAAGCCTGTGGACTGGTGGGCCATGGGCATCATCCTCTACGAGTTCCTGGTGGGCTGCGTCCCCTTCTTTGGAGACACCCCCGAGGAGCTCTTTGGGCAGGTGATCAGCGGTGAGTGCTGGTGGCAGCTTGGGTCCAGGGTTTGCCCTTCCCAGCAGCCATGGCTCATCCTCAACACAGAGAACTTCATTCCCTGTCTCGTACTTGGCTGAACGGCCAGGAGGGTCCTCAAGCTTTGATTGCCCAGTCTGGGAGGGCTTTCCTCTGCTGCACCTCCTGAGCAGACTCTCTTCTTGCCCAGAAGTGACTTCTTCTGCCGCCTTGCATCATCGCAGCCCCCGTTGAGTTCAAAATCTCCCAAGCCCCCCCAAATCCTTCTCTTTTTCCCTTACAGATGAAATCATGTGGCCAGAAGGGGACGAGGCTCTTCCCGCAGACGCCCAGGACCTGATCATGCGGCTGCTGAGACAGTGCCCCCTGGAGCGCCTGGGCACCGGTACGTGGCAGCCCCTGCAGGAGTGTCTGGCACCCCAGTTCATGTCGACCCAAAGCAGCTTGGGATTCTGTGATACCCTGATGTGCTCTGCATGGAGGACAGATGCTGCTGTTGAGGATGGCAGTGAGAGCACCCTGGGCCCTGCCCTATGCCTCTGACGCAGGCTTCTGTGCCTGGCAGGAGGTGCCCACGAGGTGAAGCACCATTCCTTCTTCCTGCACCTGGATTGGAATGGGCTGCTGCGGCAGAAGGCCGAGTTCATCCCCCAGCTGGAGTCAGAGGACGACACCAGCTACTTCGACAGTGAGGCCGCCCTGCTCCCTGCCCCTGCCAAGCCCTTTTCCTGTTGCCTGGGTGCCCTCAGTCGCTGCTCAGCCAGCGTCACCAAACAGATGCAGTCCTGTTGCCTGACTGCTCAATTTTACCCAAACCCTTACTTTATAACCCCAAAATTCCCTGGGGATTTGGGAGAAGGCAGAGCATCTCCCGTGGGTGCTGATGCCTTCAGAGCCCCAGGGCAGTCAGGACACAGAGTGGTACAGCTGAGGTCACAGCCTGCTCTGTCTCTTGCCTCCAGCTCGCTCCGAGAGGTATCGCCACTTGGACTCGGAGGATGAGGAGACCAACGATGAGGAGTCCTCGGTGGAGATTGGGCAGTTCTCCTCCTGCTCCCACCGCTTCAGCAAGGTGCTGCAACCCCTCCTGTGGCATCCAAAGGGATGGATGGGCTGGTGCGGCTGTGCCAAGCTTCTGTGTCCTGGCTGAATTCCCAGTTCTGCTCCATGATGATGGTCCGTCTCCTCCTCCTCAGGTGTACAGCAGCTCCGAGTTCCTGGCAGTCAACTCCAACCTCAGCCTCTCCTCCTCCGACCGGAGCCACTGCGATGACAAAGAGGAGCGGTGGGACAGGCACTCAGGAGATGAGGACAGGAGCCGGCCGGCGGGTCCAGAGCCACGGTGTGTGCTGAGATGGGGGGTGCAAGGCTGGGGTGGGCTTGTGGGGATTCCAAGGGTTTGTGCCACTGCTAAGGGCTTGTGCCAACACCAAGGGTTTGTACCACTGCTGGTACCGAGAGGTTGTGCTGGCAGCAAGGGTTTGCTGAGACATGGGTGGGATGTGTGCAGGAATGCTGCAGCAGCACAGTGCTGTCCTCTGAGCCTGTCTGTGGTCATCCTGAGCCCTCCTGCTCTCCTCGTGCAGGCTCCGCTCATGGACGTCCTGCAGCTCCACACCATACAGCTCCCGGCATGAGCGAAGCCGCAGCCCTGCTGCACTGCCCAGCACCTACAGCCTGGACACCATGCCCAAGTTTGCCTTCTCCTCAGAGGATGAGAGCCCTTGCGTGGCATCCTCCAAGCCAGAGAAACCCAAGTTTATGCTGGGAGACCCTGATGTGGGGACCGGCAGCACGGTGAAGCCATCAGGGTTATCTGGTGCGTAGGCTGTGGGTGCCAGTGCAGGATGCTCTCAGGCCACATATGGCATGGGGGTGGCTTCTTCATGTCCCCAAACTCTTCCTCCTCCCCTCTGCACAGCCGATCTCGCCAGCCTGAACCGCATCCGTCTGCGGAGCAACAGCACTGGCACCAAAAACTCCACACCCCAGGGCCTGGAGCCAAGCGGGAGCCGTCGCCTGAGCTGCCACAAGGAGATGCCCGACAGGCAGAGAGCTGTGCTGGGCAGCCGCGTTCCCAAATCCGCTTCCATCTCAGCCCTGTCCCTCATCATCACCTCAGGTCCGTGTGCCACAGGGTTTGCCCCAGCACAAGGCAGCCACTATGCAGCTGTCCCAGGCTGAGCCGATTCTCTCCTGCTTGCAGACGACATTGGTGGTGGTGCCTTGATGAGCCCCATCTCCCCCCACTCTCTCTCATCCAACCCCTCCTCCCGTGACTCATCCCCCAGCCGAGACTCGTCCCTTGCCATCGCCAGCCTGCGCCCCCCCATCATCATCCACAGCTCAGGCAAGAAGTACGGCTTCACGCTGCGAGCCATCCGCGTCTACATGGGCGACAGCGACGTCTACACCGTGCACCACATGGTCTGGGTACGTGGGCTGGGCTTCCTGGGCAGAGGGAGCAGCAGTGCTGGACACCACAACTGCCAGTGGGAAAACCTCTGGAGGAAATTTAATCTTTTGTCCGAGTAAAACCTTGGGTGTCCTCTTGCAGAGCGTGGAAGAGGGGAGCCCAGCACAGGAGGCAGGGCTGAGAGCAGGAGATCTCATCACACATGTGAATGGTGAATCCGTGTTGGGCTTGGTGCACCGAGATGTTGTGGAGCTGCTGCTCAAGGTAGGTGGTCAGCAAAGCTCTGCCCACCCAGCACTGGTGCATCAATCCAGCAACTCCATAGCGTCGCTGGCTTTGGATCTGGTGCTTGGATCTGGCATGCTGCAGAGATTCGCTTTCCATCCCTCAGAGTGGGAATAAAGTAGCCCTGAGAACCACTGCCCTGGAGAACACCTCCATCAAAATTGGCCCCGCTCGGAAGAACAGCTCCAAGACGAGGATGGCACGGAGGAGTAAGAAGAGCAGGAAAAGGGACGGCCAGGACAGGTAGGTAGAACAGGGTGGGATCAAATGGCCTTTGTCCCAGGGTGCCATACTAGGGCAGGGCGATGTTTCAGCTCTGCCATCATGGGGCATACAGCAGGGTCTGGTCCTACCGGCAGCAGCTCAGCAGCCTCAGGGTTCACCAGCTTTCAGGAGAAGCTGAGACTGCCACCTTCGTGTCCCCCTCCAGGAGAAAATCCCTTTTCAAGAAGATCTCCAAGCAGTCATCGGTGCTGCACACCAGCCGCAGCTTCTCCTCGGGTCTCCACCACTCACTGTCCTCCAGCGAGAGCCTCCCGGAGTCGCCCACACACAGCCTGTCCCCGGGTCCCACCACACCCTGCCGCAGCCCTGCTCCTGACCTGCCCTCAGGTACCCACGCGCAAGCAGGGGGGATTGACTCCAGGCATGCCCCTCTGTCCCTCGTGGTGACCTGTTTCTCTTTGTGTGGCAGATGCTGTGTCCCCACAGAGCACCTCGCCCTCCTCCAGCACCCCAACGTCGCCCGCTGGCCACGTGCGCCCCAGCTCCCTGCATGGCCTGGCACCCAAGCTGGGTGGGCAGCGCTACAAAGTGGGACGTCGCAAATCCACCAGCAGCATCCCCCCATCCCCCCTTGCCTGCACCCCTTCCTCTGCCCAGCGCCCGCCTTCTCCTCAGCGCTCCCCATCCCCACTCCCTGGGTACCCCAAAGCCCCCCACACCTTCCAGGGCAAGACCCTGTCCCCCCCCACCATCGTGCGGCAGAGCTCACGGCCCCGCAGCGCCGACTGCCCTCGCTCGCCGCTCCTCAAGCGCGTCCAGTCGGCCGAGAAGATTGTCACCATCCTGGCGGAGAAGAAAACCGGCGCCGGCGGCCGCAAAATGGGGATGGAGATGCCTGGGGTGGACGGGGAGGCCACTGGGGAGGGCGAGGCACTGGCGTACTCCGGGGAGCATGGTTATCACTCCGGCAGCTGCCGGCTTGGGGAGAGGCACGACCGGGACCAGGAGGTGGTGGTCATGCGGCGCTTGAACATGTCGGAGCGCAGGGACTCCTTCAAGAAGCAAGAAGCGGTTCAGGAAGTGAGTTTCGACGAGCCGGAGTCGGCACCGGCGGGCGAGGATGGCGGCAAGAGCGAGGCCGAGCAGGACGCAGCTCTCCGGGGAGGCTCCACGGAGCCCCGGCCAAAGCCCAGCCAAGTCCCGCAGATCGCTGTGCAGGGCTCCGAGAGCGACGAGCAGGAGCCAGCGGTGGCCGAGTGGGAATGTCAGGGCTCCTACCCCATCGGCGACGCCGAGCAGGCAAGCGGCAGCATCCCTGGGGGGAAGCATCGGGACCGCGGCTCCCGGCAGCACCGGAACTGTGGGGAGAGAGCAAGCAGCTACCAGCAGCCAGCGCGGGTGCCACTTGCACGGGGCCAGGATCCGGTGGGTGCCCAGCTTCCAGCGCCCCGGGGCAGCACATGGAGTGGAGCTGGGCATGCCTGAACCCCACACCAGCACCTGATGCTGGGTGCAGGCTGCCCGCGACCTCCCAGCACCTCCCCGAAAACCCACCCCACGTGGCATATCCATGAGAGGAAGGTCCCTGGAGCCGTTCTGGACGTTGGGCTGGCTGCGCCCCGGCACTGCGCCTCCCCCCCGCAGGGTTTTTGTACTCCCCAGAAGATTCTCCTATTTTTCTAGAGACGCGGGAGCTGTTCCGGCGGCGGCGACTCCGCGGCAGGGCCCCAACCTTTGTGTACAGAAAGGACTCGATGCAAATATTCCTGAATTAATTTATTACTTTTTATAAGCTAAGCAGGCAGTGCAGGAGCATCTCAGGCTCCCACCTGGCCTGGGGGAGGGCAATCCCAGGCTTCTCCCTGCATCTCCCATTTTCTAAGCTGTCAAAGACCCACTCACTTTCCCCTTCCCCTTAACTTTAGTTTTAACTAAAAACACCCCCAAAGCTCCCAAGAAACCTCTGTTGTGGGGGAGGAAGAACTATATTTAACATGAAAAAAGAAATCAAACAAACCAACCCACCAACACCCCCCCCCCAAAATGCTGGTAGCCCAAGCTGGGAGGCACTGAGGTGATGTTAGCTGTGGATGTTCATCATCTGATGCTGGTCATGGATCATTTTAGGAGGCCAGGGTTGGTGCAGAGGGTCTCATTCTTCTATGGAGAGCCTCCTGGCTCCATCAGCCCTTCCAGGTGGGAAAAGCAAAGTATGAGTCCCCCAGTAGGATTTTTAGGGACACTTTTGTCTCTTGCCATTTTCCATCCCTACACCCCACGGCGTTTGGTGCATACTGACACCCACAACATGCCAATGTTTAGCTTTTCTTTAAAAACCTGAGGCCAAGCCAGCAGCCTTGGTTGGAATTTGGACATCTTCCCCCACCTCTTCCTCCCCTTTTGTTGTTTTTTATCCAACAAACTGCAGCTCAGCCTGGCTTCCCCCCCCCCCCCGATTTCTACTGTTTTCTATGACCTAAACGTTTCCATTTGCTGATGCATGTAACCAGCCTCCCCCCAGCACCGTGCCAGTGCTGGGAGGACTGACCCCAGTTTGCCAACCGAGGTGCAGCACCATGCCACCACCGACGGGCGTATTTCCTACCCTTGAAAGAAGCCAGTTGGGTTTTTTTGGCTGTGTTGGGTTATTCTCTCTGTGTGTGGTTTGTGCCAGGCTCCGTACTCCGCTTCTGCCGTTAGCCCAGCGCTGTTTCACCCCAAACCCCAGCAGCCAGAGCTGCTCCACGTTTCCTTTGTTTCCTCTTCTGTTGTCTGTGTTACGGTCTCAGGAAGGCAGCGGGGTTTGGGGACATGCACGGGCCCCCCCTGCCCACCAGTGCCATGTGAGAGGAGTTTGTGTACTGGCAGTGTGGATATGGTGGGGAAAAGGGTTTTTGGAATGGAAAATGTCTTCAAAGCTAAGGGGCCTGTGTCTTCCTGCCCGGCACCTGGCTCCATTCCCACCTTTGGGAAGTTTTATGTTGTATTAAAATTGTTCGTTGCCATGAGCTGTGGTGTTGTGTCTGCAGCTGGGATGCGATTTGGTGCTGCCAGCTCCAGAGCGTGGCTGAGCAGGGAGTGCCCACAGTGTGGGGTGATGGTGAGGGGTAAATGGAATGGGAGTGCTGGAATGGTCAAGGGAATGTGACTCTGCCTGTGACACTGAGCCTGACTCCAGCCCGGGCCTGGATTGTAGGTGCCCAATGCAGTACCTCGTGCAGTGCCCAGTGTCTGCAGTACCCAATGCAGTGCCCTCTTCCCCGTGTGGTGCTCAGGGCAGCACTAATGCCCAATGCAGTACCTGGCATTCAAAGCACCCATTACCCAGTATGCTACCGACTGCAGTGTCCCATGCCCAGTGCAGTGATCAGTGCCATGCCCTGCGCAGTCCCGATTCGTAGTACAGTATCGGTTCCCAGTGCAGTGCAATCCCAGTGTGGTGCCCGGTGCCATGGTCTAATCCACAGTCCTGGTGCCGAACCCACCGTCCCAGGCTGCCACGAGGGGGCGCCCCCTCGTTCTCCCGCAGCGCCTGTTGGCGCCGGCGGCCTCTCGGCTCTTTCCGGAGTAGTTCGGGCGAGGGGCGTGGTCCCGAGGGTGGCCCGTGTCTGGGGAAGGGGCGGGGCCTGAGCGTCTTCGGGGAGGTTCGTTGCTCTCCGGCATCACTCGGCTATTTCCGGGGCGGGTTCGGGCCGTTCCGGCGGTGTTCGGGCCCTTTCCCAGGCTGCCGCCGGGCTGGGAAGCAGGAACGGGTTGGAGCGGAGCGGCGGCGGCGTCGGCGGACGGGGCCGTAGAAGAGGTAGGACGGGGCCGGGATCGTGGGAGAAAAAGTCTGGGATCGTTTCCAGACCCGGTCCCGGGGCTGGGTGGACAGGCGCCGGCAGCCGCTGTGAGGGGGCCTCCTCAGCGGGAGGCGCCGCGGGGGCCCTGAGAGGGAGCTCTTCGCCGGGTCCCCGGGCCGAGCCCCAGCCCCCTTCCCCGCGGCTAATACCGGCGTTGTCCTCGTCGCCCTCCCGTTGGTGTCAGGACAGGGAGATCTGCCCCATGGGCCGTGTCACCCCTGTTCCCCCTCGCTCCGAAGTGCCAGGCCAGGTCCCTGTGCCAGAGCTGTGTGGCCCCCGCTGCCATGCCAGGGCTGTCCCTGTCTCCTCCCTGTGCAGAGGCTGTGCCGCTCGACAACCCCCCTCCGGCTATCTCTATGCCTGGCAGTGCCAGCACGGAGATCTCTATTCCATTACCCTTGCAGCGATACCAGTGCGGGGACTCCTCATCATCCTTGGCAGGGTGCCGCCTCCACTGCTGGGGGTCCTGGGCACCCTCTCTGGGTGGCAGAGCCAGAGTAATGTGGCCTGTCAGGGCTGCACGGTTCCAGCCTGGGTTGAGGGCTTAGCCCCACTGCTGTGGTCTTCTATTCAGCTGCACCTCCGGAGCTGAGGGTCTTTATTCAATGAGAAATCAAACCTGGGAGGAAACCTGTTTAAAGTGAGCTCTACGAGGGCTGCAAAGAGCTGAAGTGGCACCAGCACTGCGCCCATCGACACCCGTGCCAGACCCGACCAAGGAATGGCTGCTTGTGCTCCCATTAGTGCCTGCCTTCTATTTCCCCAGCAGCTCTTGGAGCCACTGGGGAACTGGCCCTGTGACTTTCTCTGTGAGAGCAGAGAATGGAGACAGCTGAGTAAATATAGCCTAAATCACTGCTTTCCTGGCCATTCCCTTGCCCTTCCCTAGCATGCAAAGGACTGGTGTGTCCCCGAGGCTGGGCTGGCCTCTGCTCCAGTCATCGACTCTTCCATGATGTGGGAAAGTCTAAGCCATGGTTTGGCTTTGGTGACTCTCTGACGTGGGCAGATCCTGCTTCTGTCTGCCCCTTTAGTTCACAGCGAGGCTTTGGTCCTCCTAAAGGTGATGGCTGCCCCAAAATCCCAGTTTGGAGCTCTCTAGAACAAGGCTTTCAGCAGGCAGGCAGATCCTTTCTGCCTGCAGCTGGGTCTCGCTGGACAAAAGCTCTGGGCTGGAAGAGAAGCTGCGGCTCAGCTGGAATGTGGCGAGGAGCAGGGTGGTTTGTGGAGCCAGTTTGGAGCCGTGTCAGTGCCGGCGCTTCGCTCTGAGTGCTGGGGTGTGTTTACAATGAGAAAAGAGTATTTACAATATGGAGGGCTCTTAATTCCTCTGGGAATGTCTGGGGTCACAGCTTGGAGCTAAAGTGACTGGGTGATGGAAGATAAAAAGCAGAGAGAGGAAGGGACAGTGGATTTCTCAGGTTGGAAGCTCTTGCCTCTCCCAGGCAGAACCTGGATAATGCTGGCCTGTGAACGTGGTTGCTTCTCACCTCATAGGTTACTTCATGTCTTTGCTGCGCTGTGCAGAGCTGCTAACAAATGGTCATAAATCCCCAGTACCCCGGGGAATGTGATTGTAAGCAGATAAGTTAGCAAGAGCAGCTGGATTTATTGGTCCTTTTTTTCATGTACTCTGTTTTAGAGCTGTCATTTTTGAGGGAAGGAGCCAAAAATACAGCTCCTGGATTTATTTCTGAGAAAAGTCCCTAAACTCAGCCCCACGACTGCTCCTAAAATGGAAGCAAAGTGTTCTTGCTGCATGGGGGCTGGTGTAAAGGGAGCCGGAGTGAAATGGTGCTGCTGCGGGGTGCTTGGTCCATCTCTGCTCACTGCTGCCAGGTAAAAGGCTTTGGCCAAGTGAAAGGGAGGAGGACAAAGCTCCTGGGGTGAGTGAGACAGGGCAGGCTTTAACTGAAGCAGGAAAGATGTAGGAGAAGCCTCTGGACAGTATGAGAAGTCTTAGAGTAGATCTCATTGCTTGAGGCACTGTGACTGTTCAGCCCTGGGCGAGGCTGCTGAGACCTCTGAGGAGTGAGGAAGGTGTCAGTGACACCAAGGCAGGGATGTACGAAGCTCCTCAAGGTCCCTGCTGACTGTAACATTTCATTCTTCAGTTAAATGTTTCAGATACTCCTTCACATCTTTGGGCTTCACTGAATTAAGCAAAATATTTAATGAAACTCGGGTCTGGGCAGTGACTACTCCTTGTCCCCAGCCAGCTTGCTGCCACTGCTCTGGCTCGGCATGGGCACCATTTCTTGGTAAGAGAAGAGAGGAGGGTGGCTTTGGCTGCCCCACACCTCTGATGTGATCACTTTCAGGACACCAAGCCCAGCTTGGCCACGGTTCTCTGTGTAACTCACCTCCCCTGCTGCTTTTCCCCCTTTGGAGGGAAGTACCAACTGGCTTGGCAGTGCCGTGGCCATCCCAGCCTGGCAGTGCGAGCTTCTGGCACAGCTCCGGTTCTGCCCTCTCCTCCAGCTGCTTCCCCAGGGGCAGCTCATGGAGCAGGTCCAGCTCTGCTTCCTGCCCACGCCAGTTCCCTGCGGGCTTACTCAGGTCCTTCGTGGCATTGCCACCTCCACCGTGGCCTCGCTGGTGCTTCAAGCCTTGTGGAGTCCTCGTCCAGGCTCCTTGGCAGGGCTGGGAGGGAGCCAGCCCAGGGGGCTGCCCTGGAAAGCAGGGATTGTTGTGCTCTGCCCCAGTGCCGCTCCATGGTTCGGGGCAGAGTGGGCACAGTGTGACCCGTGATGTGCTTGGCACTGCCATGGCACACTGTCTGGTGGGCACCTCGTGCAGGAAGCAGGGGCAGGGTGGGCTGTGTGAGTTCAGTCTGCCTGCCTTGGCTCAGCGGCAATGTCGCAGCTGCTGTCACGACAGGGTGCGAGGCTGGCAGGCGTCGCTGCGTCGTCCTCTTCCCTCTGCTGTGGAAGGAAAGGTTTTGCTCTCCCCTTCATCACCCCTTAAGGCAGCGTTTTGCAGCTCAGAGCTCAGGTTGGGGTTTTGCTCGCTGAGGATCTGCTGGAACTTGAAGGGCTGTGGGGGTTGCTGTCAGCAGATTCTGCTAAATATTTTCCTGTGCTCTTTCCCCTCGCTGGAGGCAGAGCAACGCTTGGGCTCGCTCCGAGTCGAGCTGCACTTTGAACTGCTTTTGGAACTGGGTTAGAAAGCACAGGAACCACATTTAAAACGTTAAGATGCTTTTATTTATGTGCTGGGCACACACAAAAGGCCTGGTAATGTGCTTTTTGTTTCAAACCGATGCATTAAACAAAGCCAGTATTGACAGCCGTAATGAATCGCGGGATTGTCTCTGGGTGCTGAGATAGATTTACCTAAGGTATTTCCATGTCTGATGCTTGGGATTTTCGGAGCAGCCCAAGCAAGTGCTGGCCAGCACGGACACACGAGGCTCCTCTCCGAGAGCTGAAGCAAAGCTGGAGCCTGGCCCAGCTGAAATCTTTTGGCAAGCTGCTGCTGCTCTCCTGCGCACGCAGAGCCCTGGCTCAGGGTGCTCCCAGCCGACAGGCTCCTGCCTGTCCCGGGCTCTGCTTCCCAACCTCCCCTTCCCTCCCAGGAGCTGCTGGGGGCTCTCGAGCTCCTCTGGCTTCGGCCAGCGACTCGCTGGGGTGCGAACGCTGCTGCCTCGAAGCCGCCGTCCCACACGCGTGGCTCAGCCTGGGAGCTGCCGCCTGGCTCGGTGGTAGGACAAGACAAGTGGTTCCCCTGGAGCGGACAGCACCGGTGCCGGCCGTGTGGATTTGGGGTTCCTGGGGGGCTTTCTGCCCCCAGTGGTGGGCACTCGATCCACGTGTGGGCTGAGCGTGCAGAAGGCAGGTGAGGCTGCGCCAGGGCCAGGCTGGCCCGAAGTTCTCTGTGCTTTTTCACGTGCCCAGTGCACCACTGGTGGCACGGAGCTGGGTCTGTGTCCCCACGGCAGGGGAGAAGGTTGGCAAGAGCTGGGGGAGCAGCGTGGTGCGGCAGAAGCTGCGGGACCTGCTCTCTGGGCAGCCTGGGTGCTCCAGAGCTCTGCTCTTCCCACCCTGCCCGCAGCTCTGATTTGAAAAGCCACTGAACGAGTTTGCCAGGGATGGGTTTGTCCTTCCAGCTCCCTCGGCTGCACCAGCTTGTCTGAGGCGCCTGCAGTGGGGCTGGGATCTGCAGCTGGAAGCAGGGGAGGTGCCTGCAGGGAGCATCGACCCGGCCGGGTCTGGGCTGTGCTGCTTCGGGGTGCGTTGTGGGGTCTCCAGGAGGAACGGGAGCCGCTGGCGCCTTCCCCAGCGGGCAGCGGCTGCTCTTGCCCCTGGCAGTGCCACTGCCGCTGCCGATCCGGCTGCACCAAATCCTGCGAGGCAGCGCTCAGAGGGTGAGGGGCAGGCAGCCAGCCTGGCCATAAATCTCTCTTTATGCTCTGGATTATGAAGTAATTTTTTCCTGGCTGGGGACAGTTGGCCTGGGGAAGTGCAGGCTCTGCTGTGAGCTCCGCTGCGAGCTCCCTGCCGCCGCTGGCCCAGCCTGGTGGGAGCTCACACGGCAGCCCTGCTGGGATGTGCTGCTTTGCCTGCGAACACTCCCAGTCCCCAGGGGCTCTCCATGAGTCCTGCAGCCTGGTGGTGCTCCTTGAGCTCCATAACAGCTCTCCGGTGACCCAGATCAGGCTCGGTCCTGCTCTGTACCCACTAGAGCCTGGCTACAAGTGTCCTACCTGCCCGAGGGCAGTGCCTACTTGCTTTTGGCCAAGCTGGGATGCTTGCCTGAGCTCGGGCCCTGGCTGCTCCTGTGGGTTTCATCTGCCACGGCTTCTTTGTGCCCTTTTTTTGTCAGAGGAAGGAGCTGGCAGCACAGTGCTGGGTGGGAGCAGTGAAGCTCTCTCCTCTTGGGGCCCCCACACCGATCCCAGGCTTTCCATTAGCACATGCAGGAGGAAAGAAGGGTTTGGAGCTGATGGGAACTGTGCTGCGTTGCTGGCCTGGAAGGGTTACTTTGAAATCCTGCATATCACCAGCTTTGGTGCCTCTCCAGCGGTCGGAGCAGCCTTGGCGTGGTGCCGTGACCCCGCTGGGAAGGGTGCCCTGGCTCCCTTTGCCTCCTCTCCTCCCTCTGCAGAGGCTCCCGCAGCCCTGAGAAGCGCCTTCCTGCTCTCTAATAGTTTTCAGATGGGGCTCAAGCGTTTGAGCTGGATTTGGCTCAAGCCATTGAGAGGATCTGCAGTGTTCCAGCAGGCTTGGGGTGAAGCTGGGAAGGCTGCTCCAGGGGTCTGGCCCTTTGTTGGGGGAACTGGGGAGCACTGGGATCTGCCTGGAGGAGGTAGAAAACTGGCTCGTGAGGCCAGGAGGAGATGGGAAGAGGAGGACATGGCTGGCTGGTGGGAATGCCCCAGCTCATCCATCCCTTCCCAACATGTTCCAACCCAGGCTGGTGCCTTTGGTGGATTTCTGGGCAGGGCAGGCTGCGCGTTCTTGTTTCTCGCCAAATAGCCGAAAGGCAGCGAGCAGCTCCAAGGAGACTCGAAGGCTTCTAAAGATCATTTTAACTCCTCTCACCTCCATCTCTGCACAAAGAGCCTGTGCCTGCTGCTGCTGCTTTTGAAAAGTTCAAAAATTTACTTTGCTCAGAGCCAGGCTTTGAAGTGCTGCTCTGTGGGAATGGCAAAGCATCTCCAGAGCCTCTCGCTGAAAGCTTGGTTAACCTCCATTTGTGGGCAGCTACCTTCAGCAGATGCCTTTGTGGGGGATTGCATGGGGAGATGTGAAGGTGAACTGTGAAATTGAATTGATTGAACAAGAAAAAGGTTAAATCTGTTTGTTTTGCTCCTATTCAGGGCCTCCAGCTGGTGCTTGCAGGGTCACTCTTTTCTGTATGCAGAAGTTCCTGCATAAAGGCTGTTTTGTCCCACTTGTTGCCTTCTTGTTTGCATAAGTGCTGCGAGGAGGCTGAGCTGGAGAGGCAGGAGGGAACCTCTTTGGGATGCAGAGCAGTTCCTGCCCCAGCCGCTGGCTCCTCTCAGGCTTTTGGGAGTAATTGGTATTGGAGTGTCCTGGATGGATCCAGGGCTCAGCCTCAGCAGGTAGCAGGAGGGAAACGAGTCCTGCCTCTCTCAGCTGCTCAGACAAACCCCAGCTTGAGTGGTGGTGCTTCGAGTGGCTGTGGGGTGCCTGCTGTGCAGTGACAACTTCTCTTCTCTTCTCTCTGCAGGTGTTGGGGAGGAAGACGAAGTGTGCCAGGCTGCTCGGGGCTGGGAGCCCGCTCTGCCATTGCTCTCTGGACTGCAACCCCCCTCCTTTTTCGGTGGAGCAGCTCCTGATCTGTTTCTTCACTGCATGCCCGCTCACCAGTGCTGGATTATGTTTGTCTCCTTCTCCCTGTGCTCCATCATTTGGCTGAATCGTGGTTTCAAGCTAAGGAAAAGGGGCTGCACCTAAGCCCACCTGGGCACCCGGACCAGGTTCCTGGGGTGCTGCTTCATGCAGAGACGTTCAGAGAGCTGATGGGGGAGAGCTGTCTCTGAGATCCCTCCTTTTCCACCCACAACGTGCTGCTTCTCTCCACCGAGCCCTTCCCCCCGCAGAGATGGGCAGCACCGACGGGTTCCAGTACCGTGCGCTCTACCCCTACCGCAAGGAGCGCGAGGAGGACATTGACCTGCTGCCCGGGGACATCCTGGTGGTCAGCAAGGGGGCTCTGCAAGCCCTGGGCTTCAAAGATGGGGATGAGCAGACCCCCAACCAGATTGGGTGGATCCTGGGTGTCAATGAGCGGACCAAGCAGAAGGGAGACTTCCCTGGCACCTATGTAGAGTACGTGGGGCCCGTGAAGATCTCCGTCCCCTCCCACCGGCCCCGAGTGCAGAGACCCCTGCCCGCGACGCCGGGGGCCAGCGGGGGCCGGCCGCAGGAGGCCCTGGAGCAAGGTAAGCCCTGCTGTGTGCCTGTTCTGCTCCTACCCTGTGACGCTCAGGGCATGTGGCTTTGAGGCCAGCTGGGCACCCTGCATCACCCCCAGGCAGGAGGCCATGGGCTCAGGCATGCTTCTGGCTGAGTGCTCTCAGCACATTGTTCCTCCAGCTGCTCAGCAGCGCTGCTTGGAGCAAGCCTTGGCTCACTCCTCCTTCCCCAGGATCCCTCTCCCTCTCTGGCCTGTAACCAGGCAGGATCCTCGTGGTTCTTGGTCCCCCTTCCTGCTCCCCTGAGGGTTTTGCCTGGCGCTCTCCCTTTCAGAATAAGTCCTGACCTCTCCCAACCACCTCCCTGCCTGTGCCGCTGGAGTGCCCGGGGCACTGCTCGCTGCCAAGAGCCACTCAGCCCCGCTGAGACACACAATTACTTGTCTCTGGGCAAGAGGAGAAAAGTCAGGGTCTAAAAGAGTACTTCTGAGAACTGGAGCTAATTGCTTGTCTGTCTGGCACTCGTCCTTCCCGCAGATCATGGGGCTCTAGCTGGGGCTGGGCAGTCACCCTTGGGCAGGGCAGGGGCCATCCTGCACCTGCGTCTGCCTCTCAGCTGGCACAGGGCTTGGCACAGACATGCTCTGGGAGCTTGGGAGAGCTGCTGTGCCACAGTGCTGCCCCTAGAGCTGTGGCAGCTGCCCTTGCTTGTGTTCTTTTGCTCCCAGGCACATAAATCCAGGCTTAGCAGCCCTCAGGTGCCCTGAGGTGGCAAACAGTGGTGATAGCCACAGTTGGCCTTCCCATGTCTTGCAGAAGATCTCATGCCAGTGCACATGGGTCAGCAGCAGGAGCTGGTGGGTATCCAAGCACACTCCTGGCTGGCAGCTCTGTGTCCTCCCTGTCCCATTCTGCCTGGGAGCTGCAGCTGTCCCATCAGATGCTTCTAGCTGTGTGAAGCATCTCTAGGGTCCTGGGGAATGGAAAGGAGCCCCTGTCTCAGAAGTTAGGGCAGTGGGGCTGGTGCACAGCTCCCTGCAGCTGCCTCCTGTGCTGAGAGCTGGAGGGGTGGCCCCGGGAAACATCTTCAGAGGGTGGGAATGGGGCCGGGCATGCGTTTGAGTTGGCAGCAGAGCTGCTGACCTGAGTCATCCCCTCACAACCTGCCTTTCCAAGAAAGCAGCTCCTCCTGGGACATGCTCTGCGGTGGAGTGCTGGCCCTGCCTGTATCCAGCCCTGCGCTCCCTCGGGGGCTGTATTTATGCCTTCGCAGGCTCTCTCCTCCTCCTCCTCCTCCTGCTGTTCTTCTCAAGCTGGGCTTGGTCAAAGCCGCTGCTCTGTGCAGAGGCGGAGATCTCTGGGCTGTGGAAGAAACGTGCCAGAGCTCCAGACACTCAGAATAGATGTGGCCAGGAAAGAACCCCAAAGCCAGCTTGCCCGAGGATGGAGCAGGGCACACGCGGGAGTGCCTGCCCTGTGCCTGTGTGGGTGAATTCCCACAGACAGGGCCTGTGGCGTGGCAGTTCCGATGCCCATGGCCATCTGGTGTGCAGCCTGCCAGGCTGCTGCTGGGAGACGTTTGTGCAGCAGAGAAGCTGTGCGGGAGCCGAGCCTGTGCTCTGCAGCTGGGAGGTGCAGAGCTGTCTCCTGCCTGCCCCACGGAGCTCACGGTCGGTGTTCCCAGCTCCTGCCCCGGGCTGATCAGGCTCCCTCAGCTCCCCGATGTCACACACAGAGCAGGGCCAGTGTTGCGTCCGTCACCCAGCCCGAGGAGCAGGGCTGGCCCCGCGGGGCTCCGGGGCCCTGCGCTCACAGCCGCTGGATTTACGACTGCTGCTGCTGCTGCCTTCCGCCGCCAGCGGAAAATGCGGCGGAGAAACATTTCCGCAGCGGCGCGGCCGTGCTGTGAGCAGCCCCACTCACGGCAGCCCCGCTCACGGCAGCCCAGCTCATGGCAGCCCAGGCCGCAGAGCGGAGCTGCTGCTGCTGTCTCCGGCGCAGCCTGCCCGCGCTACAGGCAAGCTGCTGCCTGCTGAAGCAGCACATTCCCGGCCGGGACACGTGGGCAGCGCCAGTGTTTGCTCTGCTTTCAGCCCTTCCCAAGGGTCAGGCTTCGAGCTGCCAGCCTGGCAGCTCGCCCGCAGCTTCTCCACCCCAACCAGCACTACGCTGGGCCCCTTCCCGTGCCCAGGGGCTCTCTCTGGTGGGGGGGTTGCCCCCACCCCGGCAGCGCAAGCCCTTGCAGGACTGCTGGGTGCCTGCCCCGTTGCTTGCCCTGTGCTGACAGGAGCTGCTCTGCCTCCCTGCTGGGCCCTGGGTGCAGGAGGCCTGGCCGGGTGCAGCGTCTCAGCTCGCTGAGCCTTCTGGCGAGACCACACCAGGCGAGCTGGGGTCAGAGCCGTGGCAGCAGAGCTGTTTCGCAATGGGGAGCAGCCTCTTGGCTCTGTCTTCCCACGAATGCAGCGTGCTGGGTGTCCTTGCTGACCGTGGGCTCCCCACGGCCTGCCCGGGGCTGCTGACCAACCCAGAGGAGCCTCCTGTACCAGTTGGTGCTCAGCTGGAAGCAAGACAGGGCCTGGCACTGCTTATCCTTCAGCAAATTTCACAGTGGCAGGTGCCTTGCCAGGCCTGCGTGCCCTGAGCCCAGCATGTGTCACCCCTGCAGCACAGGGGAAGGGCCACCAGAGCCAGGAGCTCAAGATCTGGAACTGACAGTGAAGGCACAGACCTCCCCAGGACTGAGGGCACCTCTGGCCCATGCCGTGGGTTGTCTGTGCCCAGTGGCAGCTTGCAGCGAGGCTGTGTGCTGGCAGGAAGGGGATCAGGGGCTGGTTTCCCCGCGCAGCCAGCAGGCAGGGGCAGGAATGTGCTGACACAGCGTTCTGTGCTCCATCGCTGCGGGAATCACAGCTCCCCGGCCCTGCTCCCCCCCAAGACCCACACAGCTTCTGCTGGCCAGGGCCCAAACCTGGCCTGAGCCCCAGGAGCTCTGAGAACCCCACACTGCCTGCCTGGGGTGCCACAGTCCCAGGGGTACAGGCGCTGCCTCCTAGGCTCCTTGGGAGCTGTAGAGGTCCCACTGTGCACAGCCCATCAGGGGTTGGAGCAGGGCTGGGCTCGGCTGTGCTGGCTTCTGGGCCAGCTCACAAGTTCCTCACAGCCTCCATGCCACGTTTGTGGTGGCTGTAACCCTGTGCCAAGCCAGGGGTTGCCTCAGTGTTGGGAGCAACATTGGTTGTGCCTTGGCGCAGCTCCACTGCAGAGCATCTGCAGGGGGCTGAGCTGAGGATGACCTCTTCTCTCCTTCCCTCCTCCCTCCCCAGGGTCTCCTCTCCCGGACTTGCAGGAGCAGTTCAGCCCCCCTGAGATTGCACCACCGCTGCTGGTGAAGCTGGTGGAAGCTATTGAGAAGAAAGGTAAGGGGGAGCGCTGCACTCTGAGGGACTGGCACCCCCAAACCTCCCAGTGAGGGCAGAGGGGTGGCAGCTGTTTGTAAAAGCTGTTGGCGTTGGGCTGAGCTCTGTGGGATGTGCAGGGACAGCTGCCTGCAGCAGGGCAAGTTCCCCTGAACCTCTCTGCCTTAGGCCACTGTTCCCCAGAGCTGGGCATGACCCCACTGCACCCCAAGGTGAGGGTACTGGGCTTTGGGAAGTGGCTTCCATCCCAAATCTGCCATGCTGGGGAAATGGGGGCACAGAATTGGGTGTCTTTGGGCCAAAGGGGGCCATGGGAGGTTGGCTTAGGCAGCATCCAGACCTGGTGAGCCATGCTGCAGGCATGGAGCTGCCAGGCTGGCACCAAAAGGGTGCACGTAGGGAGGGCTGGAGCTAACGGCAGCCCCTGGCTTTGGCAGGGCTGGACAGCGAGATGCTGTACAGGACATCTGGCTGTGAGCTGCGGCAGGCGCTGAGAGCCGGTAAGAACCAGCGCGGTGTGGCAGGCACAGCTGGGGCGGGTTGGTGCCAGGACAGTGCCAGCAACCGCCGGTCTAGGCTGGCCCTGGCAGCTCCTGGCTCCTGGCACTCTGCCCATGGGGCTGGGCCAAGCCTGGCACGTACCTATCCTGCATGGACGGATGGGGCAGGGGGGACACTGCGGTGAGGGGATGCGGTGCTGGCCACTTGGAGCCTGCAGTGCCCTCCTCTGCTTGTCTCCTGTCCCCGCGGCCCACAGCTCGCACTGCTGGGCTGGGTTAGGGTGGTATTGTTTGAGGGAGACCTCCCTGCTGGGCTCAGCATGGCGCTGGTCAGTCTGTACTAGCCTCTGACAGCAGCAGGGAAGGAAATCTGTCACCCCAGCCATGCATGCCCAGGAGTCCCGTGGCAGAGCTCAGGACAAAGGCTGTGGGCACCCAAAATGGCCTTGACTTCCTGCCTGGGTTCCCACAGCAGGCTTATTTCTGGGATGCATGGGGTCACCTCCAGGCTTCCTCTGTCGTGTGGGCTGCTTGGCTGCCTGGCTTGTGTGCCATGGTCTCTGGTACGGGTGCTGGCAGAACTGGAGTTGCCACTGGGTGCCCAGTGCCGTGCCCATCATCCATGGGGGCTGTATGCCTTGGCAGATTGGACCTTGGGTGACCTGGAGCCCTTCGACGTGCACTCCCTGGGCGAGGCACTGCGAGGCTACCTGCAGGACCTGCCCTCCCCCGTGGTGCCGGTGTCGGTGCATGGAGACGTCCTTCGAGTCCTGCAGGGTAAGAGCTTCCCCTGGTCGTGCTGGGGAGCGGGTGGCTGGGTGACACAGGCACGACTGTGGCACTGAGGTAACCGCTGTCCCCACGGGGTCTGCTGCTGACGCTGCTCCCTGCCGTGAGGCAGCCGGAGCCTGCGGCGCTGCTGTCCCAGCCCCTCCGCCCTGTCCCGTTCTGTCCCCAGAGGTCCCCCAGCCCGAGAGCTGCCGGAAGCAGCTGCTGCTGGCGCTGGAGTCGCCTGCGGTGCCGCTGCAGAACACACTCACCCTGCAGTTCCTGCTCCGGCATCTGGGCAAGGTAACGCAGCAGGCAGAGAGCAACAGCCTCCACCCTCGGGCCCTGGCAGAGATCTTCGGCCCCCTGCTCCTGCGGCTGCCTGGCGCCAGGTACGTGAGGCCATGGGGCTCCATCTGGGCGCTGGCCACTGTGCCCTGCCAGGGTGAGGAGCCTGGCCTGTGACAGCACTGCCCACAGCCCCTGGTCACTGCGTCTGGCATTAACCTGCTGGCAGCACAGGGAGCTGGCACTCAAGAGCCAGGGCAGAGTTTAGTGTCAGCCTGAGATGCAACAGCTGGGATGAACGAGCTCACTCTGGACACCCTTTTGCCTGGGGGAGATGTAGGAGCAGTGCCAAGTTCTCCCCCACAGCTGCCATTGTAACTTGGCTCCTCTCACCCTGCAGCCCAGAGCTGAGCCCTGACTTCTCTGTGCTGTTCCTGGAGATGCTTCTGCAGACAAAGGAGTTGGAGCCGGAGCAGTTGCCCCCAGGTACTGAGATGCCCCTTCTTGGCTTCTCGAGGTGCTGATTGTGAGTGTGGAATCTCTGCCCCCATGAACAGGTTGCCAAGGGCATTTCTGGAGCCCAGCTGTGCCTGGAGGCCAGCCCTGGGACTTCACCTCTAGATGTGCCTGGGGCAGCTCCTGGCAGTGTGACAACCAAGGGGGCTTCCCGGGATAGTCACTGCTGGGAAGAGGATTCAGTGCTCCAAGGGATTGCCTTTGGGAAGCTGGGACTTGGCCTCACCCTGCTTCTGCCCCTTTCTCTTGCAGCTTTGCCTCCAAAACCGCCGAAGCCGAAGCCCAGCGCAGCCAGCCTGGCCAACGGGAACAGTGTGCCCCTGCAGGACGCCGAGTGGTACTGGGGTGACATTTCCCGGTAAGGAGGGGACAGGCAGCAGCTGTCCCAGGTGCTCCCTCCATGGAGCTCTCTAGAGAGCTCTGGCCGTGACTGTCGTGTTCCTCACAGGGAGGAGGTGAACGAGAAGCTCCGGGACACGCCGGATGGCACCTTCCTGGTGCGCGATGCCTCCAGCAAGATCCAGGGAGAGTACACTCTGACGCTCAGGTGGGGCCCACACAGCTCCAGGCTGCCTGGACTCTCGGCTCTCAGGCTGGGCCAGGGTGCTGAGGTGGTGCTAAGTGCTCTCTCCTCTGCCTCACTCACCACAGGAAGGGAGGCAATAACAAGCTGATCAAGATCTTCCACCGGGAGGGCAAGTATGGCTTCTCCGAGCCACTCACCTTCGGCTCCGTTGTGGAGCTCATCACTCACTACCGGCACGAGTCATTGGCCCAGTACAATGCCAAGCTGGACACCAGGCTGCTTTACCCCATCTCCAAGTACCAGCAGGTAAGGCCTGTGCCTCAGGGCTGGTCAGCACAGCCTCCGACCCTTTGGCAGAGAGCAGTGTCCCACCCTTCACTCTGTGGGGCAGCAGGCACCCTGCAGGGCTGGGGTCTTTTGTGGGACCAGCTACCTGCCTTGGGGGCTGCTGTTTGAGGTCTTGATTGAGGCTGTGCTTGTGGCAGGACCAAGTGGTGAAAGAGGACAGCGTGGAAGCCGTTGGGGAGCAGCTGAAGGTCTATCACCAGCAGTATCAGGACAAGAGCTGGGAGTACGACCTGCTGTACGAGGAGTACACACGCACGTCCCAGGTACGGGGGTACCAGCGGCCTCTGCCCACGGGGAGCTGCACCACAGTGCCCAGAGGAGACGAGAAATCAGGCACCCTCTGCCCTATTTGTCTTCTCCTGGGCTTGAGAGGATTCCCCAGAGAATGAGCTTCCAAGAGGGGGATGTTTTGGCTGCAGCAAGGGGAGGAGGAAGAAGGGGATGTGAATGAGCAGAGACCTGCCCCAAGCCTGCCCTCCCCTTAGCTGTGCCCTCCCTTTGCAGGAGCTGCAGATGAAGAGGACAGCGATCGAGGCCTTCAACGAGACCATCAAGATCTTCGAGGAGCAGTGCCAGACACAGGAGAAGTGCAGCAAGGAGTACATTGAGCGCTTCCGGCGGGAGGGCAACGAAAAGGAGGTGCAGCGGTGAGCACAGGGGCTGGTGGCAACCTGCCCTGACTGGGGACAAGCTCTGGGGGCTGGAAGGATGATCCTGGCCCGGCACGGGGCCGAGGCATGTGCAGTCCTGGTCTCCAGCAGCCTGCCGTGGGCTGGAGCTGGCAGGAGGCTTCCTTCCCCTCCTCCCCTGGCTCGCAGCCTGAAGCCCTGCTCTGTTCTCCCAGGATCCTGATGAACTCGGAGAAGCTCAAGTCTCGCATCACAGAGATCCACGACAGCAAGATGAAGCTGGAGCAGGACCTGAAGAAGCAGGCCTCAGAGAACCGGGAGATCGACAAGCGCATGAACAGCCTCAAGCCAGACCTGATGCAGCTGCGCAAGCTGCGGGACCAGTACCTGGTGTACGTAGAGCAGGCCCCTGCTGCCCTCCAGCCTGGCTTGCAGCCACCCAGCTGGCTCCTTCGGGGCTCTGGGGCTTGTTGGACCTGCTTGTGGGCTGCTGGGTGGAGGAGCCAGGCCTGCAGCGTTCAGCTCCTGGGCACGGCGGTGCCTCAGAGGGGACAGCTGCTGCCCTCTGCTGATGGCTGTGCCAGCGGTGCCTGGCTCAGGCTGGCACAGTGCCTGCCATGAGCTCGGCTTCTCCAGCGGTGTTGGTTGATAGCTGCCTTAATGTGAGCCAGCAGTGTGCCCAGGTGGCCAAGATGAGCAATAACATGGCCAGTAGGTGTGGGGTTATTCAGCCTGGAGGAAAGGAGGCTGAGGGGAGACCTCATTGCTCTCTACAATCCCCTGAAAGGAAGCTGGAGCCAGGTGGGAGTTGGGCTCTGCTCCCAAGGAACAAGAGGTGAGACAAGAAGAAACAGCCCCAAGTTGTGCCAGGGCAGGGTTAGGCTGGACACTGGGAAAGAATTCTTCCATGAAAGAGTTGTCATCTCTGGACCATGCTGCTGAGGGCAGTGGTGGAGTTCCTGTCCCTGGATGCATTTAAGGACCTGTAGATGTGGTGCTGAGGCTTAGTGGTGACCTGGCAGTGCTGGGTTAATGGTTGGACTGGGCAATCTGAAAGGTCTTCTCTAACCCAGGTGATTCTCTGATTGATTCCCCAGGTGGCTGACCCAGAAGGGTGCTCGGCAGAAGAAAATCAACGAGTGGCTGGGCATCAAGAACGAGACAGAAGAGTGAGTGTCCCTGTGGGGGTGGGGGGCTCTGGGGGTACAGCCCACTCAGAGGGAGACTCAGACCAGAGAGAAGGGAGATGTTTGTTATGCTGAGCATGGTGAGACCCTGGCCCAGCTTGCCCAGAGAGGAAGATGTTCCATCCCTGGAACCACAGCAGGTCAGGTTGTTCGGGGCTCTGAGCCACCTGCTTGAGTTGGGGATGTCTCTGCTGACTGCAGGGGGTTGGGCTGGATGAGCTTGAAGGTCCCTCCCCATCTAAACCAGTCTAGGACCCTACAAGGACACCTTCCCTGGCAGAAGGGGTGGCAGCAGCCAGTAGCATGGGGGCAGATGGGGAGGCCACACAAGCAAGAGGCTCTGAGCCTCCCTGTGCTCACCTGCAGCCAGTACTCCATGATGGACGACGAGGAGGAGCTGCCCCACCACGAGGAGCGGACGTGGTACGTGGGGAAGATCAACCGGCTGCAGGCTGAGGAGATGCTGTGCGGGAAGCGGGACGGCACCTTCCTGATCCGCGAGAGCAGCCAGAAGGGCTGCTACGCCTGCTCCGTGGTGTGAGTGTGCCCAGCACAGCCCCCGGGCCGGGGCTGCTGCCCCAGCTCCACTGCCTCGCTCCCTCCTGCGGCCTGGGGGAGGCATCAGCTGCCACGCTGGGCCTCCCTGGGTGCTTTCTTTATGCTGGGGCCAGGTGCATCTTGGGGTTGCTTCGGTGACTCCGGGTTGTGCTCAGTGGCATGGCACTGACCCCCTGCTGTCTTGTCCCCCTCAGGGTGGATGGTGACACCAAGCACTGCGTCATCTACAAGACGGCAACTGGCTATGGCTTTGCTGAGCCCTACAACCTCTACGCCTCCCTCAAGGACCTGGTCTTGCACTACAAGCACACGTCCCTGGTGCAGCACAACGACTCCCTGAATGTCACTCTGGCTCACCCGGTCCGTTCCCAGCCACCAGCCAGATGAGCAGCCCAAGCACAACACAACAGCTGCCTTCAGCTTCTCTCCAGGGCACTGCTTTCTGGCTCTGGACTCTTGCACCCTGTATAGTTGAGTCTCTGTGCTCCTGCCCCTCCAGAGCCTCTGAGATGTCTGTGACCGTTCCTGATGTCCCTGTTGGTCAGTAGCTGAGAACCTGTGGCTGATGGGACACACACACACACACACAAAAGCTGGGCTGTTGATTCCCAGTGGGCTCCAGCCTCCAGGAGGTGGGATCCAGCTGTGATTGAATTGCTGGGGCTGAACACAGTCCCCTTCCCTTCCCCGGTGAGCAGGTCAGGTCCTCTTCTTGCTGGCAGGTCACCCCCCCTGGCATCACTGCAGAGCTACATTTCCGAGCTCCTTGGCACTGCGGTGTTGTCCCTGCCCTGGGCAAGCAGCCATGAATGAGGAGCTCCCTGCCTGGATGCCAGAGGAAGCAGAGGAGGCTCCCTGTGCCCTCCACCTTCATGGCAGAAGCTGGTACGAGAGGTACTGCTCCTCCATGCAGACTTGTTTAAGGAGAGACCTCCCCCTGCCCAGGGCCTCTCTGCTGAGGGCTTCACTCCCCACCATGCCCAACCTCACCCTGCAGTTCCCTGGTGTTGTGGCCACCTCTCAGCGTTGCTGTCTGGGGAGGGAGGATCCAGTTAGTAGGAATCCTCACCTTGGTCATGGCAGCTAAGCTGTGAAGTCTGTGGTGGTGCCCATTGCTTTTCTCAGCAGAACCCATGGGATGCTGAGCTCATTCCTGGCTCTTGGGTAGCTCTGCCGTGGTGCTGCATCGCAGCGAGTGGCAGCTCTGTAAATGGGGCTCCTCTGCTCAGCTCACTCCCAGCACTGCTCTTTGCTGGCCTCCACCCCCACACTGGGCAGGCTGGTGCAGACTCGGATCCCACCAGCTGAAGCAGGAGGGAGCTGGAGGCTGCTGCACACTATGAGCCCGACATAAAATGAAGAAGCTGCCTGCTGCAGGAAGCTGGGGTCTGCTGGGCTGGGGGCCTCAGCGTGGAGAACTGAGTGTGCAAACTGTGCAGAGCTCTGATCCTGGGTGCTGGATGGGGCTAGGGAGGGAGAACTGGGGGCTGCTGCAGCACTGCCCCTCAGGGCTGCCTGGCACTTGCAAAGGGTGACAGAGGTGACTGGACCAGGGCTGAGTGTTAAGACCATGGTGGCTATTTGCTTTGCTGCCTTTTCCTGTGCCTGCCTGGCTGAAGGAAGCAGTAGCTGTCCTCTGTGCCTGCAGGAGAGGCTCTTCCCTCTGCAGGCTGCATCCCCAGACTGGGATGCTGGGTGCTGGGGCTTTGCTGCTGCTTTTGTAGTGACCTGGCCTCAGGCAGAGCTGCTAGGTGCTGTGTGCTCACTGTCTGCATCCTGTCCTCCAGCAGGGACCAAGCTGTCCCTCCCGTGGCCTGCTCTGCTCCTCACCTCACCCCAGGCTAGTTCCCAGATCCATTTGGAGCTGGGGCTGCCGGAGCAAAGGCTCCACTCCTGCTGCTGTGGCAGCTCTGGTGCTTGGCTGTTCAGGCCCTATTCACTGCCCCCTGTGCCCCTTCCAGACTCTGGTTTGCTGATATTTGGTGTTCTGGGGATGGGGTGCAGTGGTGCCACTGCTGACCTGTGGCTTGGTACCCAAGTGTCATGGATGGGGGCAGGCAGTGGGCTGGGGAAACTGTGGGGTGCACCACCTGGGAGAGGCCACGTTCGGCTTTAGGGATCACTTGGGAAGAGCTGTTGGGATAACTAAGGGAATACTTCTGATTTCCAACAGGAAAGATGAGCACACAGGAGTGGAGCAGGGAGACCCAGTGCTCATGGTCTTCTGCAGAGCCCTCTTGGGGTCTGTGCCAACATCCCCAAGTTTTCTGCTAGGCTCCTGCACCATTTCCAGTGGCACATTTTCAGCCTGGGGACCCTACTGGTCCTGTGCTCACCCCTGTGCTGCCATCCTGTCCCTGCACCATGGGGGCAGGCTGCAGGAGGGTGGGATCCTCCTGCTGCTCACCCCACAGGGTTCACATCCCCCCCAGCACCCCACCCCTGTGAGCTTGGGGCTGGTCCTGCTTGGGGTGGGAGTTTGCTCCCAGCTGCTGCCAGGGCCTGCCAAGCATCTGGGAGAGTCAGCTTCGAGTCCTGTCCTGCTGCTGTGCGTGGTGCTCAGCCCGGCTCTGCTGGTCGGCAGACTCCAGCTTCTCCTAACACTGACTTTATACTTCTGGCTGAATTTCTGCTCTCCCACCCCGTGCTGCCCCTTCCCCAGCCACAGCCTCTCCTTCCCCAGGAGCATGAGCACAAGGGGTCGCGCTCAGCTCTCTGCCCTTCCACCCATCGCTGACCTCCCCCCAACCCTGACCCGCCCCAGCGGGGCTCTGTTCGCTAGTCCTGTGTACGAGGAGGAAAATGCCCTCCCCCGGGGGCTGCCTTTCCCTGACGGTGCTTGGCTTAGCTCCCTGACCGCAGCGCTTCCCTCCTTGCCTGCAATCAACTCTAGTAGTGGCTTGTCCTTCGGTGCTTCTGTCCCTGCTGTTCACGCCGCTGGCTCCAGAGTCCCAAGGTTCTGGGCTGTGCTTTGCTGCTTGTGATCGCCGAACCCACCCCACACACCCTGCTCCCAGGGGGCACAGCTCCGCTTCTGTCCCACCTTGGGGGGGGGTCGCCTGCGGGACCCCCGCGAGGGCTCCGCTGCTGTCGTGGTGCCGAGTAGGGGCCCGGAGGGTTCGGGAGCGCCCGGGAGGGGGGTTCGGAAGCGCCCGGGAGGGGGGTTCGGGTCCGTGTAGGTTTTGCAGTAATCGATAAGCTGCCGCCTGAGCTGCTGCTCCCCGCAGCAGTTCGCTCCCCGCTCGTCTGTCGATGTTTACCGGTGTCGCCCCCGTGTCGGTTCCCGTAGGAGCGGTTTGTGGGTTTTTTTTTTTGTACGGTACTCAAAACACCAGAAAAAAAACCAACCAAACAAACAACAAAACGAAAATAGGAAAGAAAGAAAGAAATAAACAAATTTCCTGAGGGGCTGCGGCCTGCTGCCGGCGCGGTGGAGCGGAGCGGGGGCGGGAGGGCGTTGGGGTTCGCCACCAGTTCCTGGGCTGGGCGCAGGATGTGACCCAGTGCTGAGCTGTGCCCGGATCGGGCTCCCCAGGGGCATGCGGGAGCCAACCCTGGGCTCAGCAGCTGGGCAAGTGAGGAGGTGGCAGCCGAGCCCGCGGCGAGCTCTGCCCGGAAACGGCGGCTGCAAAGAGGGGGGGCAAGTGCGAGGCTTTGCCGCAGCCAGCCCCAGAAACGAGCCCGAGGGGGTGCCTGGAGCAGCACCTCCCCTGCCGCCCCCTGCCGCCCCCCGAGCCCCCAGCGTGGGCGTGCTCTGACACCTGCACCCAGCCGCGGGGGGTCCGCGGGGGCCCTGTGGACTGTGGCAGGGTCTGGCATTGAGCCCCCCCCCCAAGCCTTGTCTGGCCTTGGGTTTCTGTCCCCAGCGTGTCACAGCTTGCAGGGAACCTGCAGGCACCGGCGGGGCTGTGACCCCAGCACCCCGATATGGGACACCAGGGACAGGGTGGCCCGAGCCGGGCGGCCTCGTATGAGTCAGCAGCGTCACATGAGGCGTGCAGGGAGCAGGGCAGGAAGGGTGCCCAGGGGCGGGGGCAGCCTGGCTTTAAAAGTCCTCGCGGGGACAAGCTCCTCTCCACACCGTCCCCATGGCCCCTGCCGTGCCGCTGGCTGTCCTGACACTGGTCGCCCTCCTGGCCCCAGGGCTTGGGGTGGCCTTGCCCGGCTGTGACTACCCAACCCACCTCTGGTGCAGCTCGTGGGAGATCGCCGTCGCCTGCCAGGTCAGAGCCGCTGGTGCCAGGGCTGGCCTGGATACCCACCTGCTTGTGCTGGCAGCCCACGCAGGGCAGAGCCACCCGGCACGTGGGCACACGTCCTGCTGAAACGGCAGGCATGGGGCTGGGCACCTGCCCGGTGAAGAGAGCTGGGGCGTGTGGGGATGGTGTTGGGCATTGCACACCCGCGGTACCTGGTGCAGGTGTTGGCTCTGAGCATCCCTACGGCACAAGCTGACACATCATGGAGATGCTCAGAGCCTCCTCCATGCCATGATGGCACCATGGCACTCCCCAGTATACCCAGGGAAGTGCCATACTGTAGCTGGACCTTGACTCTTCCCCCGCTGGCACTTCTGCTTTTTCAGCTCAAAACTCATCTCGCTCTGCTCTGAACGTCCACAGATGGTGACACTGCTGCTGTGGCAGCTCTGGCTGCACCCCGTGAGCCCCACGGGGCTGCCACCGCCACCACTGGGCAGTGGGTGCTGGGCTGAGCCCATGCACAGGCACATCCTGGCTCTGCTTGATGTTTTTCCCCCAAAAAAAGATATTTTAGGGAAGTTCCTGTGGAAAGCCCCAGCACTGCGCCCAGGATCCTGCATCCGCAGAGGCCCTCAGCCACTTTCGGTTCCCTCCCCACCCTGCCTGGCCTCATTGCTCTCCTACCTCACATCCCGGAGCTTTGCCCCATCCCCTGCAAATGTGGGGGGGGGGGAGGGGGAGGCTGCAACTGTAACACTCCCAACATACCCCAAAACCCTTCTGCATGCAGGCTGAGAGCCACTGTGCCAATCTCTCGAGCCCCGCGGCCCCCCCAGTGGAGCTGACCCTGTTTTATGAGAGCCTGTGCCCAGCGTGCCGCTGGTTCCTGGTCCAGCAGCTCTTCACCACCTGGCTACTGCTGCCTGCTGAGGTCCTGAGCATCACCCTGGTGCCCTATGGCAATGCCGAGGTAAGAGCCAGCCCAGCCCAGTGCCGTGGGTGCTCGCCCTGGTGCTGCCAGGCCCGCTCAGACTGGTTATTCCCGCAGGAGAGGAACGTCAGTGGGAAGTGGCAATTCCTGTGCCAGCACGGCCCAGAGGAGTGTTTGGGCAACATGATTGAGGTGACGGTGCCAGTCCCCATCTCCATGGTGCAAGCACAGTGGCAGGGTGAGGGCAGTCTCTCACCACCCACTCATCCTTGTAGACCTGCCTGATGCATGAGGCCAAGAACTTCAGCAGCTACTTCCCTGTCATCTTCTGCCTGGAGTCAGGCAGCTCCGTCACCAAGAACCTGGAGGCTGTACGTCCTCCCTCCTCGTCCCTCATGGCCCAGCACGGGGACATGCCTGTCCCCCCGGCCTCTCTGTGTGCCCCTGACCTACTCACATCCCTCCTTGTCTCCCTGGCAGTGCCTGCAGGTCTATGCCCCGCAGCTGGACGGGGACCGCATCGCTGCCTGCGTGCAGGGGGACGCGGGGGCAGCCCTGATGCACCACAACGCTCAGCTGACGCAGGCGCTCGACCCCCCGCACCAATACGTGCCCTGGGTCGTCATCAACGGGGTACGGCGAGGCAGGAGGGGCGTGGGGGGCCGGGCAGGGCCGGGGCACCACAGGGAGCCTCTGCCCAGCCCCATCTTTCCCCTCCCCATGCAGAAGCACACGGAGGAACTGCAGGAGCAGGCCCAGACTTCGCTGCTGGGGCTGATCTGTCGCCTCTATCAGGTGGGCCATGGGGCTGGAGGGCGGTGGTGGGGCCGGGGGACACCTCCCCGTCCTCACCGGGGCTCTACTGGCCGCTCTCTGGCAGGGAGAGAAGCCCAAAGCCTGTGGGGGCTCGGGGGGCCCAAGGGCGCCGTTTCGCTGCGGACACTGAGGGGCGGCGTGGGAGCAGCGAGGGGCGGCGTGGGAGCAGCGAGGGGCGGCGTGGGAGCAGCGAGCGAGCGGCCAATAAAGCGGATGTTTTTAGTGAAAAAAAACCCAGCGGCTCCCGTGTGGTGTCTCGGGGAGCGCGGGGACAGGGTGCCCGGGGCCGGGTCATGGGGTCGGGGGAAAGCGGCTGCGGCCTTCTCCGGGCCGCTAGGAAACGCTGCTGCCACGGTAGGTGTCACGGCGGCCGCCGGTCACACGGTAGGGGTCATGGCGGCCGCCTTTGCCTCGGTAGGTGTCATGGCGGCCCCATGCGCCTCGGTAGGTGTCATGGCGGATAGCGGAAGCGGAAGGCTGCTCGGCATGGGGCGTGTCCTTTCTTCCGTGTGTGGCGGCGGAAGCGTGCGGCGGTGAGCGGGGGGGGCACAGGAGGGGGACTGGGAGGGCTGGGGGCACATGAAACAAAACTGGGGGGCACAAGGCATCAGACTGGGAGGACTGGGGGTACAGGAAAGGGAACTGGGGGGCACAAGGTGGGGGACTGGGAGAACTGGGGGTACAGGAAAGGGAACTGGGGAGTAAAAAGCAGGAATAGCTGCAGTGAGCGAGGGGTCCAGCAGGGGAAAGGGGGGACTGGGGAGGTGCAGCAAAGGTTGCAGCAGACGTAAGGGCAGCTGGAGGGAAGTGGGGCGCCCGCGAGTGGGGCAGCTGGGGAGGGAGGCAGCAGGAGTACCAGGGGCACTGGGTGGACTGGGAGGGTTCCAGCAGTGCTAACTGGGGACCGGGCGACATTGCAGCACTTACTGAGGCAGCTGGGGCCAGGGTACGATGACACGGGAGTGGCAGGGAGGCAGAGGTTGCTGGAGGGGGCTCTTGGCTGGGGTATCTGGGGGCCTGTGTCGGGGAACCCCTTCCCCACTGACCCCCATGGCAGGGGTGTCCTCAGGATGCTGGCGCGGGGCCGGCGCCTGCTGGGCTACTGGAAGCCGCTGTTCAGCGGCCGCCTGCTGCTGCTGACCAACACGGCGAGCTGCGGCGTGCTGCTGGCCACCGGCGACACGCTGCAGCAGGCCTGGCACCGCCGGCGCCACCCGGACAGCGAGCCCCAGCTGGCCCGTACAGGTGACAACGCAGAGAGGGGGACACAGACGTGAACGGGGCGGGGAAGGGGGCAGCCTGACACGATCACAGAATGCCAGCATGGATTGCTGGGACCTCTGGAGATCACCCAGTCCAACCCACCCCCCCCCCCCAGGGGCACCCACAGCAGCTTGCCCAGGGTAGCATCCAGAATCCAGGAGGGTTTGGAAGCTGTCCAGAGAAGGAGACTCCACAACCTATCTGGGCAGCCTGCTCCAGGCCTCCAGCACCCTAAAAGTAAAGAAGCTTTTTTGCTTAAGCTCAGGTGAAGCCTCCTGGGCTTCAGTTTGTGCCTATTGCCCTTTGTCCTGGCCCTGAGCACCACTGAGCAGAGTCTGGCCCCATCCTCTTGCCCTGCGTCCTTTAGCTCTTGCTGAGCACTGATCAGGTTCCCTCTGGGGCTGCTCTTCTCCAGGCTCAGCAGCTCCAGGGCTCAGCCTTTGCTCCTCACAGAGCTGCTCCCGCACTTGCCCTGGCAGAGCTTGGTGAGGTTCCTCTCTCCCACCTCTCCAACCTGTCCAGGTCTCACTGGGTGGCAGTACAGCCTACCAAAGTGCCAGCTGCTGCTCCCAGGCCTGTGTCTGAGGGTCCCTGTGTCACTTCACCCAGGTCACTGGTGACAATGTTGGACAAAACTGGCTCCTGGGCACTGCCAGGAGCTCCCAGCCTCCAAACTCAGTCTTTTGATTCGTGCTCGTTGTCACGAGGCAGGGAGTTTGGGACCACCTCCCTGGCACCGTATGAGGCCAGAACCTGTTCATGCCCTCCCCAGAGCTGGATGTGCTGGGGAGGTGCCAAGGAGGTGCGTTAGCAGTCAGGGAGGTGGCAGCAGTGTCTCCTTGCAGGCCGCATGTTTGCCGTGGGCTGCAGCATGGGGCCCCTGATGCACTTCTGGTACCTCTGGCTGGACGCTGCCTTCCCTGCCCGCGGCGTGCGGGGCATGAAGACTGTGCTGAAGAAAGTCCTCATCGACCAGCTGGTGGCATCGCCTGTCCTGGGCGTCTGGTACTTCCTGGGTACGTGGTGGCACCCTCCCTGTGCCAGTGCTGCTGAAAGCTGAGCGTGGCCATGCTGCTGGTGATGTGGTGCTGGCACCGACACCTGGCACCCTCCCTTGGGCTTCCTGGAGCTCTTCCCTCTGGCTGCCCTCTTCTCCCACGGTAGGGTTTCTGAGGTGGTTTTGAGGTGCCTGGCACAGCTCAGATGGCAATTCCCACCCACACTTCCCAGCATGGAGCCTTCTGAGCGCTGACATCATTCTGTGCCCACAGGCATGGGCACCCTGGAGGGACAATCGCTAGAGGAGAGCTGGGAGGAGCTGAAGGTGAAGTTCTGGGAGTTCTACAAGGTAACCACAACCTCTGAGCTCTTCCTCTTGCTCCTGGCTGCTTTCAGCACCGCTCAAGGCCACACCTTGAGTCCTGGCTTCAGGTTTGGGCCCCTCACTGCAAGAAGGACATGGAGGGGCTGGAGCAGGTCCAAAGAAGGGCAAAAAAGCTGGGGAAGGGTCTGGAGAACAGGGCTGGGGAGGAGCAGCTGAGGGAGCTGGGGGTGTGCAGCCTGGAGGAGACTGAGGGGAGACCTCATTGCTGTCTACAGCTCCCTGAGAGGAGGCTGGAGCCAGGTGGGAGTTGGGCTCTGCTCCTAAGCAGTGAGTGATGGTGCAAGAGAGAACAGCCTCAGGTTGCCCCAGTGGGGGTTTAGATTGGGCATTAGAAGAAACTTCTTCACTGGAAGGGTTCTCAAAGCCTGGCACAGGCTGCCCAGGTTGGTTGCTGAATCCCCACCCCTGGAGGTGTTTCAGAGCAGTGTGGATGTGGTGCTGAGGGCTATGGTTCAGCCCCAGCCTGGGCAGAGTTAGGGTGGTTGGACTGGATGCTGGGGAGGGGTTTTCCAAGGCAAGCCCCGGGGCTGTGCCCTGGCTGCTCCCCGCAGGCTGACTGGTGCGTGTGGCCCGCGGCTCAGCTCCTCAACTTCCTCTTCGTGCCGCCCAAGTTCCGAGTGGTTTACGTCAACGTCGTCACGCTGGGCTGGGACACCTACCTGTCCTACCTCAAACACCGGGTGAGTCCTGGCACTCTGCTGCCACGAGCTCCTGCCTTGCCAGGCTCATGCCAAGTGTGCCTTGTTTCTGTTCCTTCCCAGCCTGGCAACCCCCCACGCCCTGAGCAGGACTCACCACGGCAGAGCCCACGTGGAGTGGAGATGTAGAGAGGGAACTGCTCCTGAGGACCACAGCATTCCACAGCCTCCTGCCCACAGTGGGTGGTTTTCTGGGCATCGCAGTGGCTGTGGCTCAGTGCACCCAAGGAAGGTGCCAGAGACCACTGCAGCTGGGCCTGGCAGCTGGGCCATCTGCCCTAGGTGGTCAGAGCTGCAGCTCAGGAAGACGATTTCTGTTCACCCACAGGAGCTGCCACAGCCACACTCAGCCTCTGGCTGCCCAGGGAGGGTCCTGGTACTCTCCCTCTGCTCCAGCCAGGTGTTGCACCCTTCTCCAGGGCAAGGCTGGCCCTTTGCTCCCCTCCAGCACCTTCCTCTGCTCCCATCCACCCAGGCGCCTGCCTTGCTCCCTCTTTGGCTGCGCGGCAGAGCGTTGCTGCCTCTCCCCGGTCCTTTCCCTGCTGCCTCCAAGCTGAAGACGTCCCTCAGCTCCTTTTCACTCCACCTGGCACCCACCTCCCTGGTGCCACGCGTGGGCATGGCTGCAGCCGCCCCAGTGCTATAAAAATCAGGCTGTGAGCGCTGCGGCAGCATCGCCACGGAGGCGGCTGGGGGGGTTCTAAGGCAAAGTTCTGGCAGGATTTGGACCGTGGCAGCCCTGCAGCTCCCTGGGGTGAGCTGGACAGTCACTCCATAACCCAGGAACTTACTTCCAGCAATGATGGAAAATGCCTAAATGTGATTTTTTTTTTCCCCCCCTCTCAAAAAGAACTTCAAGCTGTGCCTTCTGCTGGCCTTGTCCCTCCTCACACATCCCTGGGGAGCCACCAGCCCAGCCACCAGCCCTCCCACCACGATGCTGAGCCGGGCAGGAGCCATTTGCTGAATGCTAATTAAGAGCCCAGATCATTTTTCACAGCACCCCAGCAGGGTGGGGGTTGGGAGGGACCTCTGGAGATCATCCAGTCCAAGCCCCTGCATGCAGGGCTCTGGCTCAGCAGCCCAGGGCTCTCAGCCTTTTCTCCTCAGAGAGATGGTCCAGGCCCTCAGCACCACCTCAGCCTTCAGTGGACTGTCTCCCGCAGTTCCCAGTCTGTCTGGAGCCAGTGAGCCCCGAACTGGACCCAGTCCTCCAGCTACAGCTTCAGCAGGGCAGAGCAGAGGGAGAGGAGAACCTCTCTTGACCTGCTGGCCACACTCTTCTCACTGCACCGCAGAAGCCCTCTTTGCCACAAGGGCACATGGCAGGCTCATGGTGACCTTGTCCTCCAGGACTTCCCGGGTCCTTCCCTTGGAGCTGCTTCCCAGCAGGTCACCTCTTCCCTGTCCTGGTTGCAGAGGCTTCTTCCTCCGCAGGTGCAGTCCCTGCCCTTGCCCCACTTGAAATCCAGAGGGTTCCTCTCAATCCAGCTTGGGGCTTTTCTGCTGCTCCTTGGCAATGAGCTTAACACCACAGGGCTGAGGAGAGCCAAGGCTGGCCCATGGAGCAGAAGGACCTCCTGCATCCCTCCTTCCCTTGCAATGAGCCCAGGACCCACTGACCAGCATCAATTTATTTCTTCACACCATTTCTCCATACAGTGATTGTTAGGAAATTGAACTCTTTTGACACTTTTGACGTTTGTACAGTACAGTAACTCTGCCAGAAGTAAACTTCACAAAAAATAGGGGAGGGGAAAGGGAGGAGGGGTTGGGGGTGTGGGAGATGGGATGAGGCAGGGTGGAGGGGCAGGATAAAATCTGTAAAACAAAAAGACAACAGCTTCAAGAAAAATAAACTCGAGGGCAGCAAGACCTCCGGGTCTGGCACCGCTACAGAACAGCCACAGGTCACAGTCTGCACAGAACACGAACTACAGAACACAGGAGCCCAGCGCCCTGCAGCCAGCCAGCCCTGCCCCTCCGAGCCCTCCCCACGCCCTTCCCTCCCTCCCCACCAGCCCTGCCCCCAGACTGGGGCTGATTGGCTGCAGCTTGCTGGGGCTGGCCTCACTCCTGTATTATCATCATCATCATTGGTTTACCCTTTAAATAATAGATGGGTTTTAAAAGTGATATTCACAAGCAAGGTTACCACACTGAGAGAGAGAGAAAAAATAATCATTATTAATCGTGATAACAACTGCACCACCACGGCCACAGCACAGCAGGTCACGCACACAGCGCCACTTCCTACCCTATTTACAAGGTGGGGGAGGGTCTCTTCTGTACAAGGGAGGGGACGGCAGGAGCATAAATTAGCATCTATTTGTACAAATAAACAAGAGTCAGGAGAGAGCCATCCACGGGAGGGGAGGGGGACACAGGGCAGGAGAGGGCACAAAGAGCCCCCAGGAGCTCCTTGGGCAAAGAATCACTGCCGTGATGTGGAGGGGAAGGACGTGGGGACAGCAGCTGGGGTGAGGGTTTAGGATCCCATCGCAGCTTCCACACTTC
>WAAF01014501.1:12510-70805 GCA_013400475.1 Tricholaema leucomelas | reverse complement strand
GGGGCTCGGGGGCTGACGGGGGGGAGGGGGTGCACTGACCAGTTTTTGGGGGGTACGGGAGGGGCTGGCCCTAGCAGGCACAGTCCTGGTGCGGGGGGGCCTGCTGGTCTGTGAGCTGGGGGCCCTGCTTGGCGCCGGTGACCGCGGGGTCGGCTGTGTCCAGCGACTCCGACATCTTCTCGCAGATGATGTCCACCAGCCGCTCGAAGGTCTGCTTGACGTTGATGTTGTCCTTGGCGCTGGCCTCAAAGAACTCGAAACCTGGGACACACAGACGATGCCATGGGTAAGGGGACAGCAGCGCTGCTAGCCCCCACCCCACTGCCACGCTGCCTGCAGCCATGTACCATGGGCAGCATCTCACAGCCGCTGCTGCGCTCCTTCAGCACTGAAAGGCTGTGTGTGCCCAGCCGGGGACACTCAGGTCTGTCCTGTCCTGTCCCTCCCCAGCAGCTCTCCACAGCTGGTGGTGGGTTTGTGGTTTATGGGGCCGTAACCAAAACCACCTCCCCCAGTGCTCACCACTTAGTTACTCTTCATTCTTTAAATCGAGTGACAAGCCCCCACTGCCACCAAGGCAGAGGAGTCACAGCCGAGGAACTGAGCTCCTCATTAAAGGATTGGCAGGGAGATGGCTGTGCTGGGTGCCCCTTCCCCCCCACTCACCCAGGTGCTCGGCGAGCTGGCGACCCTTCTCTGAGGACACCACACGCTCGTCCTCCATGTCACACTTGTTCCCAACCAGCAGCACCTGGGCGTTGTCCCAGGAGTAGGTCTTGATCTGGGTGGACCTTCAGGGAAGACAGAAAGGGGAATCATGCAGGGAGGCAGAGCATGGTGCTAAGGGCACCATGTGATGGTGGGGGGCACAGTTTGGGGGTGGTCTCAGAGTCCCCTCTAAGCACTCACCAGTCCTGCACGGCGTTGAAGGACTCCTCGTTGGTGATGTCATACATCAGGATGAAGCCCATGGCCCCGCGGTAGTAGGCAGTGGTGATGGTGCGGTACCGCTCCTGGCCAGCTGTGTCCTGGGTGGGGTGGGGCACAGCAGCACATCACCCCCAGGGACAGGAGACACCAGCAGCTTGAAGGGTCCTGCCCCTGGGGCACGCTGAGGGGCAGCAGGGGCCCCAGTGCCACCTCCCTCCCCACCAACATCACCCCTGGCACTTCTAGCCCCAGCAAACAGCAGAGCAGCCCCGCGCTGAGCACCCCCACGCCACACCGGTGCTGGGGCCCGACGGGGACAGCCCTGGAGCCTCACCCAGATCTGCAGCTTGATGCGTTTGTCGTTCCTGTAGATGGTCTTGACCTTGAAGTCGATGCCCACGGTGCTGACGAAGGCAGGCGTGAAGGAGTCGTCGGCGTACCGGAAGAGGAAGGAGGTTTTGCCCACACTGCTGTTGCCGATGATCAGGATCTTGAACATGTAATCGAAGTTCTGGTCCGAGGACTCCTTCTGCCCATAGCGGGAGTCGGTAGCGGATGCCATCTGCAAGGCGGAGGAGAGGCCATGACGGGGACCGCTGCTGCCAACTCACGCCACGCCGGCCCCGGTGCCGCGGTTCGGAGCCGTCTCCCACCGGTGCAGGCACCATTAGGTGTGTCATGGCATCACAGCATCACGGTGCCACCCGATTTTGCTTCAGGATGGGCGAGCATCACTGCGGGTGTGGCATCACCAGAGGGCTCTTCCAGGCCAGCTCCTGTCACTCTCAATCCAAGGACCCCAAGAAGGTGCCCACAGCAAAAGTGGGGTGCACAGACCCTGGTGTTTGCCAGGGGGCCACGGCCTTGGCAGGGGTGCAGGGGGCAGCCTGGTGCTGCTGCCTCTCCCGCATCACCCCCATCACAAAATGGCACCTGCAGCAGTGCCCCTACATGCCGTGCCCAGACCCGGCCGCCACTTCGGCAGCACAGCAGGAGGCTGTGGGGTGCCGTGGGGAGCTGTGGGGAGGGTGCTCGGTGCTGGGGAGCAGGGGTGAAGGGGTGATGCCAGCCAGAGATGCACAGAGGTGGGTGCTTGCCCAGGGCTGCAGGGCACTGCAGGGTGCTGCAGGGTGGAGCACAGGGACGGGGGGCAATGGGTGCTACCGGGTGCAGGGTGCTGCCGGGGGGGGTGCAGGATGCAAGATGCTGATGAGTGGGGGGCGTGCAGGATGCTGCTGGTGGGGGGGGGGGCGTGCAAGGTGCTATGGGGTATGGGAGGGTGCAGGGCGCTGCTGAGGGAGTCCACAAGGTGCTGCTGGGGGGTACGCATGGTGCCGCAGGGAGCGAGCCCAGCCCTTGCCCCCTCCCCGCAGGCCTGAGCCCGTTGCACCGAACGACCCCCACCTCCTGCCTCCGCTGCCATCTCCGCCTCTCTCCCCCCTCCCTCCGCTGCATCATCCACCCCCCCCCAGCGCTGCAGCCGCCATTCCATCAGCTCGCGGCCATCCGCCTCCTCCCNCGCTCACCTCCAGCCCGCGCTCGCGCCGCTGCCTCCTTTTCCTCCTGCAGCAACTGCAGCAGCGGCGCGCGCCGCCCCTGATGACGTCGCCGCGGGGGGGTAGGGGATGTGGGCGGTGCGTAATATGTAAATTACAGAAAATAAAATCTCTGATTGGTCGTTCTCAGTGTGATGGACAACAGGGCGAGACCCACGGCGAGGGGGTGACGCCCCCTCGCGGCGCGGCGCTCGCTGCTGTCATCACATCCCCCCGCGCTGTGCAGTTGGTGCGGGCCGGCAGCGCCCCGCGGGCCTAGGGCGGTACCATCCCTGCCCTGAGCAGGGGGCGCTGGGCGGACCATTTCCCCTTGGTGGGGGCCGTGAGCTAGGGTCGTTTAAGGGTGGGGGGGAGCCCTCATAGCCTTCACTGTCACGACATGACCCCTGTCGCGATGGCTAGCGCAAGCTGCGCTCAGGCCTGCAGCAACGGGCAACCTGACCCTATTTCCTGACAGGGGTGCCTAGCCCTGAGGTCCGCAGTCCTCTCGGGGCTCCCGGGGCTCCCGGGGCTCCCAGTGCCCGGCCCAGCTGAGGCTAGAGGCACAGGTGGGCGGCCGTGTCCTGCCCGGGCCCCTCGCGTCCTCCCTCGCCCTGAGGCCGTGGCTGGGGATTAGGAGCAGGCAGCATATGGCGGCCCCGAGGGAGGGTGGCAGGGCCCGACCTGGAGCTCTGTAGGCCCCGGGGCAGTGGCGCTCCCCTGCCCTGGCCTGCTTCGGCCCAGCCCGCAGCCCGGTAGGCACCGGGAGCCTCCCAGGCAGCAGGTTGTGCCTTGAGGACTCCAGGATCCCGGTGCAGGGGTCTCACCCGGTGTGCCACAGTAGGGGGATGGGCACTGTAACTGGCCAGCAGCAGCACCCACAGCAGGGACACGGCCAGGATTCCCCTGTGCCAGTCCACCAGGGCATGGCCAGGAGGCAGGGATGGATCCAGCCGCCATGGGTGCTGCCCCTGTCTCTTCTGGGCACTCTCCTCGGCGCAGCTCCTCAGCCAAGCAAGGGGCACAAAGAGGCTTTTAAACCAGGTCCTGCCCTGCTCCCAGACAGGCAGAGAGCTTAGGGTTAGATCTGGGTGCAGAGTGAGCACATTCAGCATGCTCTGGGAGAACAGAGCTGGTCTGGTCCCTGTCAGAGAACCCCAGAATCAACCAGGCTAGAAGAGAGCTCCAAGCTCAAACAGCCCAAGCCCCCCCAGCCCTGTCCAATCAACCAGACCATGGCACTAAGTGCCTCAGCCAGGCTTGGCTTCAGCACCTCCAGGGACAGCGACTTCACCCCCTCCCTGGGGAGCCCATTCCAATGGCAAATCATCCTGCCCTGCTCCATCAGGAAGGATGTGGGGATGCTGGAGACCCACCCCTAAAGTGGGAATGGCACTGAGCCACCCACCAGCACTGCCTGCCAGTCCCTGGAAATCAGCTGGGCTGGTAAAGGAGCATCACGAGCATCAGTGCCAGTGAAGGAACACTGGGGCGGGCAGTGGGTGAGAACTGGCAGGGCCCCGCATGCCAGGGCAGTGCCAGGGCAGTGCCAGGGGTGGGGACGTGTTTGCAGATACAAATCACCAGCGGGAGCAATGCGGAAGAGCGGGCAGGGGCCCTGCGCCGCGCCAAGCCGGCGATTAAATATTTACCTTGGCAGGTTGTGTTTGCCAGCCTGGGCTCCACGGTTCCAGGGAGGAGCTCGCGTTTGGTCGGACACGGAGCCAGGCCCTCCTCGGTGCCCAGCGGGAGACGGAGCCACCAACTGCACCGGTCCCTGATGGAATTTAGCCCACCTGGCACAACCGCGGCTCCCGTGCCTGCAGAAGAGGTGCTCACAGGGCTCGCATTTTGGGGAGAACAAACCAGGTTTAATGTCTGGAAGGTGAAGTGAGACACAGAAAGGACCCCCGGGGGTCACAGTGCCTGCCGGGCCCCGCAGGGCAAAGTCCAAGAGCAGCGTGTGGAGTGCTGGGCACCGAGCAGGAGCGGCCGTGGGTGAGCAGGCTGAGGTGAGGCTGGGATTCAAAAGTGAGCTACAAAAGGCTTTACAAAGTGAAACCTGTCCCCAAATAAATAAACCACTGGACTTGTGCCCATGCCGTGCCCCAGTGCCTGGCTGCACTGAGGTCCCTTGTGCTGGGTGCTGCCACCAGCACCCTTCACCCACCTCGCTGTCCCCTGATGAGAGGCCACCCGGAGAGATGCCAAAATGCATTTGGCTGTGCCTGGCTGCCGTGGGGCACCTCTTCCTGGAGCCCTGTGGGGCTCGATGTCCCCAGGGCTGGGCTGGGGCAGGAGAAAAGGACAGCTGTACGCAGGGACACCAGGTGGGAGCAGGGCACGGTCGCCGAACAAGGGTGAACAGCATCCTCGTGCCCATCAGGACCTGCCCAGCTCGCACACAGGGACATGCTTTGGGTCCCCCAGCAGCTGCCCTAGTCCCTGTGCTGTAGATGCTCTCCACCGCCAGCTCTCCACTGCTCCTAGCCCTTGCTGGGGCAGTGCCCAGTCCCACATCCCAGTGGCAGCAAGGGGACCCACCAGCTGGTGCCGCTACGTGCCCAAGGGCAGGAATGTGACGTTGCCCTCTGTGTCCAGACACAGACCCTGGCTGCCCTCAGGCCCTGGCACCAAGTGCCTGCCGCCACCGCCGTCCTTTGTCAGTGTCTCCTCCAGTGCCTGCCGGTTGTCCACATCCCTGGGGCGGGTGACAGGCAAGTCCCTGTCCTGGGGGCCAGGCGACAACTGCTCAGTGTCAGCCACCTCTGAGTCATCTGTGGCAGGTGTCTTGGAGCCGCTGTTGTCCTCATCCAAGGGGCTCTCGGCCCCCTCCAGCTCCGTGTCCGACTCAGCCTCCTCCTCCTCCTCCAGCGTCAGCTCAAACTGGAACTTGTCGGTGTTGGCAGGGGACACTCCGGGTCCCTCGGGTGGTGGGGATGGGCTGCGTGGGATCATGCTCTGGTACCATTCCCGGTTGTCTTCCAGTGTGTCCAGGATCTCCTGGGCATCAGGGTGCACCAGATCTGCCCACGTCTCCCACAGTGGGTGGGCTATGAAGTCGATGAATCCCACCTAGAGGAAGGTAGACCTGAGCCCCCAGCACAAGCCTGTGGGCCCCATCCCAGTCCCACGCTGCTGCCCCACCTGGGACTTCTCCACGGAGGCCGTGTGCTTGTCACACATGGGGCTGATCTCCATCCCCCTCTCCCGCTCTCGGTCGCCCTGCTGGAAGAACTCCACCATGATGCGGTCAGTCCACTGCCGGTACAGCTCCAGCGGCTTGGTGGGATTGCTGAGGTCAGCACAGTGCACCATGTTCTGCAGGACCTGAGGACAAGGACACAGCAGTACTCACCTGAAATCTTCTGTCTTCCAGGGCTACCACTGCTCTGCCAGGAACCCCCTCAGCTGTGGCCATCAGGGGTTGGGAAGAGTGGTGGCACCAGGCAGGACATCCTGGCAGCCCTGGCTGGAGCCAGGATCAATGCCTGCAGCACCAGGGAGGTCTCCCCAAGCCAGTCCCTGTGCCCACCTGAATCCGGTCAGAGTAGTTGTCCAGCAGCAGCACCCCCAGGCTGGTCACCTTCTTGGTCTCCACCATGGTCTTCAAATCCGCCAGCAGGTTCATGTGCTTGGACATGTCTGTGGCCAGCACCTGGCAGGGCAAGCCAGGAATGGGGCTCAGCCTGACCCCACTACAAAGCCCCAGTGGCCAGGAGACCCCACCCTGGGGTGGCCCAGGCCTCCCCGTACCATGTCAATGACCATTTTGCGCAATGTTTGCCTCTGCTTCTTGCTCAGGTTCTGGAAGATGTCACAGTTCTCCTCCTGGAGAAGCTTGAAGCCCACAGCCAGGTGGTGGTTCTCCAGCACTGAGGCATCGTTGTACATCAGTGCCAGCTCTGAGTCTGCAAGATGGCACCGGTCACCTGAGGGTGGCTCCTGGACACTGGGGGTCCCTCATTCCCCCCTAGCTCCATCCCTGTGCCCCAGCTCACTGGTGTTGATGAGGAACTGGTTGGAGACACCAGGGTGGTCGACGTCGTGGATGGCACTGGCGAAGATGGCAGCCATGATCTCCAGGTCCGTGAAGACAGCCTAGGAATGGTGGGAGAAGGCATTGCAGATGTGCTGTGGCAGGCATGTGTGGTGGCCTTGGTGACCTCAGAGGACCAGGGCTCACCTCCAGTGCAGGCGTGGAGAGGAGGACGTGGGTGGACTGCGCCACATCGGCAGCATGGATGCTGTTGTGGTAGGCCACGTCGGCGCGGTAGTGATCCTCCAGCGTCAGCATGTAGGTGATGAAGGTGTTGGCAGGGATGTGGAAGGTCTTCATCAGGTCACGCTCCTGCAGGGAGGCAGCAGGTGGCTCGTCCCCACCCGGGCATGGCGCTGGGGGCATCCTGGTGGGGTGCTCACCTGGAAGATGCTGTACATGAGGGCTGTCAGCGGGCGGTTGCCTGAGTACTCAGCGACTTTGAACACGTTGAGCCCCCACTTGTTGGTGTCCTCCAGCTCCTGGGAATCAAAGCGACACAGGTCTGTGCCAGGCCAGCACTGGGCACCCTGTGGCCATCTAGGTCACCCACGCTGGGGCCCACCTTGGCCAGCAGCGCCTCCTGGTCGGTCTGCACCCCAAAGCGGGGGATGCCAGCGGTGCTGAGGCTGGAGCCGTGGGTGAGCTTCCGGACGCCGCTGATCTGGGACATGGGACGCTTCCTGCGCTCCTTCTCCTTGTCCTTGGCCAGCGCCGAGGGGATTTCCACTTCGTGCTGCTTGTCTGGGCCAGCACAGCGTGGGGGGGGGGGCCATGAGCAAGGCTGGAGCCTGAGCCCCTCCCCGTAGCCCCCCAGCCACGCTGATGACGTCAACTGATGCGGATAAAACCATGGCAACGAGGGGTGGGGGGGCAGGGGGAAGGAGTGGGGGCCTGCATGGGGGATACCCAAAGCTTTCCCTCACCCTCCCCACTGCTTGGGGCTACCTGCCTGATGTAGAACCCGCACCCTGCCCTGGGCACCACCACGGGGTCCCACCAGGCCAGGGCACCAGCACGCACCAGTGCTGCCAGCCAGGACAAATGCTGTGACACCCCCCAAGGCAGCCAATCCTGTGGGGACACCTGAAAAAGCCCCCACTGGCACCATTCCCTCAGCCACCCAGTGCCACAAGGTGCCACACGATCCGTGCCCAGGTCCCCGTGCGTGCCGAGCCCACCCTGCAGCTGCTAGAAGAGAGATGACATCGAGCAAGAGTCCCAAGGATGTCCTCACCCAGGAAGGTCCTGGAGATGTACTCCGAGACTTGGTTCCCCGAGCGGCTGGTCCCCGAGAGGTGCGACAGCTCCCGGCTCAGCATCCGCCTGAACTGCGGGCAGCAGGCGGGGCTCAACGGGGCGAGGGGCAGACAGGGACCCCCTGCCCGTCACAGGGTGGGCTCTAAGGTGCAGGGGTCTCCGTGCCCACCAAGCTTTGTGCTGGGAACGCTTACCTTGTTGGAGGCCATCTCGCTGACCGAGTGCCTGGTCTGCAGCGTCTCCAGCTGGTCCAGGCACCAGTCCAGCTCCTCCAGGGTCTCCCGCGAGAGCTTCTGGTGGGCATCTTCTGCTGGAGGCACCCGCTGGCTTGACAAGGGACCTGCCAAAGGCATGGCCACCCAGCCCGGGGGCACACACAGAGTGCCACTCGTGCTACTCAAAGCTCCAGGGATGGCTGGGCCATCCCTGGCCCGGGGGCTCACCAGCTGGACTGCTCACATCACCCTCTGTTCATGGGGACCGGGGGCAGAGGGGATGCCAGGAACCAGCCAGGTACTGGGATCGAGCATCCCCAGAGAGTGGGGCTCAGCCCCATCACACCGTCGCTGTCACACGGCAGCCCTGGCACGTGGCGTGCCATGCTGTCCCCGTGGGGTGACAGCCAGCCCCGGGGCAGTCAGGCTCCCACGGGGCCCCGCTCGCCGCCTGGGTTTTATTAATGGAAGGTTTGACGTCAACGGAGCCTTTCCACTGCCGCCACGGGAGGAGCTGCTGAAAACCAGACATGGATCCCAAAGGGCAGCCACAGTCCTGTCCTGCCTGGAGAGGGGGCTCCACTGCACCCCCTGTGCCCAGAGGCACCCACGGCAGGAGCTGTGGGGGCAGCCAGCTCACCCCAAAAGCAGTCCCCGTCCTCCCCCCATGCTCACCACTGAGCCCAGCCTTGCTCCCGGAGGGCAAACTGCTGCTCGATGCTCGCCTGCAAAACATGGCGGGGGCTGAGCAGCCAGGACCCCCAGGGCGGTATGTGCCCTGCCACCACTGTGAGCCAGAGCCCCCCACTCAGGCGAGACCCTCGCCCACCCCACAACCAGCTCACTTGATGCCAGTGCGGTCCTGCAGATGGGTCAGGTTGCTCCGGACAGTGCGGAGGCTGGCCAGGACCTGGGGGAGCAGAGAAGGCTGGGGCCGGGTGGACCCCACCAAGACACCCACCCTGGTGCTGGGTGCGGGGCCATGTCCCCCCCTCGTGCAGAGATGGCACCCACCTGTGCGAACGGCGTGACGATCATGTCCTCTCCATGCCTGCGGGAGCACAGGGACAGGAGCCTCACAAGAGGGGACTGGGGGTCCCAGGGGGTTGGGAAGTAGCGGGGGCGATACTCACAGGTCACTGGCAATGGAAGAGTTGCGGGACATGGCTTTTGGGGACAGGTCGTAGTCGCTGTCGGAGCGGTAGAGGAAGGACTCGCGGCGCTGGCCATGGGTGAAGCTGCCCTGCAGGACCAGCCCTGCGCCTGGACTGGCCTGGGGGTCCAGCGCGGCGCGGCCCGGGGGACCATTCTCCAGGTCAAAGCTGCAAGGGGACAGGGAACAAGGCTGCAGGTGATCCAGAGACCTCAACCCACGGGTGTAGGGGCAGAGCACCAGGGGATGCCGTCAGCTTTGCCAGGCTCTCTGTGCCACCATCCTGCACAACTCAGCATGCCCCAACTGGATGGCCCCTGCGGTGGTGCCAGCCACGTCCCTGCCACCTCCAGCAGTGAGAATGGGCACAGCTCAGTGCACATGAACCCCCTCAGCACACTGCCAATACAGTAAGCTGTGGAACTGGGGACATGTCCCCTGTCACCCAGGTGGGACAGAAGACCCTGCCCTGAAGCCCTCAGCTCCTGAGACCCCGGGAAGGGCCAGCTCCTGCTCCGTCCTGTGCCCTTGCTGGCCCCAGTGCCAAATTGCCCCAGGTCCTCAAAAGCAACAAAGCCTTCATCAAGCCTGAATCAGGGCACCGTGACCCGCAGCGGGGGGACAGCGTCCTGGCCATGGCACCGAGTCAGGGGACGTCGAAGGACAGAAACTGCCAAGCCCTGTCCCTTGGGAACATGCCGGTGGCAGCCTGGGGACACCCCCAACCAGAACCACCCAGCAGCCACGCAGGTCTGCCGGGGAACAAGAAGCATGAGGACAGGGACAGTGACGCTGCACTGTCCCCATGGTGGCCGCAGACGCCTTACCCCCTCCCCTGCTCCGCTGGCCCCAGAGTCATGGGAAAGATTGTGCAGGGACACAGCCAGGGCCACTCAGCGCCTGTCCCCTGCCGCTGCCGCAGGGACGGAGGAAGCCACCCCAGAGCACCGGGTGAGCTGGGAAAGCTTGTGTGCCACTGCTGCCACCCTGTCCCCATCGCGCCGCTGGGAGCTTGGCACCTACCAGATGCAGGAGTGCCTCCGGGATGGGCACCTGCTGCCCGGCAGCATCTCCCTGCTCCGGCAATGCTAACGGCAGGCTTGGTGTCCAAAGCGTGGCTGTCCCCAGCAGTGCCAGCTAGGCACCACGTCATACCACCCCGCAGCCCCTTGTTTTCCTGCCTCTGCTTTGTGTCCCCAATGGTACCAGGGACACAAAGCAGCATTGTGGCTGCAACGGCCCCGCGAGTGATGCCCGCGTCTGTTCCTGGCCCTGTGCCACCACCTCTGACCCCAGTGCCACCACAGGGCACAGCCCCACGTCCCCAGGGTGGGCAGAGGGGACACGAGCCCTCACCAAGGGGCTGGTGCCAAATGAAGGCCCCTTGTTTTGGTGACAGGCTTTGGGCACTAACGCTGGCAGGCGGAGCAGGCTGGCAGCGGGGCCGGGGCCGCTATTAATAGATGCTGCGGCTGCTGAGCAGTGATCTGCTGATCCCCATCGTGCCTGCACAGGTGGGGCTGGCACCCACCAGCACCTTGGGGTGTGGGGAGGGAGTACCCCAAAACAAATCCTCTATATCTCTGACTGGGGGGGGGGGGGGGGGGCAGGGAGGTGTGTGAATGTGCCATGGCTGGTGGTTTGGTGCCAGGAAAAGCCCCTCTGCCGTCCCCACCACAGCCCTCTTGCTGTGGGGCAGGCACTCATATCTCCAGTGTCCTCTGCCTGGGCATTGCTGCAATGAGTGTGTCCGTGCTTAGCCCCTCTCATCTGGCAGCTCCCCCCTGCCCAGCTCAGCCCCTGGCAGCACGGAGACCCCTGATGTCCCCCACTTGTCTGCCACATCTGCGTGGGCACACAGCCCTGGGGACGTGCCACAGCACTGAGATGGGTCCACACTGCCCCATCCCAGCTGCATATCCCCGCTGCCTCCTCCCATGTGCCCACAGCCAAGTGCTGCCCCTCACCAGGGCCCCCCCGCAGTGTCCCCTCTGCGGGGACCCACCGCCGTGCCCCCCTTACCAGAGGGTGTGCGCCACGGTGAAGCGCCGCTGCAGGCGGATGCTCTGGGACACCAGCAGCTTCCTGAAGAGCACTGGGGAATCGCGGGGGGAATTGCGGGGCGAATTCTGGGGGGAATTTCGGGGGGATGCCGCTGGCGAAGCCCCCGGCGAGCAGTGCCCGGTGGGCAGCATGGCGAAGCTCAGGGACCCCCGGTGCCGTGGCGAGGCCGCGCTGCCCGCCGGTGCGAGCAGGAAGCGTGCGGCCGCCCCAGCCCCGGCCCCGGCGGCCCCGGGAAAGTTTCCATCCCCCTCCCGCCCGCGCCTGGGAAATTAAACAACTGCCTGGCGGCGGCACACGGAGCGGGACCCCGGCTGCGCCCGCCCGGTGAGCGCCCGGCTGCCCGGGCACGTGGGCCATGCTGGCCTGGTGCCACCGGCCACTCTCCTGTCCCCAAGGTGGCAGCTGCTCCCGAAAGGGCAGGGGTGCTGTGCCCAGACACGCAGCAAAACGCCATGCCGAGCCCCAGGTGGTTGGACACACAGAGTGGCTATGCCACGGTGCCACCAAGGGACATGGCTGCATCTCGAATGTGCAGTGTGGCCGTGCCAGGGTACCACCAAGGGATATAGAGCACGGAGCATCCCAGACACACAGTGTGGCTGTGCCACGGTCCCACTGAGGGACCTGTAGGAGTGAAACCTGCCCCAGGGCTTACATCGTGCCCCCAGCCCCTTCTTGCTGACGTTCTGAGCCCTTTCCTGGCCAACAGGGAGCAGCAGGATGAGTTCCAGCCAGTGGCAGTGGCCGTGGGAGCTGGCACTTGCCCAGCTGGATGCCATGACGGCTCTAGGGCAGCTAGGGGGTACCTGCTGTTCCCAACGGCCACAAAAATAACCAGCAGCTGGCAGGGACCCAGGAGGGATAGCAACTGGGCCCTGCTGCCATGGCACGGGGACCCTGACACCCACCAGGCAGGATGCTGGTGGTGGGCCCCCCTCACTTCCAAGGGGCTGCAAGCATGATCATGGTGACATCAGGGCAGAGGGACGCTGGGATGGGGGGACACTAGGGGACAGAGCCAGCCCCTTCCCAGGCTGCCTGGCAGGCAGCAGCCCCTGGGACAGCTGTGGCAGGAGTGGCTGCAGGACAGCCAGTCCCTGTCCGTGGGACAGCCAGTCCCTGTGCCCTCCTGGTCGGACACGTGTCTGTGCAGGGGTGGGCAGCGAGTGACACCAGACCCAGGGTCTCGGACGTGCCAGCTTCATGCTGTCCCTGCAAGCCGGGCTGGGACAGGCACGGGGAAGGGAGGGAATGGGCCAAAAATAGCCCTGCGGCAGCGAAGGGACTGAGGTCACCTCTGGGCAGGGCCAGCCCTGCAGTGGCACCCTCTGGGAGAGGGGATAGGGACGAGGACAGGGTGAGGAGGATGAGGACAGAGGACAGGGATGGAGGTGATAAAGCATGGAGATGACAGGGGTGGAGGTGACAGAGATGGAGGTGACAGGGATGAAGGTGACAGGGATTTGGTGACATGGATGGGGACAGTGTGGTGGGAGGTGGGACGGAGGTGATGAGGACAGGGTGACAGGGAGGGGTGTGATGGGGGTGGGGACATGGGGACAAAGTCCGGGGGGGGGGAGGGAATGAGAAGTAGCAAGGACGCTGACAGGCGGTGAGTGGGACGGGCGTCCGGGACCAGAGCAGCGGGAACCGTGACAGGGATTTGTCCCAAGCTCAGTGTTGCTGCAGCGGCCACAGCCATCGGTGGTTCTGTTGGTGCTGGTGCCTCGGGGTCTGTCCTCGGTAGCCGCTGTTCGCTTGCCAGTGCTGAAGCCGGGGGTGGCACCGACAGTAGCTCCCTGTCCTGTAACCCCTTCCTGGTGGTACCACCGAGGCCAGCAAAACCCTCCCTCGACCCCGTTCCGCTCTTACCGGGGGGGCTCGGACTCGTCGCCGCTGCTGGGGCCGCTCTCCTCGATGGTGAAGACCACCCGAGTGCCCTCGGGTTCGGGACACCGGGCTGCCTCTGCCAGCCGGCAGCCTAACGGCGGCAATAACGGGGTCCCGGAGAAACGTCGGCGGACGGCACCCACCGCCGCTCCCGGTCCCGACGGAGCGACTTCAGTGGCGTCTCGGCAGCGCTGCGGGGCAATGGGGCGGCGATGAAGGGGCGCGGGTACCGGGGAGCTCTGCAGGGTGCTGATGCCGGTGTTCGTGTCATCCCCCAACCCCGGGGGACCCCTCCGGTAGCGACCGGGCGACGGTAGCGGCCTGGCGCCCCCTGCTGGACAGGGTGCTGAGGTGCACCGAGGGGGTACTGGGAGGTACCTGGGGGGTCCCGGCAGAGCGCGGCGGAGGGAGGGGAGGGGGCGTGTCACGGGGCCGGTGCACCAGGAGCCGTTCGGTCCGCAGCGCAGGAAACCGCCGGGACACCCCCACAGCTTCCACATCCCACCGCCACTCGAGGGAGCCTCCGCCCCCGCCCCTTCCCCGCGGGACCCCGCCGGAAAAAAACCCGAAGCCGGCGCGCAATTACGCAGAGGTGAATAATAATTAACCGCCCATTAAGGGGATAATTAACTCCCTCTGGACGCCGTCAGCCCGGTTATTGCTGCCCGGGGGCCCGGCGCTGGGACGCTCATACCGGGACCCCCCTCCATGGGGACTCACCCGCTCACCCCTCCCGGTGCCCCCTGGTCCCGGTGCCGCTCTCACCTCCGCACCGAAGAAGGGCAGCGCCGTCCGGCTCCGTCGCATCGCTGTCCCTGCTTAGGGGAAGCCCCAGGAGCTGCAGCCAGAAGGGGGTTCCGCGGCGCGATCTCCCCTGCCCGGGGCCGAGGCCGGGACATGCCGGTTCCACCACCCGTGATTTGTGGGCGCCGAGTCCCCGGCTCAGCCCCCACCTCAGGTCTCGGGGTCACATACAGGCACCCTCTGTACAGAGTCCCCCACCCCAGTGACTCCAAGCGTTGGATGAAGACGGGACACTCGAGGGACCAGGGCTAGGGGCCACAGGGGTGGCCCCCAGCCTGCAGCACCCACCAAGGTATCAGATTGGTGGCACTACACAGCGATCGACTGTGGGTACCCCATTTCCTGCCATCCCCAGGGAACTGGGACACATTAGGGACAGCTCAGCCACTTGTGCCCACAGAGCCCTCCCACCCCCGTCCGTACTGATCTGAGTCCCCCACGGCCCAGCCAGCACCAGGAGCAGCCTCTGCCCAACCCAGGGGATGCCAAACCCCACACGTGGGTCCATGCCGCCACCGGCCCCCCGCCATCAAGCACAGCCTCTTACCGATGCCCAGTCCTTGCCCTGTGCCACGGTCTCCGTGTGCCACGCTCGTCGCCCTCAGCCACAATCCCACCGTGTACCACGGTCCCGTGGTCCTCGCAGCGTGGCGCGGCCGCGGCGTGTGCAGCGGAGCAGAAGGAAGGCGACGTGCGTGCCTGGCCGCTCGCTCCCTCCCATCCCACCGTGCCAAGGGGGGGGGCTGTGCAGCCCCCATCACCCTACACAGCAGTGCACCATACCCTGCACCCACCCTGCTGGGCCTAGGGGCATCCCAGGACCTCCAGCTAGGTGTGTGGGATCCCAAAAGTGGTTGGGGACCTCCCCTGGGACTGGCTTTTTCCCCAGGCAAGGTGCAGAGCACTTGGTAGATGGGAAACTAGAGCCAAGTCAGCAGCTTCTTTATTCAGCAGCATGGGGAGCTCGGGGGGAGGGGGATTGTGCAGCAGTGGGGGTCACCTGGGTGCATGCTGTGTGCTGGGAGACCCCTCCATCACCTCGCTCTAGGGAAGAAAGAGAGAATGAGGTGAGCACCCAGAGCCCAGCCCCACTTGGCATACGATGGGCGAGATCCCAGCCTCTGCCTGTCAGAGTCCAGGACGCTTCCTGAAGCTGCCTGACTAAGTTAATGTTTGTCTTCTTTTTTCCAGTCCCCCAAGAAGCACTGGCACTGGCACTGGCACTGGTGCTGGCACAGGTTCAGAAAGTGAAAATAGGTGATTGGTTTGATTTATTAAAGCAACAGACACAACAGCTCCAGGATTGCTGGCGATAAATTCACTGACTGCATGTGACAGAGCCCAAGCGAACCCATCCTGGGGAATGCAGAGTTGGGCACAAATCATTGGCATCGTGCTCACACAGAACAGAAATGCAGCAGCAGTTTAGCCATGCACTGAAGGTGCAATTCTTACCCAGAAGGGATCCTTGTCTTGGGTGGAGGAAGAGGAGCACAGCTCGCTGGCTGCCCTCATCCCTGCTAAATCCAATCCTTCCCCACAGCCCCTGGAGATGTTACCCTGGGCATTTTTGATGCCCTCACCCCAGCTGTCCCTGTTTCCTGGGTGATGCTTAGCTGAGTAACACTAAAATATCTTCCACTATGTCCTCTGTCTGGCTTCTGACCACACTGAGGGGGAACAGCTTCAGTTTGAAAATGGCAATTAAGCAGAAGAAGGTCTTCACTCGGGCACTGGAGCCTTCAAAGCCTCTTCTGAAGCAGCTGAGTTTGGGCTTTGCTGCTTTAGCCTCCTTTCAGGGGGCTTGGCCGAGCCAGGGCTGTCTCATCTTCACAAGACCCCCGCCTTCAGCTGGCCTGCAGACCAGCTCCGTGGATCTTCACACAACAGAAGCACCTCTTGGTTGCCAGCAGCTTTGCTCCTGAAGCGCACTAAATTCACTGGCACTCCCGCCCCGTGCAGCGTGAGGCAGCTCTGCCACAGCGCCGTGCCCCCTGCCACCCTCCTGCCACCCTTACGCACCATGGTCACCTCCTCCAGGTGGTGGAAGCGGGGGATCCTGCGCTGGTACCGCCACACCAGCAGCATGGTGGCTCCCCCCACCAGCAAGCAGACGAACAGGCAGATGATGACGACCTCGACAGGGTTGGGCTTGGTGGGGTTCAGCACTGCAGGGCAGAAACGGGCACTCTGTTACCCCCTGGCACCACTCAGCCTCGTGTTTGGCCTCCCAGCACTGTGGTGGCTCTCAGAGCAAGAGGGGACTCATGACTGGCTCCAGCTCCCCAAACCCCTGACAGACCTGGGACTTTCCCATGTCACCTCCATCCATAGGGAACCAGCCTGGGCCCCGTCCACCCTCCCTGGCTAGGACCCCATGATGGAGGATGGCAGAGAAAGAGAAACTCTCAAACTACCCCCAGGGAGGGTAGGACAACCCAGGGGAGCCTCTCGGCTCACTCAGAGACCTACACCCCAGAACCCCCTTGCCCCACCTTGCAGGGGAGAGAGAAGGGAGCCTAGGAGAGACTCAAGCCTGCTACTGAACCCATGGCTATGAGCTGGTTTGGGGATTTCCTGCCTGCACAGTGTCCCCCAGCCTGGCCCTCACCAGAGTCGATGGTCAGTGTCGTTCTGGAGCTGGTGGCCGAGGTGTGGTTGGGACTGGGGCTCGACGTGGGCATGGCTGAGCTGGGAGAAGGCCTAAGTGAGGATGGGGCTGTTGCCATCGAGCTGGCTGGATGCAGTGTGGCTGAGCTGCTGGGCACAGCTGAGTGGGACAGAGGTGGTGCTGTGGTCATGCTGGGTGGAGATGTCAGCGCTCCTGAGCTGGTTGTTTCCAGGGACTCATATCGATTCGATGTTGGTATCTTCCCAAAGGGAGTTGTTGTCATGGCTGGGTCAGATAAAGGTGTCCCAGACACCTCTGAATCCGTTGGCTTCAATGGACTCCACGTGGTGGTTGGTTCAGGGGGAGGAGGTGTTGGAGGTGCCACTGTGGTCATTTCACTGGACACAGATGATGACACAGCTGGGCTGGATGAAGGTGCTTGAGTTACCCCCAGGCTGCTACTGGGAGGAGCCATGCTGGAGATAGTGGAAGCTGACATCTCAGACGGATCCCTTATGGTGGTCAGCTGGGGAGAAGGCTGTGATGTGGATGCAGGCTGTGATCTGGGTGCTCCTCTGTTCATTTTGCTGGGCACAGATGATGCTGTGGCCATGTTGGGCAGAGCTGCACCAGCAGTCCCTGAGCTGTTGGTGGATGGAGCCATGCTAGGTGCCCCTGTGCCAGAGGCTGAACTGGATGCAGGTGGTGACATGGACGTTGCTGAGCTCTGTGGAGATGCTGTGATGCTGGCATTGTTGTGGTGCTTTGGAGCTAAGGCATGGAGGAGAGAGGAGAGAGGAGAGAGGTGGTCAGCAAGGACATAGCAAGGCCCTGGGGTGGGCAGCTCCCAGCCTCACAGTGCTCATTTTGCAGGTGTATTTTCCACACACAGAGAAGCAGAAAACTGGGATTTAGCCAATACTGGAAACACAGGGTCAGGAAGAGCTTCCCAAGCCATTGCATCCCAGGAACAGCACTCCTGGGGATGGGCAGAGCAGCATAGCAGTGGTGGGCATTTATCATAGCACAGCCTAGCCCTCATGACACCTACTGCATATCATCATGGGACATGGCAGCATTTGCTGGGCAGTGCCAGCAGTGCCATTATCGCCCAAAGTCCTGTTTGCACAAGAGAAGGAGCAGGTCCAGCCCAGCTCCATGCGTGACACAAGTGAAATGTCCTATGTCAGAGCTAGCACCCGGGGAGACTGATGTGGCTGGGGGTGCCCACAGCCACTGGAGACACTGGGACAAGCTATTCGTGCCCAGTAGCTACTCTATGCGGGGAGGAGGGCGATGAACCTAGGGCTAAGCACCAGGAGTTGGGTGCCAGCTATCACTGGGTGCCATCTATCAGGCAAGCCAAGGCACCTTGGGTTGTAGGGGGCCTGCTAGGGGGTCCAGAGTGGAAACCAGGGGGACTAGGTGCTGGAGCCCTTTGACTCCAGAGTGCCAAGGCACTGCTAGCGCCCCTGGAGCACCCACGCCACAGCCAGCCACAGCCAGCCCAGCCGGTTTGGCAGCACCGGAGCTACATCCTGTCCCGGACCGCTGACGGTTGTGAGAGAGGCAGGATGCTGTCGCCAGCCCGAGGAGTTCGGGGCAGGGGGGCAGGCACCAAGCAGTCTGGCATCCTGTAAAGTGCATGCAGCCCGCCCCCGTGCCGCTGGTCTTCGGCTGCCCCGGGCAGGGTTGGGTCCAGCCGCCCGCAAGCCCCGCTGCCGGACTAGGTCGGGCAGGGACGCCTCAGACACCTTTCGTCAGCGGCGAGTGGCCGCAGAGCACACCGAGCCCGTTAGTGCAGAGCGCGGAGGAGCATCCGGACACCCCCGCTCCGCACCTTCCCAGTGCGCGGCGCGCTCCCAATCCTCCCAGATCCCGGAAACCTCCCGGTTCCCGGAACTGCAGGGCTGGACGGGATTTGGCCAGATTCGTCTCCTCCGGTATCACCGGGAAGCACACAGCCCTCCCGGTACTGCGGGGTGTGCAGCCCCACCAAGTACTCCGAGGACCCTACAGATCGCCCCCCTCAACTCCCTTGCCGGTGCTCGCCGTTCCCCGGTACCTTCATCATGCAGGGCAGAAACGCCGTAGAACAGCACAAGGAGAAGGAAGAGAGAGCCCCGGGCCATGCCGCCGCCCCGGGCCCCGCTGCCGCCGCCTGTATCCGCCTCAGGGGAGGCGGGGGCGACCAGCCCGCCGCGCCCGCTCCTGGCCCCGGGCCGCACCTCAGCACCGGAACCCTTCGGAACCCCGGGAGGACCCACGCCCCGCCCTCGGGCCTCCGTACTCCGTGCCGTGCCTATGCAGGAGGCAGCCGTAGGGCTGCGCTGGCTCCGCGCCGGTACACGCCGCCAGTCTCCGCGCTGAGCGGGGCGCAGCACAGACGAGCGGCCACAGGGCTGCCTCCTCCCGACGAACCGCAGCCGGTCCGGCACCTTGTCGGAACCCCAAGAAGGCCACGCTGCCCGTTGCCACCCCCCTTCGTGGCAAGGCCACGGCGGGCCGGGCTTCTCGCCAACGGGGCCATCCCCGGTGTTGGCACGGCGTAGCACGGCTCGGCACGTCGCGGCTGGCAGCACCCAGGCCGAGGAATCTGCCCCCAGTGCCACCATCGTCCCCGAGCGCTCCAGGGTGGGACAGTCCGGCCCGTGGGAGCGCTCCACAGAAAGCAGCAGGACCGAGCAGCCGCTGCGGAGTGCGCCTGCAGTGCCGGGAAGTGACGGCGGCCTGCCCGAATCCGGGGAGGGGCTGCGGAGCCTCAGCACGGTGGGGCACAGCAGAGCGACCCTGGGGTGCCAGGGAAACGGGGCAGGGAGCAGAACGATGTTGGTGAAGTCTCCCCGTTGAGACGGGTCTGGCAGGGCAGCCACAGCCAGGACCAGCAGCTCCACAGGCTACTGAATTCCTGTCACCACTTGTGAGGACCTACTCCCAACTCCAGGGCATCCCCAAGAGCCCACTTAAGGGGGCTGCAGGGCACTTCGCACTTCCCCCCCCCACCTGCCTCCGCCTCCCTTCCCCAGGGAGATGCAGTAACCTTAGATAACCCCGGAGAGCCCCGGGGGAGTGCCAATAACCCCAGCTACCCCAGAAAACGGAACTCCGCTAACCCCAGGTCAGCCCAGNCCACCCTCAATCCCCGGCCCCGTCCGTCCACCTCCCTACCTCCCCGCCCCCCGCCCGCCCCAAGATGGCCTCGGCCGCGCCGCTTCCTTCCCGCGCAGGCCCCATCCGTCCCCTCCTCCCTCCCCGCTCCCCCGGCGCAGCAGACAGCAAGAGGCGGATCTCCGTGTCGCGGGGTTTTACTGGGGCCTGACTGGAATGTCTCGGGCTCGGCAGCCCGGCGAGTCCCGGCGCGGGGCGGGGGACTGCCCGGTGCTTCCCCTCAGTCCGTTGGCGGGGCGGGGAGGGCGGGAAGCGCGGCAAGCGCGGCCCTCCCCGGAACACGGTGCTCCCCCTCCTCCCTCAGCCCCTCGGTCCATGCCCGGGCTCCCCCTCAAGTTCGCTGGCGGGGCGGGCAGCCCCTCGGGAACACAGCTCTCCCTCCCCTCACACTCTCAGGGCCTCGGGCTCCCTCAGTCCGTGCCCAGGTCCCTCGGTCTGTGCCCGGGATGGGAGCGCCCTCCTCGGTGCCGCTCCGTGGGTCAGTAGGCCGGCACCTGGTGCTGGTGCTGGGGCAGGAGCTGGCAGCCGCTGTTGACGTGGCTGAGGACCTTCTGCTTGAGCTGCGCGACCTGCTCGCGGAGCAAGCTGGCGGTGGAGGCCAGCTCTGTGTTCTGGCTCTTGAGGCTCTTCACCTTTTCCTCCAGACGGGAGATCCGCTCCAGCTTCCTCTTGCGGCACTTGGAGGCGGCGATGCGGTTCCTCAGCCGCTTTCGTTCCGCCTTGATACGCTCCTGCGTGTCCATGTCGATGGGGGAGAGCGGCGGGCTCTCCCCGAAACTCGGCACCTCCGGTACGATCTGAGGCTCATCCTTTAACGGTGGAGGAGGCGGCGGCGGAGGGAGCCGAGGAGGCGGCGCGGCGAAAGGGCCGGGGTCGGCGGCGTAGCTCACCGCCGGGTAGCTACTGAGGTTGGCGTAGACCGGCGGCTCGGGGGCCAGGCCGGCGGCGGGCAGCTCGCCCGCGCTGCTGCTGCCTCCTCCGCCTCCACCTCCTCCTGCTCCACCGGCGCTCCCCGCCGCGCCGCCGCCCAGCTGGTTCTGCTTGTGCAAGTCCTCCAGCGCTTTAACGAAACCCTCGGCGAACTCCTGTTCCTCGGAAGCGGCGGCTTTCGGGTAGAGGAACTGTCCGCTGGTCGGTGTGGTGGTCACCATCCCGTTGGACTGGATGATGAGCCGCTCCAGCTCGGGGGACGCCAGCTTCAGCAGTCCCAGATCGGCCGAGCCCAGAAGCCCCGCCGCTTCACCGCTCGTCGCACCCGGTGCTTTCAAAGCCGCCGCCACCTGTTCCGGCAAAGCCATTCCGAGAGCGTCCTTCTTCATCATGCTGCCGCCGGGGAAGGGCAGGAGAAGCCCGCTGCTACCGGAGGAAGGAGCGAAGCCGCTGCCGAGGCCGCTCAACACATCATCATGGTAGAAGGGTGTTTCCATCCTCCTCCCCCGCCCGGCTGCGGGGGAATCGGGGCCGGGGCGGGGGGAAGGAAGGGAGGACTTGGGCGAAGCGCGGCGGTGCCGGGGGGGGAGGGGAGGGCGGGGGAAGCGCCGGTAACACCGGCCGCAACCCCGCTTCTGCGCGCGCACACACGCGTCTGCCGCCGGCGCGGCCCCCGCGTCTTCTTAAATACGCGACGCCGGCGCGTTTACGTCACCGCGCCGAGACCCTATTGGCTGCAGATGACGTCCTCGCCCGCCGTATATTTGCATAATGGGGCGTGGCTTCTGCCCCGGGAGGCGTGGCCGCGCCCACTCTCGGCCCTCCCTCCCCGTGTCCCGGTCCCGTTGTCGCCGGGGCGACCGGCGGGTAAACGGCACAACAGCGCGAGGGCCCCTGGGCTGACGTCAGCGCGGGGGAGGGGCGGTCACGTGGCTCCTCGCGGCGCGCGCCCCACCGGGGGGGATGATGGGCACAAAAGGAGGGCGGGTACCGGGCCTGGGCCTCGGCAGCGGCGCTGGGCACACGGACTGAATACCTGGCACCGGTACGGAGCCCTGGGCACTGGGCCGCGCCCTGTCTGTAAAAGAGTGCCGTAACCAAACACGGCACTGGGTCACGGGGCTCCACCGCGACCCTCAAGGGATGTCCAGGCCATGACCTGCGTGGGCTGAACCTATCCGGTGGCAGGGCTGGAGGGTGCTCTGGCACACTGGGGCCTCCCCATCCCGTCCCTGCCCCATCAGAACAGGACTGCCATGGTGTGTGCGCCATCGGCACCTCTCATGTCACAGCCTGTGTCCGCTTCCCCCCAGGCATCACAAGCTCCGCGGTATGTGCCGGTGGCACCGGGGACAATGGGGCTCGCCCAGCGAGCGCTGGTGAGCACCAGTACATGGTGGGCAGGTGGCCAGCTGTGGTTCACTGGTGAGGTGAGCTGTCATGGCTCCAGCCGGCTCCGGCTGCGCCCGCTGCCGCAGCATGGGTGGGCAACCAACCCCGGCCCCCGCGGCCCCACGCTCGACCGGCAGCAGGGAAGGAGTTAAGCGGCGGCAGTGGTGGCGGTGGCGGCACACGGCGCACGTCACACCGGCCAAACCCGCGGGCGGCTGAGGGGGTGGATCGGCGTCAGCAGCTGACGTCACCGACGATAACCCCCCGCGCTGGCAGGATGCGGCCCCCGCCATGCAGGCCGAGGGGTCCTGGTAACGCTCGGCAGGGACACGCTGTGCATGGCAGGACCACAGGGACACTGGTGCTGAGGTGACGCCGACCTGCTCCTAATTACAGCCAGATGGGCCCAGGCCTGCACTAATGAGGCCAATAAATCAGCGGCGTCAGCCATGGGGGTGTGAGAGCCTGGTGGGACACTGTGCTGGCAGCGCCAGGCTGGAGCTGATGGCTGTGCCGGTGCCATGCCAACCCCGAGTCCCTCTGACCAACTGGTGTGGGCAAGGGCAACAAGAAGCCCACGTCCCGGTGTGCTCGTCCTGCCTGCCCAGCCACAGCTGTTTGGCATGGTGTGGGGCACAGCATGGGGTGTTGAGATGGTATGACACAGGGCACAGGGACAGCATGGCACAGCGTGGTGCAGCGCGTGGGGACAGTGTGGCACAGCATGGTACTGGCCATGGGGACAGCCTGGCGGCCTCTCCTGACCCAGGGGGGTGGCAGAGGCGGTGGTGCCGGTGTCCCCGTGGGGCCGGAGCTCGCAGGTGAAGCCGCCGCCGTCCCCGTTTCCGCCACAAAGCTGTCATTAGGGGCGCGGCCGCGGCAGGATCGGCAGGTTCAGACTTTCCGTCCTGACGAAACCCGCCCAGCCAGGAACAGGGACTGGCAGGGGAACAACAGCCACCGGGAGGGTGGCTCCCCCGTTCCAGCACCGCACAGGAACCCTCCCCCTCAGCTGGAGACACACTGCGGGCCGTGCTGCTGCCAGCACCCTTGCGTGCACCCCTGGGTGCTCCCAGGGAGCCGGCCCCGGCCGTGGGGGCGTACAGCGGCCGCAGGGAGGAACGAGCCGGCCCCGGGCCCTCCCTGAAGAGCAGCTGGCGAGCGGCCAGGGATGCGAGCCATGAGCTGAGCTCCGTCCGGGCCCAGCTGCCGGCACAACCGTGCCACCCCCAGCCTGCCCTTTCTGAGGGTCACAGCACTCCATGGTCCCACTGAGTGTTCCCACCCTGTCACCACCAGTGTCCCTTGTCCCCAAACCAGAGACACTATCTTGCTGCTGGCAGCCCAATGCCTGCAGCCAGCTGGCAGTTTCATCTTCTTAATGAGCATTTAATGAGGGTCATGATTCAGCAGCCCCTTCTGCCTCCTGGGAGGGCACAAGTGGGGCTGTGCCTATCCATGGAGCTGGTGGCAGTGCCACTGTCACTTCATCTGGAGGCTGAACCTGCTATTCCCTGAGGCATCAGAGCCCTGCTTGGCCCCCTGAGCACCCACTGAGTCACTCTGTGCCACCTGCCAGCCAGGCTATATTTACTCAGAGCAGGCAGTGAGGATTTTGGATGGACCCACACCGCTGCTTAGCCTTGGTGAGGCCACATTCACTGCAGCATCCTCAGACCTCCATGGTGCTCCTCCTGCTCTCCATTTCCCCAGCCACAACAGGACCATTGCTTGGGTGCAACCATCTCTGTTGCCCTGGCACTACCTGATCCTGCTGCTGCCAGGAGCCAAGGCAAGGTGCCATGCTGCCACTTGACACCCACAGCTCCAGCTGACGACACAGGCTGGACTCCAAGGTGCCCACAAACTACCACAATGCATCGACACTCCTGGCACACTGAACTTACTCCCCCAAAGGGGACAAGCAGGAGAGCATTTGCCACCCCGGGATTTGCACCACAGGCACCAAGCAAAGACATCTCTTAGTCACCACCGCAGGGAGGGAGTGAGGAGCCCAGCTGGGAAAACAAGAAGTGGTCACCAGCTCTGCCCCCAAACCCCCATCGGTCCTGGGGGGGAGGGGGGGCTGTGCTGCCTCCAGGCACAGGGCCCTCTGACAATCGAGCCCACGAATGAGAAAGAAAACTCCAAGACAAAAAAGTGGGAAGCGAAGCGCAGACGGCAAAGAGGGCAGGGGAGGAGGGGGCCTGCAGGGTATTTTTAGTTGCTTAGCGCAGCCCTGAAGTATTTCGGCAGCCACTCCCTCCGCGTCGCAGCCTCTGGAACCATTCCTGCGCTGCCTCCCCGGCGAGCCTCAGAGCTTCTGACTCACCGTGGGGCAAGTGGCAGCACCGAGACATGGCCCCACGACTGCCACAGCTGCCACGGGCCCGGCTACCATAAAAACACCAGAAGGCAGCAGGGAGAGTTCGCAGGGTGGCCCCTGCTGGGTGCCCCCAGCCCAGCCTGTCTTTCCGGCCGGGACGCTTTGGCCGTGCCAGGCTGCCTGCACCCACCCACGCCGGCAGCGAGGCTCAGACTTTTTTTTTCCTCCTCTCTCTGCTTGTTGCTTTTATCTTGCTCCTCCCTGCTTTGGGGTTGTTTTTATTCTTTTCAGCTTCGTCTCCCTGCACCCCTCCCCAAGCTGCCAGGGGGCAGAGTTGGAAGCACACGACACCAGATTTTGGGGTGGAAAGGCCCAAAGCTGCAGGTTGAGCATCACATCAAGACTCAGGGTCGATACTGCTCTTAACATGGTTCCATCTTGTACCCCAAGCTGCTGCCACCATGGCTCGGGACAAAAATATCCCTCCAGAAGTGGAAAAAGGAAGGGGGAAGGCAGGCAGGGAAGGCTGCTAAAGCCTGTGGTTGTAATTAAATGAAAGCAGAACTTAACGAGCTTCAGAGCCAGAGCTTTGTCAGGAGATAAGGCGTACTTGGAGGACTCTACCCCAAGCTGAAGCCAAAGGTCTCATTGTTGTGGTGCAGATTTATCTGGCCAGAACAGGTCTGAAATCCAGACAGTGCTGCGGCTGCTTCCTCTGCACCAGGACAGCCACAGCACTCAGCTCCTGTGGCTGTAGGGACTCGGAAGGGAGGGAGCAGGTTGGGAAAGGAAAGTCTGACACAAAGCTCAGCCTGGCCTTTGTTAAAATGCCACACGGGTGCTTTGAGTTGCCAGAGGGGAGGACACAAGTGCCCTCTTTTCATGGGCTGGAATTGGCTTCCTGGCAGAAGCCAGCTGCCCAGGACCGGCACTGAATGCTGGCAGTGCTGGTTCAGGCCTCGCTGAGGAGAGGTGGCCGTGGAGAGCATGTGGCTGCCACTAGCAATCAAAGAGCTCCCCTCTCTGTCTGGGGATTTGTGGCTTAGAGCAGGGCTCAGGAGACGCTGGGTGGCTGTGGGAGCAGATGGGGGCAGGCAGGGCTCAGGGCTGCACAGACAGAGGGAACCATGTGGCAGAGGTTGGTGATTTCTTCCCACTCACCGCTGTGCCCAGGTTCTACACAGATCAATCTGTACCAAAGCAGATCCTTGGCCTGCTTGCATCCAGTGGCAGAGCAGCAGTGCTGTGGGAATCACTTGTAATGAGAGAAACCAAACCACCCCCAAACCCCTGCTCACAGCATGCCACAGTATCAGTCCTTCCCCTAAAATTAAACTGCTTCATCTACTCAGGGGAAATAAGATGGAGAAAGACTGTCAGGGTTCAGGACTTTGTGTCACAGGCGTGAGGGAGAGTTTTTCAAAGCAGCAGCTTGGTTGTTTTGCAGGTAAAAAGAAAACAAAGCAAGAGCAGCCTCCTGCAGGAGAGCACAGAAAAGCCTTTCCTTTCAAGGACACTTCCAATCTAGAGTCAAATTAGTAATCACTAATTGTGAACCCCTCATTTATCATGGAGCCCTGATGGACACAAGCCTTGAAGGCTAATGCAGCGTTCAGCTCAAGTTCTCCCTTAGCCACAGGAGAGGGGACAGAAAGAGAAGAGAAGCAACAGCTTAAAAGTTTGTTGTTTTTAAACAGCCCCCAAACCTTCAAGACCACAAAGAGACAAAAGTCCTGGAGGTCAGGCTTTGCAAACCAAACCTCAACACCTGTTACAAGTGCAATGAGTTTTCCTGTTCCAAGTATTAAACAAAACCCAAACGATCCAGACAGTGTCAGCTTCCTTCTCAGACCACTGTGCAGGACAATCCAAATTAAACCTGGTGGCCCTGAAAAATGAATCAGTGCCTCCCCTCTCGGGAGGCACAGCTCAGGTCCTTACCCACCATTGATTTTTTTTAAAGCATTTCCAATGATTTGCTGCCTAGGAGCAGTGAATGAACCCCACTGCACCAGACCCAGTTGCAAAGGGGCTTCCAAACTACCTGATTTGGGCACTGATCAGCTGGTGGAGGAGCAGGGAGGGGACACTTTTGAACACATGGCAATCCTGAGGTGACAAAAACCCATCGGGCTGGCAGTGCTGGCACCCAGCCAGGCTGCCATCAGCCTCTCACTGCTTTGCTGATTGCCTGCCTGGCTTCTTCTCTTGCTGGCCTCTTCCACTGCCTGGAATCCCTCGGCCACGGCCACCAAACACACCTGGGGAGAGAACGAGAGAGCATCACTGGCAGCCAGCAACAGAACCCCAGTGTGGTGCAGCTGGAAGGGACCTCTGGGGACCACCCAAGGCACCCCCAGCAGCTTGCCCGCTCCAGGTCTCTTAGCACCCTTTGTGCCCAAGAGCTGCGCCTGTGTCATGCCCTGCCCTGCTCAGCTTCACTCCAAACAGATTCCTGCCTGAAATTGCTTTCTGCCTTGACATGATTTCTCTGGGCACTGGAACAGGTTGTCCAGAGAAGTTATGGAGGCTCCAAGCCTAGGACCATTGAAGGCCAGGTTGGATGGGGCCTTGAGCAACCTGCTCTAGTAGGAGGTGTCCCTGCCCATGGCACGAGGTTGGAACTGGATGATCTTTAAGATCCTTTCCAGCCCAACCCAGTCTGTGGTTCTCTGGAAGCTCTGGACCTCCCCTGCCAGCTGCCTCAGCACAGGAGGCGGAGCCCAGAGGAAACCCGGGTTGGGTGTGGGGCAGAAGAGCTTCTTTGGAAGTTGCTTCATGGAGAGGTGCCTAAAGCTGAGGCAAAACACGAACTGCTGCTAACGCTGCAGTGCTCGGGACGCTGTGGGGCTTCGGCTGCTCCCAGTAGGCTTGAGCTAAAGCTGCTGCATTGAGGGCTTGGCAAGGTGAGGAGCAGGACGAAGGATCAGCAGTGTTAGGAACAGGAATCCTTTAACTGTGTGCACAATTGCAGCTCCCCCCCCCCCGCCTGCTGGCCTCTCAGCAAAACTCTCCTGCCTTTTTTTTCCTTTCCTCTTTCCCTCTCTCCCCTCCTCCCTTCGTGTCTCAGTAATGAGAGCCAAACCTTTTAGCTAATTAGCAAATGCTGAAGCTCCCCTTTTAAAATCTTCCATCAGCCCAGCCGAAGCTGCACATCAAATCAGCAGGGAACTCCTCCTCAGAGGAAGGCCAACTCTGCTCTCTACAAGGTGGAGATTTCCACAGCAGAGAAAATAAAAAGAAAATCTTCCTTTTTTTTTTTTTTTTTCAGCTCAAAATGTTTATCCAAATAACCATATCCCAAAAAGCTGCTGTGCCAAGTGCTCTGGACACTGAAAAGGAAAGGAGGGAAAAGAAAGGCTCCTTCAGATTTGTAAAGGTCACTTTTGCATGCTCAGTGCTTCCAGGAGGTAGCAGGGGAAGCAGAAATCACAGGGAGTCAGAGCTGCTGCACATCGCAGATCCCAGCACGGGGGATGCCCCTGGGAACATCCCAGTCAGCCTCCCAGGATTCCTCAGCCAACACACAGGGAGCTCCTCAGGGGTGCTCTGTGGAGAGGCTTCACCCGTTGGTGTCTCAGACCTCAGGGCTCCTTTTACAAGCTGAAATTTCCCAGGCTAAACCCAACTTTGTGGACTCAGGATCTGAAGCCTGCACTGAGAACACCCCTGGGGCTGACTGAGGTGGCCACAAAGTGAATGGCTAAGACGTGGCAGGAGGGGTGAGCCCAGAGGGGGAAACAAACAGCTCCCAGGCTTCCAGCAGGACAGTTTGGGGTGAAAAGAGCAAAGACAGCCCCAAGCTGCAGTGCTCAGAGATCACCTAAGCAGGCAGAGTGGGGCAGGGAGGGAAGAGTTGTTTTGGTGACCTGTTTTTTCAGGAGGAGCAAGCTGTCCTCTATCCCAACATCAGTTATTTGTCTCGGGCAGGAGGAGCTCAAGCCCTGAGATAGGCTTTAAAAAAAAAATTAAAAGAATTCAACAAGTCAAGAGGCTCCAAAGCCTCACTGTCACAGGAGACAGGATGAAGAGTCCCTGGCACTGCCATGCTCAGAGCCCAGGCTTATTTCCAGGCAGCACAGGCATTTGCTTCCCTCCCAGACTAAACCAGGAGACACCAGTTTCATCAGGCCACCCTCCCGAAACCAGCCAGGAAGGGGTAGGAACAGTCAAGTTCAGACTCTCCTAAGCTCCTGCCCAACCCCAAGAATGAGGAGGCACATCCCTGGCACAGATCCTTCCTGTTCTTTGGCAGATGCTGCCTCACAAGCACAGCAACACGCACGCTTGGCTGGGGCTCGCACAGGAGCGGCTCCAGCTTCTCCCAGACGCAGCCCAGGCTCTAGAGCTGGGCACAGGACCCTGCCGCTCGCTCCAGAGGGGATGCTTCAGGGCAGGGACCCTGCTCACCCCTCTGCCAGCTGAAAACCAAACCGAGATCGTTACCTCGCCCAGCACCTCCAACACCACGGCCCTTCTGTTGCTTCTGCTGTTGCATCCCACCACGGCCTCTGCCCTTGGACACCACCTCCTCCTTCACCATGTCAATAATTTCATCGGGGATTCGCAGGTACTTGATGGTGCTGCCACGAATGTAGCACTCTGGCATTCTCCAGAACTTGTCTCCATCCTAGCAGGGAGCAACATGTTAGCAACGTGAACAAAACCTGGTGCTTTGGAGTTATTTGGGGGGGGGAAATCTGAGTATTTCCATCACTTTTGGGGAGCACAACAGCCCTGCCAACCTTTTCTGAGGGCATTAATCTGCACCCAGATGCAAAAAAAAACAGAGGGGTTCCTCCAGAACATGTCACCTGGGGAGGAATGAACCCCACCATGAGCAACTCTGGGCTCAATTTGTTCCACAGCTTGCATAAAATGAAAGGAGGAGAGGCTGAGGAAACACACACACAAACACCTTCCCCTCTCATGCAAGAAGGCAATTGAAAGCAGGTCTGGAGAGGGAAGGGCGGTGAGGGAACAAAACTGCTACAAATAACCAGCTCTGGCAGGAAAAAGAGGGCTGTGTGCGGGGCTGGGCTTCTTCTCCAGCTGGGAGTCACCTCAGGCCTTTGCTCCTCTGGGGTGTGGACGGAGCAGCGAGGCAGGGCAGGAGCCAGCTGGCCACAGGGCGTGTGCCACCCGAGCACAGCGGCGGGGGAAAAACAGAGAGCTTGCAGGTGGCAAAGACACAAACCAGAGCCTTCAGGTGCCCAGTTAGGGAGCAGCTATCTCTGCGCTGGTTTGTAGCTGTTTAATCGTTTCAAGGCTTTTCTAGGCTCTGTCAGGGGCTTTGTCTGCACGGCGACGGCGGTGTGGGAAAAGGAACCGAGTGTGGAAGCCAAACAACAACTGCGCTGCCCATGATGTCACCGGGAGGAGGGACAGGGACCCACCTCGCCCCGCTCCGCCACCGCCACAGCTCCAGCAGGGCTTGGCTGCAGATGGGACCGCTGGAGCCCAGCGAGCCTCCAGAGACAGCATGTGGAGAAGGCATCTGCCAGGGCCCAGAGGAGGGGGTGAAAGCAGAACGCTCCGTTCCTCCCGCTCCCTCCCCCTCCCGGGGGAGCACAGCCAGCTCCACGCCACCACCCCAGGAGTTATTCGGGGCCACTCTGCCTGTACGGGCAAGTTCTCGGCGCACAAGACAAGACAGCAACAGCCCTGATCCAGGAGACACCCAGCAGACCCCACCCTGCCCGGGCCGTGCCTGCTCCCTGGCTCGGGGTGCCGCAGGCCGGGGCCAGGCTCCAGGTTCCCTTCTCTCCTCTGCCTTCCTCGTTCCGGCCTCCCGCGGTAACCACCGAGCGGCCCGCGCCTGCCGCTGCGCCGCCTAGCGGCCAGCCCCCGCCACTGCCACCGGCACGGCCCCAGCTCTGCTGCCTCCGGGGCCTTGCAGGCGCTCCGGTGTCCGAAGGCGAGCAGAGGCACAGCTGACGAGTCCGTCTGCTCCGGCGTGCCACCGGATCCCTCTGGATCACTCAGAGGGAAGGATACCCGAGCGGTTGCTCTCCCACAGCAGAGCACAAGTCATAGGAAGCAACTTCCCAAGGAGAGGGACAATATCCTCGGTGTCAGGGACCAGGAAAAGGCTTTGCTGTCACCTCCTCTTAGTTCCCCTCCTGCTAAACGCCACAGCTTCTCCTTCCCACTTGTCCTGCCACAACTCAAGGTGCATCCACAAATTTCTATGCACACTCTCCTGCCCTGAAGGTCTCCCTCAGACCTTGTTCAGGAGCTTTACAGATGTGCAAACTTCAAGCTGTGCTCCAGCAACATCACTCAGATCCTTCCTGCCAGGGACACAACAGGCACTGGAGGAGGGGTTGCAGAGAGGTTATTTTGAAGAATGAAGATTTCTGCCAGTTTCTCCCACAGTGCTCTGATGTTCCAAGGCAGGCAAAGAGCACCAACAGGCAACATCCACCTGGCTGCTGCTACCCACAGCGGGCAGCTGGCAGGGACAAGACCAGACACTTCTGACTGAGGTCAAAGCCTTAAAACATAGATCACAATCTTCTGGAGCAACTTTGGCCAAGGGCAAAAGCACCAGACAGTGCAGAGCCTTGGTGCAGGTAAACAACAGGCTCCTGTTTTGATGTGGAGTTAGAGGAGCAGAGACAAACAAGTTGGTAAAAGTTAGGGCAGGTCTGAAGCAAACCTCACTTCCTGGACAGCACCTGGAAGATGAAGGCTTTGTTCTTGGCAAGCCCAGCTCAGTGTCACTCCATAGGGTAGGGGTATCACACCCCTCCTGCAGCCCCCAGCCCCACACTGAGAACCCTGTGAGGCAAATGCTTTGCAGGGTGTTTCAGTGCAGCACAGGAAGCCCTCCTGCTCCTGTGTGAGTGAGTTCCTTTGTTAGGGATGCTACAGAATAGAAGCATAGAATGGTTTAGGTCGGAAGTNTACAAGGCCTTGTCAATAGTCCCTCCCCAGCCTTCCTATAGCCCCCTTCAGCTATTGGAAGGCCACTCCAAGGTCTCCTCAAAGCCTTCTCTTCTCCAGGCTGCAAAGCCCCAGTTCTTGTAGCCTGTCCTCACAGAAGAGCTGCTGCAGCCCTCTCAGCATCCTCATGGCTTCCTCTGGACTCCCTCCCAACAGTTCCATGTCCTTCTTAAAAGTATTAAATTTGCACCTTGGTCAGAAGTCATCCACAGGAGTGATCAGAGAATCATCAAATGGATGGGAAAGGATCCTTAAAGTCATCCAGTCCAAACCCCCTGCAATCAGCATGGACATTCCCAACTAGAGCAGGTTGCTCACAGCCCCAAACAACCTGACCTGCAATGGTGCCAGGAGTGGGGCAGCTCCCACCTCTCTGGGCAGCCTGGGTCAGGCTCTCACCACCTTCAGCATAACAAATTTCTCCCTTCTCTCCAGTCTGAATTCCTCTCTTGTAGTTTGAACCCCTTCCCCTTGTCCTGTCACATCAAGCCCTGTCCAAAAGTCTGTCCCCAGCTTTCTGATCAGCCTCTTTAAGCAAAAAACAAAGGAAAGGAAAGATGGCCTCTGAGACAGTGCTGGGCTGGAGGTTGGGCACTTTCGGGGCCGGTCACCAGCGACACGGAGGTTGGGTGACCCGTTCCCGGGGCAGGTCTCCAGCCTTACCCGGGATGTGCAGATGACCTCCCGCAGGTTGATGTTCATCCAATTGTCGCAGCTCACTAGGTGCCCGTTGTACGTCTCCCCGTTCTTCAGCTCCACTAGCTGTAAGAGATGGGAGTCACGGAGCGCCAGCACAGCCCCGCTGTACAAGGACCTGCCTCGGTGTCACCGGCAAGCCCAAGGCCGGGATAGGCTGTGGGACCGGAGCTGGACCGCGCTGCCGATACTCACCATAGGGTGGTTCTGCGCTGTCTTCAATAAGGATAGGGGCAGCTGCAAGAGGAAGAGAGGAGAGAAGCCTCAGGCACCGCCGGGGATCAGGGCACTGACCGCGACACCGGGCATACCACTCCCGGCGGCGGAGAGGCGAGCCAAGCTCGCCTCGCTTCAGGCCCCCCGAGCTCCTGGCCCCGCTTCCCGGGTGGCCCCACCGCCGCTCACCATGGTGCCTAAGCCGTGGAGCCGCCGCCGCGCCGGGCGCTGCCGCTCAAACCGCCCCCGGCCCTTCGCGGGGCCAATCAGAGCGCGGCGCGGCCCCGGCGGAGCCAATCAGAGCGCAGCTACTGAGAGTTCGGCCGTAAAGCGAGCGCCGCGGTGCCCGGGCGCGCTTTTCACGACAGTGCCGCAAACCGCAGAGCGGGGCGGGAAGCGCGAGCGCACCCACAGTGCCCCGCGCTGCACGCTGCGGCTTCCCCGCGACCCTGCGGCCCCTGCCGGTGCCCCGGGGCCGACCCCCGGTTCCTGCTCTTCCCGGGGTAGGGGCGTGAGGGGAAGCAGAGCCCCATTAGTTCTGTAACGCTTTAACTAACTTTCAGCGGGGCCCGCACTGAGGCGGCTGGTGGGAGCCCCTTACACGCTCCTCCGAGGCCCAAAGGGTGTCGCTTAACGGTGAAGTGGCTCCGGGACTAGGCCTTCACGAATTTCCCACCCCCCGGCGCCAGAGCGACTTCCGCGCCGGCAGCGGAAGTAGCGGGTCCTGGGCCGCTCTAGGCGGTGGGGCGGAGCGCTCTCGGTGGCGGTGGGGGCCGCTCTAGGCGGTGGGGCGGAGCGCTCTCGGTGGCGGTGGGGGCCGCTCTAGGCGGTGGGGCGGAGCGCTCTCGGTGGCGGTGGGGGCCGCTCTAGGCGGTGGGGCGGAGCGCTCTCGGTGGCGGGGCGGGGCCGCGCACTCAGTGCGGGGCGGTGGCGGCGGGACGGGCCGGAGCCGCGATGGAGAAGCCGCGGCGGGCGGTGGTGGTGACGGGTACGGGGCGGCGGGACAGGCCGGGGGTAACTCGGGGAGCTTAGACAGGGTTAGAGGGGACCGTGAGGGAAAGACGTGAGTGGGGGTGTCCCGAGGGGAGGCAATGAGGGGGGCTGGGGGAGTAGATGGGGGACCCCTTCTCTGAAGTGAACGAGGAGGGGTGGATGGTCCAGAGCTGGAGGGAGGAAGATGAGGACCTCTTCCCTGAGGTGGGTGAGGGGGAATTTGTCGGAGACCCCTTCCATGTAGTGAAGGGTGTGTGGCTCGGAGGTGGGGAGGGGGAGACGGGAGTCTCCTTCCCGAGATGAGCAAGGAGGGGCGGAAGGTCCGAAGCTGGGGGGTTGGTGCTATCGCACCAGGGAGTGACTAAAGAAGGGATAAATGAGGGGGGCTGTACTCTGGGGGACTGTTTGAAGGGGCAGCTCCCTCTGTGGGGTGATAAATGGGCGCTCTGGGAACGGAGGGCAAGGGTGTGGGGCCCTTCGAGGAACAAGAAGGGGAGGCTTCTGTCGGTGAGGGGTACCGGGAGCTGTGGAAGTCTGTTGTTTGGTGAGGGGGGACACTTTGAGATCCCCCTGTTCCATCCCTGATCCTCCCCAAGGGTTGGCTGGAGAAAGAAGGGAACCGAACTTCCCAAGGAGCAGGAAAAGCAGTCAGGGCATGGAATGGGGGCTGTCCGCTCGCTGACCACCCCACCCCGAGCTCCCAAGGTGTGCGAGCTGCCACCGAAACCACCCCACGCAGCAGGGCAGAAGCGCCGGAGGGGAAGAATAAGCGAGGGAATGAAAGGCCGCGGTGCGGCAGCCAGAGCTCGTCAGGCTGCTGTCCCCGGGGTACAAAGAGCAGCTTGATTTGTGGGGAAGGCAGCGCTGTGACAAATGGGGAACTCGGCGAAACTATTCAGGGCTCCCCTCGGCAGCTGAAGTCGGGGCCGGCTGAATAGCGAGCGCGGGGGCGAGGGGCTCGCTGCCGGCGAGGCGCTGGAGCGGCTTTAATTGGAGGCAAGTGCCTGTGCTGGGAGCTGGGGAAGCAGGTGGCAGATTCTGGCTTTCCCAAACCCGAGAGCGGCCACACTTGGCCGTGACTAAACAGGAAGCTGGCGTCAGTCGAGGCTCTGCTCCTCGCGGCTCTCCCCTCTCCTTTCCCGTGCTCGGGGCTGGCTGTGGCTGGAAGGCTTTGGTGATCTGCTCGGCTGCTGGCTTTGCTGTTCTGCAGTGGGTGTCAGGCTCAGCTCGCTTCAGAAGGGGCCGTGGTGCTGTGTCCCTGCTCAGATGGGATTATGTGTGCACGATTTCTTTTTTAGAACTGTTTAAGGAGCTAATCCCATAAAGATCTTGGCAGCTAATGAGCCTAGGAGGGCCCTGGTGGGGGCACGGAGGGACTCCCGGGCATGCTCGGTGGGGTTTGATGTTGCTGCTGAAGGTGTTTATCTTCTGTTTAGGAGATAGCAGGACTGATTTCAAGAGGAGATGAGTCAGAGGAGTGAGTGCCCACAGCAGTGTTTGTGTCAGTTTGTGTTTGGCCTGAGCAAGAGGGCAGCCTTGGGTGCATGGGCACCTGTAGGAGCTCAGCCTTCCCGTGGCTGAGCTGTCTGCAGGGAACAAGTAGGGTTTGTTTCTCCTTCTGGCATGGAACCAAGCAGGTTGTGATTGCAGGTAGGACATCCCTGGCCTACAGAACCATCTGAGAAAGCATTTGATGATTTGGCTTGGTCCCCCCTTCTGCAGCTGTGCCTCCACACTGGAGGTCTGCTGGCAGGAGGGCACAGCTGGGCTGTGATTTTGAGACCACCTCTGGAAGGTTTATTCCGAGGGGATAGTGATGGGGGTTAAATTGTGAGGGCTCCCCAAAAGTCTGCCAGCCCATGCTTGTGGCTCCTTGCATCCTTGTGTGCAGTGTAACCTCAGACTGACTGTGGGGAGCAGAGAGGCTGTTTCCATTAAGGTGTCAGATAATATTTGTAGGCCCTCGCAAAACCTTTCACCAGTTAGATGAAAATTTATGTCCCCTAATTGCATCAGGCTCAGGGGGTAGCAGTGACATTTTAAATTAAAGCATATTGACATCCTGGCCAGACAAATGGGCCAAGCTTTGTGTGCTTGCTCAGGAAAGATGTTATGGATTACTGCTTAACTCCAGGTTACTCATTAGGAGATGTGGACCTGGAGAGTAAGGAGTCTTGATAAGGCTGGCACAACCTTTGCTGCTTGACTCAGCCATGTCAGCACCACAGTCCTCACTCCAAGGAGCACATGGAAGGGCTGGAGCAAGGCCAGAGAAGGGCAACAAAGCTGAGGAAGGGTCTGATGAATAGGGCTGGGGAGGAGCAGTTGAGTGAGCTGGAGAAGAGGAGGCTGAGGGGAGAGCTCATTGCTCTCTACAGCTCACTGAAAGGAGGCTGCAGCCAGGTGGAGGTTGGGCTCTTCTAGCAAGGAACAAGTGATAGAAGAAGAAGATAGAAGTAGCTCCAGGGGAGCTTTAGGTTGGATGTCAGAGGAAACTTATTCACTGGAAGGGTTCTCAACTGCTGGCACAGGCTGCCCAGGGAGGTGGCTGAATCCCCACCCCTAGAGGTGTCTCAGGGATGTGGTGCTGAGGGCCATGGGTTAGCCCAGCCTGGGCAGTTAGGAAATGGTTGGACTGGACGCTCTGAAAGAGTTTCTCTGACCAAAACAGCTCAAGGACTCTGTTTATCTCCTCATAAAGCGTCATTGATCCCAGCAGAGACCTGGCTGAGGATCTGAGTAGAGAAATATTTGAGAAGGGCTTGTCCACATCCTCTGTGGTCTAACCCAAGTGGAACTGAAAACCCAGGGATGATTTGTGTTCCAGAGCATCCCTCAGCTCACCTCCTAGGGACAAGTGCTCGTAACCTGGACAGGAAGGGGGAAATGGTGTCTGGGTGGGGGTGGTGGGGAAGAGTTTCTGTGGGGAAAGAAAGTTTCTGTAGGGGCAAAAAGTTTGTGTGGGCAAAGAAGAAACTCTGCTGAGTCAAGCTCTGCGAAGGGGCAGAGCTCAAAGGCTGCTGTGAACGGCTCTGATTTACCGCTTGGATGTAAAGCAAGCAGGGGGCAGGCAGGAGCAGTTGGTTGTCCTGCAGGACATGCACCCCAGGAAGGTGCAGAGGTCTCAGAGCTGGATGCCCAGGCAGGGCAGTGAGGGTGACTTCAGCCCGGGTTTGTGCTTGCCTTGCAGGGTTCGGCCCCTTCGGGGAGCACGCCGTCAACGCCAGCTGGATCGCGGTGCAGGTAAGGCCACGGCTCTGGGGCTCTGGGCGAAACAGAGCCCTGCTGATAACCTGTCAGAGCCCAGCCCAGGCTGCAGCTCCTTCACAACTGAGACCGAGTTAATGTCTCTGAGGTGAGGAAGGAATTTGTAGGCCTTAGATCTGAAGGATGTTAAAGGGGGCAGGGAGCGTGGACTCTGCTGGAGAGGATTCAGAGTAAATAAACCAACCCAGGAGCATTCTTCTGCTTTCCCCTCAGCTCCAGGTTGAACCTGGTTTGTTGGTTAACCTTCAAGCCCAGTCTGTAATGAGTAGCTGGGAGGACTCGAGTGCACTGCAGAGCCATCCAGCGTGGCTCTGAGCGTCAGGACTCTGGACTTCAAAGCAAAGCAGCTACCACTGTCCCCTTCCCCCACTTTGGCTCCTTTGGCAGTGGGTGAAGCAGAAGGCACAAGGGGCTCAGGCTGTGTCTGTAGCTCCAGAGAAGCAGCAGCAAGTGATGCAGGACCTTGCAGGGGCAGGAGTGCTCAAAGAGCTGGGCTGGGTGACTTTCAGAAGTCTCTTTCAACTCAAAACATTCTGTGGTTCAGCAGGTCCCCAGACAGATCAAGCCTCTGCCACTTGTAGCTATGCCTCTGCACCAGCCTGTGTGTGAGACCCTGAGAGGAGGAGGAGAGCTCAGAGTCCTGCTGCGTGCTCAGCTGAACCGAGGGCTTAGGGCTGCTTGCTGTAGAAACATCAGCTGGGGGCAGCCACATTGTCCTGCTGCTCCCTGATTTGTCACCTCTGACAAAGCCACTGGGAATTCCAAGGTACCTTTTAGTACAGTTGCCCAGGGAATTCAATCTATTTTTTTCCCTCTACCACATCTCTCTCCCCTTCAGAGCTCTGAGATTAATCTCTTCTGTAGAATGCTTTTAAATTAAATCACAAACTGTAATCAATTACAGCCAGCTAATGTCCAGATGTCTGAGCTGCTACTTGGGAGGTGAAGATGAAACCTTTGCCTTCAAGAGCCATTTGGAAATGACTCTATTTGAGTGAGTGTTTGCACAGGTTAAGCTTGGAGGGAACAAGCACACTGTGGGTGCGGAAAAGAAGCCCGGAATGGGTCTGGGTCGTTGTCATCCCTGCAACATCAGCTGCTGGAAACAACTTTTCTCCTAGAGGAGGTGGACAAAAGGAGGTTGTGGTTCTGGGGCAGGAGCAGTGGTGGGTGTTCTGCTGGTGCTTCCAAAACAAACTCACGGTGAGGTGTGAAATGCCTTGGGACCTCACTCAGCCTGGCAGCTGGAGGCACCAAGGGATGGGAGGCAAAATCATCACCTGCACTTTAAATCCTCTTTGGGGAGGATGTTTGGAGGGTACAAACTGAGAACTTCTGGTGCTGGGCTGGAGCCCAGCTTCCTGCTCCTGTCCTGTTGAACAGCCCCTGCTGGCTTTCAGGCTGAGCTGTGAGGCAGCAGGGAGGGTCTGCCTCAGCCCCTCAGCCCCAAACAAAAAGGAACAGCATGGCCGAGGGGGAGCAGGCATTGTGCAGCGCTCAGACGGGGCCCGCACGGAGCTGAGTGGACACAAAGGGGTTGTCTGGGCCCGGGGTCCCCGGCGGTGTGAGCTGCATTTTAATAGAAGAAAAATCAATTAAACAATCTTGGTAAATCCTTCCTAGCTTCAGGGCTAAGCTAGTTCTGCTTTATTACATCTTTTATTATCCTACATCCCAAGGAGAAAATTCTCTGCTTTGCTTTCCACTCCTCTTTTTGGCTTTATTTTGACATGGCTCTGGGGTGGCTTTTCCCTCGGACTGCAGTGAATGCTTTGAAAGCTAAATGATTTTTACACATCCTACCTCAAAAGAGGGGTGGGAGCAGTCAGTGTGCAGATGAGATCTTTGGGGATTCTTACAGGGAAGAGATTTCCTATGAACTCAGAGGGAGCAGGAACTTCTCCTGTGAACTCAGAGGGAGCAGGAATTTCTTCCTGCTCTGCTTGTCGAGGCTCGCAGTGAGAAGTGTTCTCTGTTGCTCTGGATTTGCTTTTCCATGTTTGAGGTTTTACTCGAGGATTTTTTCAGCTGCAAATTTCTCTCGGGAGGGACTTTTCTATCAAGGAGAAGCTACTGAAAGGGGCTCAGGGCATGTTCTGGCCTCCCTGCTGTGAGTCGGGTGTAGACACAGGTGTGCCCTGTGGAGTGTGAAGCTGCTGAGCTCTTGCCTTCATCCCCCCTGAAGAGCTTCTGGCTGAGCTGGAAGAGGAGGAGGAGGAGAGAGGTCAGAGTGGGTTTTGACATTGCTAAGGACAATTGCTGTCAGGGTGTCTAGACAGACCTGATAAGGATATTAAAGGCTGACAAAGGAGACCATTGTGGAGGGGTCAGGGAATCGGTCAGGCACGTTCGTTTGTCTGTGTTTGTCAGGTACACAAGGCTGGGGGCAAGAAGTTGTCTGGGGGCCAGCCTACGTCTTTATTATTGACTGGAAGGAGGTGTTTGGTTAAAAGCCAGCTGGGAATTTGTCCAGGCCGAGGTTTAAGGTACCTGCATGAGCAGAAGGTGACTGCCAGCGAGGTACTGCAGCTCCTGCACCCCGCGGGGCCTCCCTCGATGAGGTTGTTCGTTCCTTGCAGCTGCTGAAGCTTCCCTCGAGTTCTCCTTGGGGGCTGTTCCACACTGCCCAGCTAGGGGCTGATGAGTTTCTGCCAATGAACACTCTGAAGATCGTCCTGGAGAAGCTGACTTGTATGGGGAGCAGGCTGGTTTGTAAAGTGCTTATGAACAGAGCCCAGGCTGTGGGGCTGCTTTGGAGGGGGATGTGTTTCAAGGAGATGTGAGGAGCCAGCACTTAGCATCCATCTCTGGTGCTGGCTGTCTGCATGTGCCAGACACTGATCAATACAGCAGCTTTAATATCAGCCTTGCCCTCCCAGACACAGTGATTTATCATGGTTGTTGTTCATATCTGCTGGGCTCTGAGGCTCTTGCCTTTGCTGGAGCAAAGGAGGCAGAGAGGAGACCTTGTCCTCAACAACTCCCTGAAAGGAGCTTGGAAGCAGGTGAGGATTGACCTCTTCTCCCAAGCAGCAAGTGACAGGATGAGAAAAACAAACTCAGGTTGTACCAGGAAAGTTTAGGTTGGGCATGAAGAACAATTTCTTCCCCAGGAGAGTCATCAAGGCCTGAGCCAGGCTGTCCAGGGCAGTGGAGTCTCCATCCCTGGAGAGGCTTAAAAGCCATGGAGATATGGTGCTGAAGGGCAGGTTTAATGGTGACCTGGCAGTATTGGGTTAATGCTTGGCCTCAGTGATCTTAAAGGGCTTTTCCAGCCTAGGCAATTCCACAAGGAGTATTTGCTGTTACACAGAGGCAGATACCAGAGTGCTGTCACCTCACCCTCAGCTGGAAGCAGATGGGAATTTGTTCTCCTGCAGCCCAGCTATCCTCAGGTTGACAGAATCCTCCCAGCCCTGCTTTCCCTGCTCCATTTAGCTCTCTCAGGAGGTGACTTTGTTGCACCTCTATCAATAATGCTTCCAAGCTCTCCTCTGCCCGTGGGTTCTGCTGCTAACTGATGGCAGTTAAAGGTTGGTTTCTTTGTCGCGCACTTCAGAGCACAGCAAACCATTGCTGTGGTGAGGACTGTTAATGCAGGTGGAGAGATCCCTTTGTAGCTCCCTGGTGTGTTGGGGTTTTGCTGCTCTGGGGTTATGCAGCCTGTGGTACCTGGGGTTAGTCTCTCACAGCAGACTCACTGCCACAAAACCTTCCCAGAAGCACTTCCTCTGCTGAGCTTGTACCTGACCACCTCAGTTTTGTTCCTTTGCTTGTGTTCTCAGGAGCTGGAGAAGCTTGGGCTGGGAGATGATGTGGATCTGCATGTCTATGAGGTCCCAGTGGAGTACCAAACAGTGCAGAGGCTCATCCCTGCGCTGTGGAAGAAGCACAGCCCACAGGTGAGGAAGTGCAGGGAGGAGAAAGGACACAGCCAAAAGCTGGAGTCTGTCACTCTCACGTCGCACGAAGCCCCACTTCTGGTGTGTGCTCAGCCTGGCAGTGCCTGGCTGCAGCTTTCCCCATTTCGAAGTGAAAACAAATGAATCTGCAGCAGTTTGCAGCTGGGGGTGGGGAGCTCCAATTACTGGGAGCAGCCGGTGTGAAGAGGCCGCTGCAAAGGGCTGTCTAGACAGCTGGCAGCCAGGCTGTGCCACCTGGGCTCTGCTGCCAACCTGCCAACAGTCAGCTCTACCCTCAAAATGACAATTTAGGCTGGGGGGGGCTTGAACCAAGAACTGTTCTGGGCTGCACCCACGAGTTCGTTGCTGAAACAACTTTTTGGACCAAACCTTGTCCGTGTGCATCCAGAGATGTTCAGCTCAAAGCTGCAGTCCAGCCTCTTCCCGCTGGGAAGCAGGAGGAATTGGCTTAAAACTAGGAATTTGTGGGTGTTTTGGATCCTTTCTTTGTGTGCCCCCTCACAGTGGCAGGGTGCAAAGTGCTGCTCTGGTGTGAGCTTCCCCAGCAGTTCTCAGCCCCTATAGCAGCTGCATCAGCCTTGAGCTGGGAGCAGCAGGCTGCTGCTTTCCCACTACCACATTGTCACAGGAACACCCAGGCTGGCAAAGCCCCTCAGGATCACCAAGTCTAACCTAGAGCCCTACTCTACAAGATTCACCTTAAATCACATCCCTAAGCACCACATCCAAACCACCCTTACACACACCTAGGGTCGGTGGCTCCACTGCCTCCCTGGGCAGCTCATTCCAGACCCTGACCACGCTCTCTGTGAAAAACCTTTTGGTTGCCCTGAGCTGTTTGTTTTCCCTTGCAGCTGGTGGTCCATGTGGGTGTTTCAGGTATGGCTACAACTGTCACCCTGGAGAAGTGTGGCCACAACGTGGGCTACAAGGGCCTGGACAACTGCCGCTTCTGCCCGGGCTCGCAGTGCTGCGTGGAGGGCGGCCCAGAGTGCATCGACTCCATCATCGACATGGACACAGTCTGCAGGAGGGTCTCGGCCCTGGGGCTGGATGTCACAGTCACCATATCCAAGGATGCTGGCAGGTATGGGAGCAGAGAGGGGACTCACACCGCAGCATCCTCATTGCTGCAGGCCACACCTGCAGTGCTGGGTCTGGGCTCCGCAGTTGGAGCTGCCAGGTCACTGCCAAAGCACATCCCTCAGCACCACGTTTCCATGCCTTGTTCAATCTCTCCAGGGATGGGGATTCCACCTCATCTCTGGGTAGCCTCTTCCAGGGCTTGACAAGCCTTTTGGGGAGGACAGGCTATTAGAGTTGGGGCTTTTTCAGCCTGGAGAAGTCTTCAAGGAGACATAGATGTAACCTTCCAATATGTGAAGGGGGTTACAGGAAGGCTGAGGAGGGACTATTGACAAGGTCTGGTAATGACAGGATGAGGAGTAATAGGTTTAAACTAGCAGAGGGGAGATTTAAACTGGACATTAGGAAGAAGTTCCTTCCAGTGAGGGTGCTGAGACACTGGCACAGGTTGCCCAGGGAGGTTGTGGATGCTCCCTCCCTGGAGGTGTTCAAAGCCAGGCTGGATGAGGCCTTGAGCAACCTGCTCTAGTGGGAGATGTCCCTGCCTATGGTGAGGGTTTGAACTGGATGATCTGTGTCCAGTTCTGGGCCCCTCAATTCAAGAGAGATGTTGAGGTGCTGGAAGGTGTCGAGAGAAGGGCAGCAAGGCTGGGGAGGGGCCTGGAGCACAGCCCTGTGAGGAGAGGCTGAGGGAGCTGGGGGTGTGCAGCCTGCAGAAGAGGAGGCTCAGGGGAGCTCATTGCTGTCTGCAGCTCCCTGCAGGGAGGCTGTAGCCAGCTGGGTTTGGGCTCTGCTCCCAGGCACTCAGCAACAGAATGAGGGGACACAGCCTCAAGTTGTGCCAGGGCAGGTTGAGGCTGAATGTTAGGAGGAAGCTCCTGGCAGAGAGAGTGATTGGCATTGGAATGGGCTGCCCAGGGAGGTTGTGGAGTTGCTGTCCGTGGAGGTGTTGAAGCCAAGCCTGGCTGGGGCACTTAGTGCCATGGTCTGGTGACTGGCCAGGGCTGGGGGATAGGTTGGACTGGATGAGCTTGGAGCTGTCTTACAACCTGCTTGATTCTGTGATTCCATCTTTGAGGTCACTTCCAACCTAAACCATTCTATGTTTCTAAACCCAACCTGAAGCTCCCTGGGAGAAGAGACCAGTCCCTGCCTCACTGCACTACAGAATGCCCACAGGGTGCCCAGCTCCTGCTGCTCCTAACAAAGCCCTGTCCTTGTGTTCCAGGTACCTCTGTGACTTCACCTACTACACCTCGCTGTACCAGAGCCGCGGGCGGTCAGCCTTTGTCCATGTGCCCCCCCTGGGCAAGCCCTACAGTGCCCAGCAGCTGGGCCGGGCCCTGCAGGCCATCATAGAAGAGATGTTGGATGTTCTGGAGCACTCAGAAGACAAAATCAACTGCCAGCATGAACACTGAGAGTGGGCAGAAGCTACCCTAGGATTGCACTTCCAAACCTTTCCCTGCTACTGAAGTACTGGGGGGAAAAAACTGGTCTGAAAGGTCCAGACCCAGAGACTTCAAAAGGAGAAAAAAAAAAAACAACACAAACAGAAAGGAAAATTCCACCTCTAGAAAGTGACATTTTTGGTTTTTTGGTCAGATGTTTCAGCCTAGGCAACAAAGGATCCAAAACCTCTTCCTTAAAACTCCTGCAGCTGCTCATTTCTGAAGGGACTGAGGGCTCTGTGCTGTGCTTCACCCAGGGCGAGGTGGCAGCTCCTGGCAAGTTGCTCACCTGGGCTGGGTGTGTTCAGGTGCAGGGAGCTGATAACCCCAGCTGGGAGTGAGCAGTGCTTATTAACTTGAAAGGTTTGCTCCCCTCTGCTTTTGGGTGTGGCTCTTCTTTTGGGTTGTTGTTGTTTTGTTGTTGGTTTTTTTTTTTTTTCCCTCTTTGGCCCAAATTTTAGGTTAGAACTTAGAGGTGAAAGGAGTTGGAGTGGTGAGGGTCAGTCTGGTGTCGCTGAGTGGAGATGAGAAGTGCTGTGCTGCACTGGAGCAGTGTTCTGGGGCAGGGATTTCTCAGCCCACGTTGTCCTTGCTGGGTCCTCTCTACCTTGCTGGTGAACTGAGCTGGTAGCTGTGGATTGGGGGGGGGGGGGGGGACACGCATTTTGGGTTCTTTTTGCCGTGGAGCAGGAAATGGCATTTTGTGTGTCTGTGTGTGCACAGAATGGGCCTGGTTGGCACCAGATATTGCCACATTTATTTCTTTTTTGTTTCCTTTTTGTCACCCTCTTGATGCCACCTCCCTGCCTCCAGCCAACCAACCCCTCCTGTCCAACTCCCAGTGTCTGATGCCTGTACTCAGCGCTTCGACAGCTTTGCTGAAGGCCTGTTTCTCCACGGAGGATCTTGCTCTTAGGCTCTTGGGTGCTAGCTGTGATTTTAAGGTTGAGTAATTTCTAACTTCATTTCCTTAGGAATTGTCATTCTTGGTGCAGGTTAGAGGAGCAATGTTCAGCTCCAGCTGCCACCGTGGTTAGTTCTTGGGCATTAAGGCAGCCGCTCGGCTTCGGAGCCCTTCTGCTAACTCTGTTCCAAAAGCTTCAACCTGTTCCCAGTGTGACTAGAAGTGATTAGTTTAAAACTAGGAATTTTGCTTAGAGTGAGTATTTGGGGCTGTTTTTTGTGTCCCCCTCCCAGTGGGAGGGTACAAAGTGCTGCTGCTCGTGGAAGCTCTCCCAGGTGATGCACAGGCAGACACTGAGCAGAGCTGCAGCGGTTGGTGCCAGCTCTGGGCCTGGTTTTGCTGCCAGGGTGTGAGAGCAGTTAAAGGCAGATGTGGGAGCAGGCACAGAACTGCTAATTGGTGACCAGTAGGTCTCATGGTGGGGCCATTTAAGTGAAGAGGTCTGATTTGATCCTAATAGCTTTACAAATATATGTATGAGAGAGCAAAAAACAGCATTTGGAACCCTTTCAACCAATGTTTTGAGCCATTGTAACCAGGATTTTGAACCCTCTTAACACTTTGAACCATTTTATCCAGCATTTTAAACCCTTTTACACAGCATTTGGAACCATTTAAACAACTTTTGTTTTGTTTTCTCTAATGCTGGAGGATTTTGCTTTGGTATCTCTCAGTGAGAGCTGCCCTTAAACTTCTTTTCCAGTCAAAGTCTGGTGACAAATGAAATACCACTTGTAGCCCTCAGAGAAGATGAGGACTTCCAGAGCTGGAATAACTTTGAGGGGACCTCTGTGAAGACTTTTTTTTGGGAAGATTTCTGGTTGACCAAGGAAATTTCCACTGATATTTCCTGCACAGACTTCCCTGATGCTAAGCATTTGGAGCCTTCAAAGGAAATCCTCTCAAAGCCCAGGTAGCACTTGGCAGGCTGTCAGCAGGCAGCCTCTCTGAGCAGTAATTTATTCTATTTAAGATGTTTTTGTGTTGAGACTTTGGTGGTTTGCCACAGTTTTGCAACTAGCTGAGCTGCTTGTAGGGTTGATTCCTTTGTCCTGTAAGAAGGGGTTTTGTCATGGGTGTATCTTAGCTGCTGAGAGTGATTTGTGTCTTCTGCTGAGTTCAGATCTGAGTGATTTGGAGTTTGTTTTTTTCAGTGCCAGTATTTATGTCTGGTATAGGTGTGGATAGACCGGGAGGGGAAAACCAGCAGCTCAGTGAGGCAGAGCCCAGTGGTGTGATGGGGAGGGGGATGTAGGAAGGGCTGCTGGAGCAGGGCTGATGCCCGTGAGTGCCCTGGGGAGGGTTTGTCTGCTGCTGAGCACTGGGGCCTGGGGAGTGTTCAGTGTCTCCGAGTGAGATCTGCACAGCTGCTGAATGCTTTTGCTGCTTCTGAGCTGTGAGGAGCTTGGAGGTCCTCTGGATGTGGCTGAGCAGGAGCAGCTCCAGGTTCATCTCTGGGGGGAAGCAGAGGCAGGTGCCAGCTGGGGAGGGCAACTTCCCCACTGCTTTGTGCAGCACAGCCCTGGCTGGTCCTCCCTGGGTGCTCTCTGCTGCTGCAGCGCAAGTTAGAGCCAGCTCCTGGGACTGCTCCTTGGCCAGGGGCTACAGTGGGTGACCTTCTGGGTGTCACTGTGCCAAACCTCAGTTTGGGAAACTCATCCCTTGGGGCATCACTCGGAGCCGTGTGGCTCCTCCTGAGCTGTTTGTGGGAAGCTCCCATGGGATCAGTCCCCTCGAAATCATAATTTATTTTACAACCATNTTTTTTTTTGGGGGGGGGGGGGCGGTTTGAGAGTTAGTCCTTAGAGATTGTAAAGGGTGTCTTGGTGGTAGAGAAGTGCTGTATAGTGGAGCTTTTTTAAATGGCATTAAACTAATTTTATTTAATCTCAGCTAAATTAAATCCTTTTGGGTTTGGGGAAGGGTATTTTTGGGGGGGTTGGTACTTCCATGGCAAATTCAGTCACTTCCATGGCCAATTCAGTCACTTCCAATGCCTTGCCTTGAGCTGTGGAGTGTAGTTGGAATGAAGCTGTCAGAGTGCTGCAGAGCTTCCAAAAGCTGCTGGTTTGTGTGATGCTTTTTAGCCACTTTCTCTTCCAGCTCACCAATAAATAGGATTTGCTGATTTGCACTGCCTGGGAGACCTGCTGCCACCCACAAAACCTTTTGTGCTGTGAGTGTAGGAAGCTGAGGTTCTGTGCTGATTTCTGTGCCTGGGGAATGTCAGAGCTGGGGAAGTTCCTGAGCCCTGTGCCGAGTCTCTTCCCAGAGAGCTTGGGGGTGAGGTTTTGTGTGTGTGAGAGAGAGAATTGGGGAGGTTCCACTGGGTTGGGTCTGGTGTCCTTTTTATCTGCTTGCCAATAGCTTGCAGCAGGATCTGCCCAAGGTGTTGGTGAAGTTTGGGATGAGGATTTCATTGTTGCAGTTATGCTGTGGAGGATGTTGAGGAACTCCAGGTACTCTTGAACTCCTTCATAACTTGGTGACTGTGGTGTCTGGAGGTGTTTCCTTGGACTGAAACTTGGCAATCTGCCTGATACAGCCCAGAGCTGTGAGCTTCAAGGTTTTTTTTTACCTTAAAGACTCATGGAGGACTTGATCCTTATGGGTCTCTCCCAGCTTCAGTTCTGTGATGCAGTTGGTGGTGAACAGCAGTTGCACAGCAGCTGCCTGGTAGCTTTGAGATCAGATGGAGCAGTTCAGGCTTATCTGGAGTGTTTCCCCAACCTGATTGCTTCCTCCTGGATGTGGTGGTAGTGGGAAGGGATGAAAAAGTCATGAAGAGGGTTAGAGTTGTTGAGTGTGGTTGTGACATGAGACTGCAGCCAAGAACTGCTGAGCTTCAGGAGTCCTTCCGGGCAAGGAGAGGCCTGGTTGAGTGTGTTCTAAAGTTGAAGACTTCATGAAAACTTAACTGCTTGCTCTGCTTTCACCCCCAGAGGAAGGAAGTTCAGAGGCAAAGGTGTCCAGAGCAGATGGCAGATAGAGGCTTCCTGGCTGCCTCGGGGCAGAAGTGGAGGAGGTGTTTGTGCAGTGTTGTGAGTGCAGCCTGGCCCCCAGCGCCAGGGCAGTGTCAGCTAATGGTCACCTGTGGGCAGGCAGGCTGGGAGCTGTCCTGTGCACATGTTCTTCCCTGGGCAGTGACACCAAGATGTAGCATTCAGCCTCCCTTGTGTCTGCCACCCTCCTGCTGCCCCTGCAGGCACCACTGAATCTGCCAGTGCCTCGGGCAGCTGGTAGAGGAGATTGTTCTGGGCTGCTGGCACATGGTGCCACGGCTAGAGCACAAACCCAGGAGCTTCTAGGCCTGCGGAGCAGCAGCACAGGCTCAGTGAGTTTGTTAGTGGAAGGTCCAGAACAATCCACTGGAGTTTCTTCTGATACTCAAATCATCTTCCCAGGGATTTGCTGGTGAGCTCTGCTAGGAAGTGTGGAGAAGGAGCTGCAGGGGTAGGAGCTCCCAAAAATGGGAAATCCACGTGGAGTGGAGCTGATGATCCTCTAACACAGGAGCTGGAGCTGCACTGCAGCAGCCGTTCTGGGCTGCCCCTGCTGGCTGCTGGCCGAGCTCAGGACTCCAGCACAAATTTTAACCCATCCTAAGTTGCAAACTCTCTAAGCACACAGCTGAGGCTTGGAGCTGCTGTCAGAGGCAGTGTTTGAAGGCTGCCTGGAAACCAATTGAGGTATAGAAGGGACCCTGGTGCGGTGCTTTTCATGGTGAATTTCAGACTTCATCCCACAGTGCAGGGTGTAAAATTGTCAGCAGTTAATTTGTGCTGCCACCAATTAACTGCCTTCCTGTTGTCTCCTTTAATATCCTCTTGGATAACCTTTGAAGGAGAGGAATTTCAGAGTTGTGGAGGGTTTCAGCCAAACTCTATTGGCTGGGATGAGAACACCCCTGGTGGACACCAGCAGTGCACCCCTTGAGCCAGACTGGGTATTCTTGCACCAGAACCCCTCATGTTTTGCAGTAAAAAGTGCACTTTTCTTACCCCTCCCCCCTCTCATCCCTGTCTGATTTGTGTCTTACATGGTAAAAGTGGTCTTCTGCCAGCACCCAGAGCTGAGGGTGTTGTGAATTCTTCACTGTACTCATTGAAACCTGAGAGCTGCTTCTGCTCAGTCTATTTTGAGACAAAGTAGAGAGGAAAATACCTCCCCGTAGATAGGAATTAAACCTAGGCAATGAAACTAGACCCTGCCCTTAAGTCAAACCCTGTGCTCCTTAAGTACACCTTCAGGTTTGCTCTTGCACCAGCTCCTTAAATCACAAATGTTTACTTTGATTAAACTGGGAGTGCCTTGTCCTGTGCTGGGCTGGCTCTGGGAAGTGCAGCGGTGCTGATGGGGACAGGTGAGGACAGGAGGGCCCTTTGCACGTGGGCTGGGTGGGGAAGCTGAGCCTTGGGCACGGGGAGACTCCTCTGAACTCCTTCAGTGTCCTCATTACCCAAGGCTGCTCCTCAGAAACTGCACTGAATGGAGTTCTGGAGGATTTCTGCCTCGCTGGGACCTGACAAAGGGAAGGACCCAAGAGTTTGCTGCTTCCCTGTTGCTCCCAGCTGGCTTGGCCAAGTCTGTGGAGGTTCTCCTGTCTCTTCTGCAAGGTTCAGTGTTTTGTCCAGACTCCTTTCTGCTGTTCCAGCATCACTCAGCCTCTGGGGTCCCCCATCCATGCATCGTGGTCAAACACCCCCTTGTCTGTCTGGGTTTCTCAGGTGTTTGCCAGACTCCTGCTTGCCAGGACTCTTGGAGCTGCAGTTCTCAGTCCCTTGGGGCTGCCGGTGGTGCCAGCTGGTGGTGCCAGTGTGTCCTTGCAGTGCCTTGTAAATCCAAACAATCGAGGGTGTCACGGGGGGGGGGCTGTGCAACCAGGGACCCTTTAGCATCTTGCAGCTTGCTCTTGCTAGAGTGGACTTTGTAACTGGAGATTTAACCCCAACTTTCAAAGGAAATAAAAGAGTCTGACTCTGCCTCCTGGTGCCCTTCTTTCTTGCCAGAAGTCGTTAAAGGTGCCTTCTGTGGGGGGTGGTACCTGGGCATCGATGGTCACAGACCAAGCAGGTGACTGAGTTTGGTTTGACTCCATCTCCTCGGCATCTCCTGCTGCTGGATTCTCTGCCCTGCCTGCCTGTGTTTCCAATGGGAGCAGATATCCTCTGGGCTCATGGAATCCTAGCATGGTGGGGGTGGGAAGCGACCTCTGGAGCTCACCCAGTCCAACCCCCTGCTAAAGCAGGGTACCAATAGCAGCTTGCCCAGGAGCACAAAGCCAAGGTGGGGTTGAAAGGTCTGCAGAGGAGACCCCGCAGCCTGCTCCAGGCCTCCAGCACCCTTACACCAAAGGAGTTTCTCCTCTGCTGCCACTGGTCCCGCCTAGGAGCAGCGTGGTGGGGAGGGTGCTGGTGCCAGCAGATGGTGCTGCCAGCAGATGGTGCTGCCATGCAGCCTCACGGTGCTCAGCTTTGCCCCCAGAGCCTGGGTTGGGACAGCCTGCCACAAGCACAGCGCTTGGAAGCGTTCAGGACCAGCTTCAACATAGTCTTGGGAGCTTATCTGTGGTGATGAAGAGATGGGAGGGGAGGAGGTGTCACGAGTGGAGATGGTACTGAGGGTGCTGAGGAGGCAGCAGCACCCTTCAGGCCCTGGCCAGGAGCAGGTTAGTTGTGCTGAATTCATTGCCCCAAAGCTCAGCTTTGCTAAGACCAAGGGCTAAAAGCTGCCCCAGTAAAGCCCAGACCCAGCCCAGTGTGCCAAGATGGGACAGGGCTTGGGGAGGTCATGCAGTGGTCTTAGCCCCAAAGCTGGGCACTGAGGACTCTGCATGGCCCTGCCTGGGGGACTGCTGGCCAGAAGAGAGTCAGAAAGGAGAATTGCCTCAGGTTCTGGGGATCTCTGCTCTGCTTGTTTTGGACGTTGTTTTACCTCCCTTAAGCTGCTGTGGTGACCTCATGGAGTTCTCCAGCCCTTCCTTCCGACTGGGAGCTGTGATTGCTTTGAGGTCTTCCTCGGAGCAAGCCTGGACACGCTCCCTGGAGAGGACCCAGGCAGTCCCGTGAGCCAGCCCTGATGAAATCATTCTGCTTTGAACTCTCTTTGTAAGGTGCTGAAGCTCTTCCTGCTCAGTGGTGCTGAAAGGTGATGTCATGTGTTGGGTAAGCCACGAGTCCCTCGGTGCTCTGCGGGGAGAGAGAGGGCAAAGGTTTCTCTGCTCAGTGGTGAGGAAGCTCCACCACAGAACATCCCACTTGGGTTCCTTGGCTGCAGATGCAGAAAGCCAAGGAGGGAATCTCTTTGGTGGGCTGGATCCTCACAGGTCGCAGCATCATGAAGGCTAAAAAGCACCTCTGGGGTCCAACCCAACACCACCGTGGCCACTGAACCATGTCCCCGGGTGCCATGACCACAGGTGTTTTGGACACCTGCTGGGACAGGGACTCCAGCACCTCCCTGGGCAGCTTCTCCTACTCTTGCAGCAAATAAATTCTTCTTAATCTTAAAATCTTCATCTCAATTCTTTCCCATTACAGCCCCCTCTGCTCCCCCTCTGCTCCCCCCCTGCTCCCCCCCTTCTCCCCCCCTCCCCCCCCCCCCCTCCCTCCCCTCCTCCCCATCACCGCCCCCTCTCCTCCCCCTCTGCGCCCCCTCTGCTCCCCCTCTGCTCCCTCTCTGCTCTTCCTGCCCTGCTCCTCAAGCCCTCCAAAGCCTTGGTAAACGAGGTGGGATTTCTGGCCAGCGTCCATCTGGCAGGCTCCTTCCTCTCTGCCTTTTCCCGGCTTGCAAATCCAAGCTGAACTCAAGCGAAGGTGCTGGAGCCCACCCCTTACAGAGCTGCTGAGGGACTCCCCAGAGCTCCCATCCGAAACTCGCAGCTGCGGATCTGGTGCGAGGGAATGGTTGGAATTTCCTGCCCGGCTCCTGCCGCTCCGGTCCGCTGGAAGCGCTGGGAGCATGTGCGGGCAAGTCCCGGGTCAGGGTTCGCTGCCTCTCGCACCCTCAGCCGAGTGGCTGGGGATGGAAAAGCTCCCGGAGCAGTGGAGAATTCCCAGTATGGGCTTCCTGTGCCAGGGATGCTGCTCTGGCTGAGTATTGCTCCATGCCAGGGCTCCTCACTGAGCTCTTTTCCTGCCGCTTGGAAGCACCTGTCCAGGAGCTATCCATGGACATTCCTCACCTACCTCTGCTCGGGTCTGGGTTGTTCTTGGCTGGTTCCCAGCCAGCATGGCAGCTCAGACCTGGGGCAAGGCTCCTCCTGTTGCCTCCATCAAGCTGCTGCCCACTACAATGGGTGCTCTGGTGCAAGCAAGGGTGCTCTGTGTACACAGCCCTGCCCCGAGTCAGCTCTGCTGACTAATTCCCTCCTGACAGGCACATGGGGCCTGGGCCATGCCCAGCTTCACAATCAAATATTTATTTCTGCTGAGGGTTAAGCTAAGATCACCTCTCCTGCTGCTTCAGCAGATTTCATTCTCATGCTTCAGCCAGAGCTGAGTGAGCCTCCCCAGGCTCTTGGACACTGTTTTCTTGGAGGAGCTTTTGGGTTGTTCTTCTCTTGTAGCATCTCCCAAGGCTTTCCCTGGGAAGAGAGATGCTGCTCTGGGATGTGCCTGGGTTGGATTTGTTTTCCATCATCCATTTCAACCTCCCACCATAAGCTGCAAGCATCGTGCTGAAGGACAGACCCTACCTGTACCTTCGCCTCTCCAGGGCAGGTGCTCGTTGCAGGTGGAGAACATCCTGGTGCTGAAGCCTCGCCGTGGGGAAGGAGGTTGGGCAGCGACTGAGGAGCTCTCCAGCAGAATTTCCATGTTTGGGGCTGAGTTGGTGTCGTTTCCTACACTGCTGGGCTGAGGGGGGGTGGGTTAATGAGGCGGGGCGGGGGGGGGAAGTTAATAGCTGACCATGGCTGCAGCCACGGCAGGAAGGACTTTGTCCAAGTGGAGCAGAAGTCTCATTTTTGACAGATGTGGTAAGCTTGAAGCAAAGGAAGCAAAATGTGATCATACCATGACAGGGCAGAAGCTGCTTTTTGCCTTCCTGACCTCTTCTCGTTGAGTTTTATTTGGAAACATCTCGAGGTCACCACAGCTCCCATCCTGCTGACTCACAGTGACAGGGGCCAGCGCTGGCCGAGCGCGGGAGGCGGCCGACGGACAGACAGACCACCCCAGAGGGCAGCTGGGTTCTTCCCCTTCAACAGAGGGCTTCCTCACCCCAATTTACTCCTGGAAGTGCTGAAGCTGACAGCTTCCCTAGAGACCAAGCCCTGAGGGCTGCTGGCGCTTCGCATGGTGGAGGCAGATAGGGGAACCTGCTCTGCTCTTCCCTATTCGGCCCTTAGCTGAGAAAGCCACCAAGGGCAAAGCTCTGGACGACCTGATCTAGTGTGAGGTGTCCCTGCCCAGGGCAGGAGGGCTGGAACTAGATGATCTTTGCGGTCCCTTCCAACCTGAACTGTTTCCATGATCAGCTCCCTCACCCGTGGCAGGCAGCCCCCTTCCAGCACCTGTTGTGCTCAACTCAGGTGGTTTGGGGAGCACAGGAGGTTGATAGGTCGTGGGGAGCACCCATCCCGACGCTGTTTGCCATGCAGCAGGATGCTCCACAAGGACCTGCTAGAGCTAGAGTGCGGAGGGCGCCCGCGGTAAGGAAGGCTGCGGAGCTGCGCAAGGTTCCTGCAGGGCGTGGGCGGGAGAGCAGCCGAGGGGAAGTTTTGGGCTTTCCAGGGAATCGGAGCCCTTCAGAGCCTCCTCGTCTCTGCTCGCCCCCATCAGTGTCCCACCACCCAACCTGGGGAGATGTGGTCCCTCACCCCCATCGCATCAAGCTTGGGGGAGCAACTGCCTTGAGAAGCTGCGAAGCCCTGGTCACACGTGGCCAGTCTCTGTCTGTCCCTGCGTGGCACCAGCAGGTTCTCTAGTCCCACTCCGAGCCTTGTCCGAGTGGGTTCAAGCTCAGGGTTGCGTCCAGCTTGTGTTCCGTGGGGAAGTGACTAATGCTCATGTTCCCCTTCTCCTTTCTTCTGCTGTTTCATGTCGGCACTTGTCAGGTGCCTGCTTTGCCCAACGCTGCCTCAGCTGGTTGGCTCCGGGGGTGGCAGCAGGCACCTCCCGTGGCCCCGCGGTGCGTGTGGCTGGAGATGGAGAGGCCAGAACATTGTCTGGATCTTCCCAGGCTTGGCAGCAGATGCTCTGAAGTTTATTTTCTGGGCTTTACAGCAGCTTTTCCAGGCACCAGCCTCCGTGGGATGTTCTAACCACTGAAATTCCTGGTTTCTTTCCTCACCATGTGTGGAGGAGTGATGAATCTGGGAGATCAGCCCCTCCTCAGCCTGGACAAGCAGAAGCTGAGGGGATTCCTCATTGCCTTCTACAACTCCCCGAAAGCAGGCTGGAGCCAGGTGGGGGTTGGGCTCTTCTCCCTAGTATCAAGTGATAGGGAAAGAGGAAATGGCTTCAAGTTGCACCAGATGAGGTTTTAGCTGGACATGAGGAACAATTTTTTTCCTGCAGGAGTGGTCAGGGATTGGAACAGGCTGCCCAGGGAAATGCTGGAGACCCCATCCCTGGAAAGGTTCAAAAACCTCGTGGCTGTAGCACTTGAGGACATGGTTTGGTGGGCAGAGTGGTGTCAGATCGGTGGTTGGGCTCAATTACCTTATCCAAAATCCATCCCAAACAGTTCCATGGTTTAACCTCTTTGAGATTCAGGAGTCCCTGAGCATCAGCAAAGCCGTGGGCCGGTGCTCTGGCTGACTGCTGCTGTAGATCCATGCCGGGGCTGTACTGCAGCACTTGGGCTGCGCTACCGGGAGAGGAGCCTGGATCCCGCCGGGAGGAGGCTTTGGCTGAGCCCGGGCTGCGTTACCGAGAGAGGAGCCTGGATCCCGCCGGGAGGAGGCTTTGGCTGAGCCCGGGCTGCATTACCGGGAGAGGAGCCTGGATCCCGCCGGGAGGAGGCTTTGGCTGAGCCCGGGCTGCGCTGCCGAGGGCGATGCGCGGAGCTGCAGGACTCTGTCCGCACCCAGGCTGCGCAACCCCAACCTGCAGGCTGCTGAGGCCGCTCCAGGACATTTCATCACCGCTCACTCGACATCCGCGGCCGCCTCGCTCTTAAGACACAAAGTTTTATGGCTGCTGCCGGGCTGTAAATCTCCGACTTCCAGGGCCGGCGCCTTTCGGGGGCAAAACATCCGGTTTGGGCAAACTTTGATGTTCTCGGAGCGAGAGCCACACTGCGTCACTCGTGGATGGGGCTCGGGCCCCGTACGCGCCCACGGGCAGAGAATCTGCTGCAAAAGCAGAACCGGGGGGGGGGATTTTTAGGGGTTTCCTGGGTCTTGCTCAATGGCTGCTGGGTCAAGGCCTCTTCCTGCAGCCGGACGTGCTGCACGGCTCCAGCTCAGCCTTGGGATGCTGCATTCAGCACCTTGCAGGTGGTGGAGGGTGCTGGTGGCCCAGCTGGCATCTACTGGGGACAGAGAGATGGTGGTGGAATAGGTGGCATGGTGGTATGGCCCTGGAGTCTTATCCAGAGGTTTGCGGTCCTCCTACAGTGATGCTTCCTCTCCCTTTTATCCTTGAACTGGGGGGGAGGGCTGAAGGTCTGATCAAACCCCCAGGGGGGATCAAGGTGTGGCTTAATGCTCCCTGGAACTTCCTAAGGATCTTGCAACTTCAGGTGGAAGGAATGGATCTACTTGGAGCCAGCTCCTGGGCCGGCTCCTTGCAGGAAGATGCTCCAGGATCAGAGGGGTTCATCTGGGCACATTCCCTGCCTGGCTGCTGGAAGGGTGGGTGATGTGCCAGCCATGGCAGCAGCAGGATGGTGCCCAGTTCCAGATGGGACAAAGCACTTGAGATAAAACTGTCCCTGAGGTTTTCCTCTGAGCTACACAAGGGAGTTTCTGTCCAAGCCGGAAGCAGGAAACAGGGCAAGGTCTCTGGATGGGCTCCTTCTGCCCTTGACTCTCCTTCTCTTCATCCATCCCTCTGCAAGACTGGAATCCAGAGCAGGGTAGAGGAGCCAGAGCTGGGGCAATCCCCTCCACATCCCCTCCTTGAGACGTGATGCTGCTCACGATGACAAACTTCTCCTTTCCTGTGTTTTAGAGTGAAATGTTTGGCCTCAGGCAACCCCCTGAGAAACCGAGTGAGAAAAGACAGGAGCAGGCTGGAGTCAAGGAGGAGCAGGGGTCAGGAGCCACTAATCCAGGGATTACCACAGACATTCTCGTCCCATGGCTGGAGCTCAGTCAAAGACCAGGAGCCTATCTCAGCTTCAGGACGTTTGGGAATGGCCTTGCCTGCCCCAGCCGGCACCCGGGAAGGGACCTGCCTGTTGCCTCCTCCAACCAGGGATTTCTCATCCCTCTGCTTATGTGTCTTGGTTCAAGCACCCCTCACGAGAAGGTCAGGGGCAGGTGGGCTCATGCTGGCCTGTGCCCTGTTCCCACCGTGGGTTTTATCTTCGCCAGCAGAGGGGCAGTCCCGATCTGGCACTGTGCTTCTCTCTGCACGTGGCCTCGCTGGCTCTATGCCACCCGGCGTGCCTGGCTCCATCTGACTGTCTGCAGACTGCCCAGGGATGACGCAACCCTGGCTATGGTTGCTTCAGGAGAGATGGGACCCACGACAGAGCCATCCCGGGCTGTGGTGGTGTCATCTGGTTTAGCAGGACAAGGTCCAACGCTGATGCCCTCCCTCCTCCTGTATATGCCAGGACAAGCTGGGCTGCCCAGCCACTGCTTCCCTGCTCTGCATCCCTTCGGAGGGCTTTTGGACAACTTCCCTGGCTCAGCCCAGATAGCAACAAGGACCTGTGTGTCAGCCAGGTGAAGGACAGGGAAGGCAACAGAAGATGCATGGATGGACAAGCTGCCTGTTCATCATCCTCTCTCCATCACCCACCACCACCTCCGAGGCCATCTGATGCCACCTCTCATCCACAGGACTTGGGAGCTGAGAGGGAACCTTCCTGCCTATGGTGACCCGCGGGGAGAACGGGAGGCAGACGGGACAGGGGCTCAGAGCTTTTTCATCTCCAGGGCTGCAGACCAGCTCCCGAACGAACCACCAGCTACAGCACCACCAGAGTTGCCTGCACAATCCCAGCGGGAAGCAGATTCCTGCGGGGTGTTTCCTGCGGCGTCACCAACGAACCACGGGAGAAGGGAGGGCGGGCAAAGTTCGGCTCCTATAAAGTCAGGGATCTGGTCCCCTCCATTCATTGCCCTGGCAGAGCGCGTCCAGCCTTGGAAGGAGAGGGAGCGGACACCCCCCCGCGACCGGCGGCTGCACGATGCCGAGGGCTCTGAGGGATGTCGGAGCTACCCTCACCTGCCTCCAGCTCCTGCTGCTCCTCACCAGCGTGGAGCTCCGGCCCCACACGCGGGACGAGGACAGGCTGCAGCTGGAAGCTATCAAAAAGGGGATCTTGGAGCGGCTGGGCATGAGCAGCCCCCCCGTGGTCCGGCACCGGCTGGACCAGGAGAGCATCCAGAGAGCGCAGCGGCTGCACCGGCAAAGAGTGGCCGAGCTGATGGGGAACCGGAGCCAGGAGGAGGTGGGAGCTGGGACCGGGACCCGACACCTGCATCGCTTGACTGCCACACGTAAGTTGACATCCTACCACCCTCGTCCCCTCGGGGAGCACGCAGGTGGGTGTCACTCAGTGTGCCCCCCCACGGGGCAGGTCAGCTCTGGCCGCCCCGACGTGTACGGGGACATGATCGGGCATGAATCGCAGTGGCCCTGTCACCTGTGTCCCAGCTGCTTCCCGTGTCCCAGCGCTGGCCAGGAGCCACCCTTTGAGCTGCCGCGATGAAACCCACGAAAAGCAGAAAGCCTGGGACGAAAGCTTTGCTCGGTGGCACAGGGCTGGGAGCAGGGCTGGAGAGGGCTTGAGGGCAAGTGGAGGGCAGGCAGGAAGGTTCCATCTCTCGACTCCCACCCTGACCCCCAGTCTGGGGCTTTATCAGGACCTGGGGTGATTGAGGGAAATATTCAGCTCCTGCTGCTTGGGCTGGAGAGGAGAGTGGAGGTGTGGGGTGGAGGTGACCCCAGAGACATCTGGTGCACCTGCTCTGACACCAGCTGCCACCCTTTGGTGAGACCCTCTGGCTTGGGAGTCCCTGGGGACGGCAGGTCCTGAGTGACCCCGGGATGAGGATGGAGCTGAATCTCCTCAACATCCCTCAGGATCTGGGGAATTCCCCAGAGATGGTTTGACTGCCCGGCAGGAACAGGTCAGGAACCTTGGCTGACAGGGAATTCTTGGCTCTTGCATCATCTGTCCCCTCTGTCCCCACAGTGCTGCACTCGTCACACATCCACCAAGGACATCAGGACCCCCGGGGACACCAGGACACCCAGGGAAACCAGGACCTCCGTGGTCCCCACCGTTACCGTCTCCTCCTGTCCCGCACAGACACTCTTCACCGGCAGCTCCAGGTGGTGCAGGCGGAGCTGAAGCTCTTCAAGCAGTCACTTGCATCCTCCGGCATGGCCCCACTCAACGCCTCGGTGCCCCCGCGGGTCAGCATCTACATGCTGGAGGGGGCTGATGAGACCCCCAAGCTCCTGCAAAGCCAAGAGCTGGACCAGGATGCCCAGAGCCTGGACCTGACGCTGGCCATCCAGCCCTGGGCTGCTGGTCCTGAGGACACTCTGCACCTGGAGCTGACCTTCACAGCAGACGTCTCAGCCTTGCTGGCCACCGCGGGGGGTGACTTGCTGGTGCTGGAGGTGGTAACCCACAAGACCACGAGCCGGGGAGCCAGGAGACGCCGGGGGCTAGAGGAGGAGTGTGGGAAGAGCGATGGGAAGTGTTGCCTGAAGTCGCTGAAGGTCTCCTTCCAGGACATTGGCTGGTCAGACTGGGTGATCGCCCCCAACAGCTACTACATGAGGTTCTGCGAGGGTTCCTGCCCCCACAACTACAAGCCGGCCAGCATGCACGCCCAGATCAAAGCCCGCATGCACTCCCTCTCCAAAGCCACTCCTCCGCCCTGCTGCGTCCCTGCCGGCTACGACCCCATGGTGCTGATGCACTACGACGCCGAGGGCAGGCTGGTCTCCACCCTCTTCGATGACATGCTGGTCACCAGGTGCCACTGTGCTTGATGGCATCACATCCAGTTTGGTCCCGGACACATCACCACCCAGAGGGGGCAGAGCCTGCCCATCTCCCAGCATCTCCAGCATCCCCAAAAACAGACTTCGTGGCATGAAATGCCTCCATCTTTTGGCTTATTCCCATGAGCTCCAGTTGGGAGCTCTCCTCCACTTGTTCCTCATCCTCCTCCTTTATTTAAGCCCAGACCTCATTTGGGAGGTGGATCCTTCCCACCGGAGAGAGCCCCAAAAGGATGGGATGTGTCTGTCCCTAGGTGGCTTCAGTCACCCTCTCCTCTCCTCTCCTCTCC
>WAAF01014500.1:118958-153404 GCA_013400475.1 Tricholaema leucomelas | reverse complement strand
TTACAAGCAGATATTTACAGTATATACAGTTATAGACAGAAATATACAAGGGAAAAAAAGGTAATACAAACACAATTCCCCTCCCAGAAACCTGAGTCCCCAGGAGGGGCTCTCAACCCCCCTCTCCTTCCCCTACCCCTCTCAACCTTACCCCAGTCCCAAGGAAGAATGGAGGTTCAGCCAAGAGGATCAAGCAAAGCATGGTGAAGCAGCCAAGCAAAAGGAGGGTGAGGTTAGAAAGCAAGATGGAGTCCAGCCAGCAGCCTCAGCTTCTCCCCAGCAGGCAAAGCTCCCCAGCGAGGAGAAGAAGCAAGTGAAGTAATCTTTGTTTTGCCTTTCTTCTTTACACATCCCAGCAAGACTGTGAGGGAAGTAGACCTCACCATTGTTTTCATTTTACAGCCTATCATCTAGTTCTTCTCACCAAAACATGCTAGCTAGGCTCAAACTAGCACAGGAAAAAATAAATGTCTTAATCTTTATCTCATTAAAACACATTAATTTTTATTAAACTGATAATTTGATCTTGACAGAGCACCGCTTCAGAGTAAAAATTGGTTTGCTAAACACCAACACTCATTTCATATATTATCTTTCCTGCAAAGACATTGCCTTTTGACTTTACACCATCTATCCCTATTGGCTGCTCCAGAATTCAACTCCTCTGCTGCATAGATGGCTTTTTCTAATTTAGAAGTTTATTTCTAGCCACTGTATGCCTTTTTAGCACTTTGCCAACATCATCTTTCTGTTTAATCATTTCCTTCTCTTTCTCTTCTGAATGTCTCCTGATGAATGCTTTAGAGATCAACTAAGCATTTTCCTCCCCTCAGCTTTGCTTCTGCATCACTGTTTACCTGTTGTCATTTTGTGATTGATCTGTAGACTCAGGTGTTTTTTTCCTTTATCATTTCACAATCACAAATTCTCAAATTTGTGGCAGATAATCTAAGTATCCTAGTTTATGACCTTGTTCTTCACATGCCCAGTTCCACTTCAGTTTTGCTAGTCCTTACAGTCTTCCCTAAATGATGTTCTGATATTCTTTCTTACTTATGCTATCTCCAAATGTTACCATACATCATGTTCTCATACAAAGATTGATAGGAAAAGAAGTAATCTAGGGCAGAGTGAAGATAAAAACATTTAAAGGTAACACTGCAACTTTACTTCGGCTTCAGTGTTTCTTTAGTTCTCCTTTCAGCATCATCCTTTGAGCTACTCACTCAATTTACTGATCTTATACTAGTTTCAGTCTTCTGCAGTGCACTTTTGAGTTTTGTTTACATGGAACAGAAAAAACACTATCCAGGTCCAAGTGCATCAAATATCTGCTTTTCTCTCATTTCAAGAAATCATTTTTTAAAGGAAAATATAAGGTCTCATAATTTATCTCCACAGCCATCAAGTGCAGAAAAATGATATTCCACTTTTTCTCTCTCTCTTTCTCATAAATATGAATCTCATTTAACACCACTGTGATCACAGTGCTTTTTACAGTAAAAATCAATGTGCCTGTCAACACACAGTCTTTTTCCATCCACCATACTCAAAACACAAACCATGCAAAACCACACTTTCTCTCCAGATGCAACCTAATCTGAGCAGCACACAGCTGTGAATGTGACAGGCAAGCATGAGTAGCTGAACAAGTGGACATCTTACACCTCTGAGTTTTTAACACTGTCTTCAAAATTCCTACCAAACCTTTCCAGATGGTCCCTGGATGGTCCTCTACCACCATCTCTTTTCCACTGTGTTTTCTGTCTACCTCAGAGAACCTCAAGCCAATGCCCATTCCCTTCTGTTCCATGAGCACTTTTATTGCAAACCTCTTCTCACAGAACCATCTGCATTTTGCTACCTTGACTCCTCTTTCTGTATCCTGAGCTACCAGTGGAGCTTCTCACTCTGGCTGAAGGGCAAATAGGAAAACAGTCCTGGGAAGGGTGAAGCTTGTGCCCTTTGCCATAATCATAGAATCATAGAATCATAGAATGGTTTAGGTTGGAAGGGACCTCAAGGATCATCCAGCTCCAACCCCCTGCCACAGGCAGGGACACCTCCCACTAGAGCAGCTCGCCCAAGGCCTCATCCAGCCTGACCTTAAACACCTCCAGGGAGGAAGCATCCACAACCTCCCTGGGCAACCCGTTCCAGTGCCTTACCACCCTCACTGTAAAGAACTTCCTCCTAACATCCAGTCTAAATCTCCCCTCTTCCAGCTTAAACCCATTCCCCCTCGTCCTAACATTACTAGACCGTGTAAATAGTCCCTCCCCAGCTTTCCTGTAGGCTCCCTTCAAATACTGGAAGGCCACTATAAGGTCTCCTCGAAGCCTTCTCCTCTCCAGGCTGAAGATAATGTATTCCACTTCTAAACAACTTTTTTTGCCTGTCATGAGCCTCTTCCATTTTCCAGGCTTCAGTGCTAACATTTGAGGAGTCTGGAAAAAACAAATCTGGTAAGTCTCTTTGGAGTATAAAACAAGCTGAAAATGAAATACAAGATTCAGCTGGACTGTTCTTTCCAAATCTGGTATTTCCTGGAAGGCTGCTTCTCTCATACCAGGTCCTCTTCAAGTCTTCAGTCAAAAACAGCGTATCAGAAGGAATGGGCCTTAGCATTAGATCAGACCTTTTTATTATCCTCTATTCAAATTAACTGAAAATAATGTTGAAAAAGTCAAGCACAGAAGCAAATGGAAATAAAGAGGACAGATGATGAATCCTTCTGTGGTTGCTACAACTGGAACAGCAGCACTTTAATCCTGACCTGATTTTCTTTCCCCCAGTTGTTTTTAATATCCATCCAAACCTCTTGAAGTATTCCAAGGTACCTCGTGGTCTTTGCAATGGTAGTTTCTGTAGCACAGAACAGTTCAAACTTCTGAAAGAGCCTGATCCTTTGGGAAACAAGCAATCCATGTTTGCTTTGCCGGCCTGAATTTGTATTCTCGTGAAAGATGAGACTCCAAGAAAGCTCCAAAGCAACTCCCCCGGGCATACACACTAAAACACTTCCACTGGCGTCTGCATGAGGACTAACAGAACAGGCCAATGATTTGGGGGGCATCACGTCCTTTAAGAAAGTTCCCACACTCCGATGGCTGTCAATGGTGGTGCCAGTGAACCGTTACGCAAAGTCCCCCAAACACTTTGTAAACTAGGATCCGGGAGGACAATGGTAAAGTTCAGTAATGGAAAGAGATAGTGTACTGAATGCACAATGCCAGGCTTTGTCTGCGGGGGCTTCTGTCGAGGGAGAGGGCTACTTAATCTCCCCACTTGCCCTGGGGACTCGAGCTGTTTTAATGTGTCCTTTTTGAGAGCCTGTGAACTGTAGAATATAGGCTGGTAACAACTTTCTTTAGGACTGCCTCAGCAGAACCAAAAGCTGCCAACACAGAATACCAGCACAGTGGTGCTAATGAACACAAAGAAGACCTTTAACCGTTTTTTTACAGCTACCATGGCTAGGGTTTCATGTCATTCCTTGGTGAAGGAACTAATTCTTTGGCCTGTTTTATATGAGCCTAGCTTCCATCACACTGCAGAGGATGGCCTCTTCACCCACTTTCCTTGGGGTTTTTTTTTCCCCTTTCTGAATAATAATGAAGCCTGATGCATCTTTAATGAACTGTGGGGCTTTCAGAGCTTTTCCCCCTCTTCTTACTACAGAGTGCAGATACACAGCGCATATGTGCTGGCTGATAGAAAAAAAATATTTAAATGACTATTGATTTGTCCAAAGATGAGTAGCAAAAGCAAACTGAAATGGTTGACATACAACATTCAGGGATAAATTCCTGATGTCAGTGAAATTCCTAAAGTGAGAGTGGAATAAATCTATAATCTTTACTTCAAAAATGCTCTGGTTCTTATATTTTTAGATAATGTTTTCTTTTTATCAAAGTTGTGTCTTTGATAGTTTATTATACATTATGTGCTAAAAGTGAGAGTTAAAAACAAAAATAGGTAAAAATGCTGCCATCTATTAAAGTCCATTGATGGTGAAACAACAAAGATGTAGACCCTAAACCAATATAGCAGTATTGTAGATACCTTTTAGAGGAGTGAATGAGCTGAAGTAATTACAGGAGCACTACATATGAACTTGTGGGATTGCCATTGCCCAATAAATACATTTTCTTTTTTAACTGTATTGCATATTACCTATATGTGGACACAAAAAGTACAAACCCTTTTCAGTTTAGGCTTTGTGAATGTTCATCTCTGTATCAATCTAATGAGTGCACTTAATGCACTCACAACGGGCAATGCAAACTATTATCTCCTTCCCTCTAGGTATTTAGACACCACAAAATCTGCATGTGCATATATTCATATTGGAATCTGAATATCCTTTTGTTTCCTTGTTATCCTTCTTCATTTTCATCATCATAGTATCATAAGGGTTGGAAGAGACCTCACAGATCATCAAGTCCAACCCTTCACCACAGAGCTCAAGGCTAGACCATGGCACCAAGTGCCATGTCCAATCCTGCCTTGAACAGCTCCAGGGACGGCGACTCCACCACCTCCCTGGGCAGCCCATTCCAGTAGCCAATGACTCTCTCACTGAAGAACTTTCTCCTCACCTCGAGCCTAAACTTCCCCTGGCGCAGCCTGAGGCTGTGTCCTCTCGTTCTGGCGCTGGCCACCTGAGAGAAGAGAGCAACCTCCCCCTGGCCACAACCACCCCTCAGGTAGCTGTAGACAGCAATAAGGTCACCCCTGAGCCTCCTCTTCTCCAGGCTAAACAATCCCAGCTCCCTCAGCCTCTCCTCGTAGGGCTGTGCTCGAGGCCTCTCACCAGCCTCGTTGCCCTTCTCTGGACACGCTCAAGCATCTCAATGTCCCTTCTAAACTGGGGGGCCCAGAACTGGACACAGTACTCGAGGTGTGGTCTAACCAGTGCAGAGTACAGGGGCAGAATGACCTCCCTGGTCCTGCAATTTTCCTTTTTCTTTCTACTTCACTCTGACTTTTTGCATTAAAAATTGAAAAGATACAGCACAACTAAGTGTTAATGAGATATTCAGGGCAAAAGACGTGCAAAAGAGGTAGTTATTCGCTTTTTGCTGCAGTAGCACAGGGCAAAAGAGAACTGTTGTTCTTTGCATGTATATCAGTACTTCATATCAAATAATAAATGGACCATAAGTAAAACACTGAGGCAAGCCCAAAATGCAGCTGCATGTTTCAAGGAACGCTAGCATGCCGTTGGCTCTTTGTGAATGAATTTACTTTATGGTCTCATGAGAAATCACAGGTATTAACTCACAGAACCAAATCAAAGCCAGCCTGATCAGACTGAATCCGTAAGAAAGGCACGTGGCAGTTAATCTAGAAGCATTAAATTCACTTTATTTTTGGTACTTTGGTTTTTTTTGTGTCTAGAATCATATGTGTACTGCTAACGTTTTATGTGGAAATCTCTGCTGTGAAGGAAACCTGCTTTAGCCCATACAGATACCTCCTAGCATTAGCCAGCAAAGTGAGAACTCACGCTGAGACCCTAGCTTTACACCTATATGTCATAAACCAAATTCATTACCTACTTCAGCAAATTGTTGCACACTTTGCACATGATGAAACAAAATGGTCAGTGAAGTCAATTAAATAACATCCTGGCCTGTATCAGCAACAGTGTGGCCAGTAGGACAAGGGAGGTTATTCTGCCCCTGTACTCAACACTGGTCAGGTCACACCTTGAGTACTGTGTCCAGTTCTGGGCTCCTCAATTCAAGAGAGATGTTGAGGTGCTGGAACACATCCAGAGAAGGGCAACAAGGCTGGGAAGGGGCCTGGAACACAAACCCTATGAGGAGAGGCTGAGAGAGCTGGGGTTGTTTAGCCTGGAGAAGAGGAGACTCAGGGGTGACCTCATTGCTGTCTGTGACTACCTGAAGGGAGGCTGTAGCCAGGTGGGAGTTGGTCTCTTCTCCCAGGCAACCAGCAACAGAACAAGGGGACAGAGTCTCAAGCTGTGCCAGGGAAAGTATAGGCTGGATGTTAGGAGGAAGTTCTTCCCAGAGAGAGTGATTGGCATTGGAATGGGCTGCCCAGGGAGGTGGAGGAGTCACTGTCCCTGGAGGTGTTCAAGAAAAGACTGGATGAGGCACTTAGTGCCATGGTCTAGTTGATTGGCTAGGGCTGGGTGCTAGGCTGGACTGGCTGATTTTGGAGGTCTCTTCCAACCTGGTTGATTCTATTCTATTCTATTTTAACATAGCTTAAGGAGATAAATCATGAATAAACATCTGTTGTTAAGTTTCAGTCCAAGTTCTATTAGAATCGTGGGATACAGATCTAGGTATTTAGCAAAAAGATACACTGTGCATGACATTTTACAGGAAATGGAGTTTTGCTTGGCAACAAACATTTGCTGAGAGGCAGAAGTTCATACGAAGCCAGTAATTCAGTCCTACTCTAGAAAATCAGATTAACAATTTTGCTCAAGAATTTCTAGGGAATTAAACCAAGTTCTATAAGGTCGATATTCAAAGATTTCTTTATGCAGCTGAGCTAATAGATTAGACATTATCTAGAAAGTGTGGACTCAATTCAAACCCAAGCCAATTGCTCTCATTATTTTATTTTTTTCCCAATGGTACTTTAAATCAAACCTGGGTTTATGGAAGGTAATTGATTTTCAAGGATGATTCCAAAATACCTAGCTAAAATACTGATGATATTAGTGATAGTAGTATTTAACCAGCCACAACTTCACAGTATCACAGTATCACCAAGGTTGGAAGAGACATCATAGATCATCAAGTCCAACCCGTTACCACAGAGCTCAAGGCTAGACCATGGCACCAAGTGCCACGTCCAATCCTGCCTTGAACAGCTCCAGGGACGGCAACTCCACCACCTCCCTGGGCAGCCCATTCCAGCAGACAATGACTCTCTCAGTGAATAACAGCAACAACAATAAAATCACCCAAAACAAAACTAAACCAAACCAAAACAGAGATTTTGAGTATGTTGGTTTTTGAAGACCAGAGGAAATACACAAACATGATCTAATGTAATAAACTACTACTGAAAACCATGCAATTCATTCTGGAATTTTGCAGGCAAGTGCACATTATCCAAGTCATGCAAAAGCTCTAGGATGAACCTGTAGAAGAGATGGAAAACACTTACTGTTTAGTCACCACATGGAGTAAAAAGTCCTGAAGAACTACAAACTCACTCAGGTTTGCTTTGAAGTGGCTTATATCTATCTGGAGCAAATGAACATCAAAAGATGTGACAAGTGTAGAAATCATCAAGTGGCATGACATTTATAATGCCAGGTTTTATTGTAGAATCATACAATCAACCAGGTTGGAAGAGACCTCCAAGATCAGTCAGTCCAACCTAGCACCCAGCCCTGTCCAATCAACTAGACCATGGCACTAAGTGCCTCAGCCAGGCTATTCTTGAACACCTCCAGGGACAGTGATTCCACCACCTCCCTGGGCAGCCCATTCCAATGCCAATCACTCTCTCTGGCAAGAACTTTCTCCTAACATCCAGCCTAGACCTCTCCCGGCACAACTTGAGACTGGGTCCCCTTGTTTTGTTGCTGGTTGCCTGGGAGAAGAGATCAACTCCCACCTGGCTACAGCCTCCCTTCAGGCAGTTGTAGACAGCAATGAGGTCATCCCTGAGCCTCCTCTTCTCCAGGCTAAACAACCCCAGCTCCCTCAGCCTCTCCTCATAGGGTTTGTGTTCCAGGCCTCTCACCAGCTTCAAAGCCCTTTTCTGGACATGTTCCAGCACCTCAACATCTCTCTTGAATTGAGGAGCCCAGAACTGGACATAGTAGTCAAGGTGTGGCCTGACCAGTGCTGAGTACAGAGGAAGAATAACCTCCCTCATCCTACTGGCCACACTGTTCCTGATGCAGGCCAGGATGCCATTGGCTCTCTTGGCCACCTGGGCACACTGCTGGCTCATCTGCAGCTACTATCTAGCAGTACCCCCAGGTCCCTTTCTTCCTGGTTGCTCTCCTGCCACTCTGTCCCCAGCTTGTAGTGCTGCTTGGGGTTGTTGTGGCCAAAGTGCAGAACCCTGCACTTGGCCTTGTTAAATCTTATCCCATTGGTCTCTGCCCACCCATCCAGTATGTCTAGGTGATCGGAGCAAGGTCGTGTTCATTGACTGCCAGAAAAGAAAGTTGGTAGATTATTCTATGACTTGTTTGGTTAGCTCGTGGAGGACAGACCACTTTGGATAGAAAAAGACTAAAGGAAAAAATATATTTTCCTGGCTTCAACAGAGAAAATTAGTTTTTATATTAGTAGTTGAGTTTCTGACCTAAAAAGAAAAGTTAGTTAGCCACAAGAGATTTGTTTTGGATTCTGATGAATCAAGCAAAACAGTAAGAGGCAGAGAAAGGGAAATTAATTATATTAATCCACATTTCCCTCTCTGAAGCTGAAGTCCAAACAGAAAAGCTTCCGTGGCTTTGCCAAGCATGGACTCAACGGCTGTGGCTTACTGTGGATAGAGGGAGCCCCTAGGTGACTATAAACTGCAGATCCCTGCGTGAATGCAAATATAGCTACATTCACACATCTGTGTTTTATTAGGTCAACATTAGTTGCCAAAATAAGTATTATCATTTCCACTAATAAATAAATAGTATTCTTAAGACTACTCAAATACAAACTTAATTTTATTGCCACAGACAACACTGCCTTTATAGAAAAAATAATCTAAGGTCTTGCACTTTAGGCATGTTATTTTTGTGTACAGAACATGACTTATTTGGTACTGGAGTAATAAAGTTTCCAGAAATTATCTTCTATAGCTGTAGCAGAGTCCTACTAATTCATCTTAATAAACAAGTCTCATTTGTGATTTGTATCATGTCTATAAGAGGAAATGAATGCACTGTGAACTACCATGTGAATCGAAATTATACTTGCTATCCAACACTAGTTCCTTGTATGGATATGCTAAGATCTAGATTCATCTACCTAATTTAGGGAATATAACTGAAGAACCCAAGTTAGGAGTATAAACTTCCTCCAATTTTATAATTGCCAGTGAAGACTCCATTTGAGATTTCACTTACACTCTAGAAGAGTCTCTTTTTAGTCATTTGCCTGCATAGAGCAAGTAAATAGGTTATCTCGAATTAAACACCAAAAGTTATGTGAGTTGCTTCTTGGTGAAAGGGTTCTCTGTATGCAAGGAGGCATCTGGCACAGGTGATCCCCAAATCATCAGTGAACAGGGGTTTGACACTGTGGTTGCTGTCATGCTGGCTCTTCATATAAAGAGTTCTGTCTTCAGGGATGTCAAATCAATACCTCTTTTAACAAGCTTTAAAAGTTCACAGTTTTGTAGTGGAAAGAGTATAAACAAAGAAAATACAATCATTAGGCCCTTTCCCTCTCTCACTCTCACCCCAAAGGACATTAGTATGTTCTGTCTGGTCTCTTTCAGCTTTAACATTTCCTGCTACACTCAGTGAAATTTAAACAAAATCACTTTTACAAACACTTAAATGGAAACGTATGGAGTTTTGTCACTTCCCTCCTTGTGCAGCACTAATTAACAAACCCTTTTTGTGAAAGCAAAAAGCTTTCCTTTTTTAGAACTGGCATGCTCCTCCTTACTGATTCCCAACTGTGGTGGCACAATCCAGTATTTTTTAACAATGATGAGAACAGAAATAGATGGAATTCAATAGAAGCATGAATAATGGCAACCAGAAATGGAGCGGTGACGTAATCTGTCTTCCAAACTGCCTCGAGATACAGTCAAGACAACACCAGATCGTAACTTGTATGTTGTGATTGCCTCCAATAGGTATCACCAAATAATTTTCAGAACAGATTTATCCACTCTGGTTAGCCATTTAAATATTTTTAAATGAATACTATGCTTATATCATATATACCCTCAGCTCCCACATCCTAATGATTATCAGATGGCTATTTTCTCTTGCGCTTGAAAAAATGGAGGTTCTACAGCATTTCCCACGTGGTAGATTCTGAAAACACACTGGGAAGGATGTGCCATGTGAAAAACAGATTGGACAAATATGTTTAAGGAGGCAAAGAAGATGCAAAGCCCTGTGAGCATACAGATGTCTGAATATACAGAGAAATACGAGCGTGCAACTGCAATGTGGTGTGAGGCTCTTAAGATTCCAAAAGTGAAGAAGGTGGATGAATTTATATTCAACAGAGCAAGCTGATGTTTTGTTTTGTTTCCAACACCAAGCTGAAAGTGTGTTTTGTCAATACAGTATTAGTGTATCAGAAGACAAATACATTTTAAAAAGTGGCACATTTCTGTTGGTTTGGGTTTTTTTTTTTTTAATGAAAAAGAATATGATTCATTAGTAGTAAAACAAGCACAGCGAAGATGTAAAGTATTCAAATACTGATTGACTTCACAGTCTTCAGAAGGATATGACCCATTACAATTTGCTTATTGTTAGAGCTTTGGGGGAAATGAGAGATGCATGGATGTTAAAGCTGTGCCACAGCCCTTCTGTTTTCATTTGTTGGTGACTTTCTGAAAAGAGGCTTTATTTTTTATGTGTTTTTTTTAGGGGGCTGAGACCTCTATAATTGGTCTCAGCACAATGGAACTCCTCCTCACTCATCCCTCTTCCCTTCCCATCCCCTTGCCTTCAATCTGTTCAGCATTTTTGTGTTAGTGGTGAGCAGAAAAAAAAAATAGCATTAGAGACATTTTATTTCTTTTTGGTTTTGTCTTCACCATAATTCAAAACCTGTCTTAAAAAAAAACGTATCTGAGAGAACTTTTATTTGCCACAGTGAACAGCACAAGCTGCCCAGTTTAAAGGTGCAATTGAAGTAGTGCTTTTGACAGATACTGGCAAAGTGCCTTAGGAGGCATTTTAGTTATCTTTGCCACAGGCAGGTAAAATCCTTACAGTTCCTTCCTGCTCACTGATATTACACCATAGCCACAATTCTCTAGAACATTTCCCATTGCAATTACCAAAGCAACTACTAAATGCACATGAAAGTCAATACATCAGCAAGATCAAATAGAGCACAGTGGAAGGAAGGGTGGTTTGGGGGCTACTGCAATGATTTATAAGCTCTTTAAAAGTAAAGACCTCTCTCCTTTCAAATAGATCTGTACATGATTTTCATCTCTATTTCTTTTACATGCAGTAATGAGCGCTGCAACTGATCTGTCCTCCATTTCTTCTCCCTCCTCCCATCATTCCTTTCTTATCTTTCTTCTTCCTTTTCTGCTACCCCTTTGTGAGATTTACTAATTTGAGTTTAGTCTTTTTCACTTGCAAGGCCATTACATTTGTTTCTGTTATACTGTTAATGTCAGTTCACAAGAGGGTACATGCAGCTAGCAGAAACACACCCTTCCAAGAAGCTGGAGGCTCCATGACTTGACATAAAAGGCAACTGTGAGAGAGAGCTCAAACCTCTGCCAAAGCAAGAGCTTGGGCTGTAGTCCAACCATAACACAGGACTGCATACCAGAGGGCTGTCTGTCAGAAGTCTATGTCCAGATCAATCAGTAACTTTTTTTTGCACCTGTAAGCATTTCCTAACCTTTGTCTGCAATAACTGGAAACTCTTTCAAATGGTCCCTCAATACACACGAGTGCAAAGTTTAGGACGAGAAGACACTGCTTTTAGTTTGGAACCATAGATATGATTTGGTTGCCTGTAATTAATCACTGTAATGCTTGATGTGGGTTCAAACATTAAGAGTTGCTCCTCTTTCTTCTCTTGAGTTTTGAAAAGTCACCTGGACAAAGATGGGCCCTGGAGTCTCCTTTCATGCTAGGTTCGCATCAATGGAACATCCCTAATCTTACTCACATTCCTCCTCAGCTAGATGAGGTCAAGGGGAGAAATAATCACAACCAACCAGTGCTGTGTTGCTTGGACTTGATTAAATGCACTGACACTATCATTAATCAAAGTTATGTTTTAATGGTATATTCACAGTAAAACATATGATTAATGCTATAGATACCAGAAAACCAACCTTCTGTTATCTCACAGCTACTTTATCTTCTTTAAAACGACTGGCAATTCGGATTTGAGGGTATCCATCAGAGAATGAATGGATTTTAGGTATTTATCCACAGTATCCATAATACAGATTCGCTATGTATAAGGCTGCCACACACAATATGTGCACAAGTAGTTTTGTTATTTTCATATGTGAATCACTACTGTATACTTCTAGAGCAGCTTGACATGCCATTCACTGCCACCCAGGGAAAGCTTGGGGCAGCTGAGTAGCAGCACCCTGCATCAGGAACTGGAAGACGTTGAGCATTAGAGCTTGTCTGAAGGCACAAAACATGGGCGTGTGGGGAAGAGCATATTTTGCATGACATTGATTTATGAGGTGCGATGTACTCCTTCTGCATACCAAACACAGACTGCAAGCTGGTGTGGAGATTAGAGGTGAGGCCATACTTTATTTCCTATCCCCTTGAGAGCCTGCTCACCCCATAAGGATGAGGGATAAGGAAGTCTCTGTAGACACCTGTTTCTCTATTGTTTGTTTCTCCTTCTGTAATGCTGTCATATGTAGAAAGAATCTATCCCACCTATTAATCCAATTTCTTTCAAAAATTAAAACTAGAATCCATAAGGAATTGGTTTAGCAAGCAAACAAATAACATTCCTAACCATTCTCTAACAGGCCCTTGAGTTTCAAGGCTTTGTAACTCCAGTCTCTGTGTATACTACATTCACTGCTTTTCCCTAAAGGAACTGACAGAATTTGTCTTGATTACTGAAAACAGATGTTTGTAGCATATGATTCGTGTTAGACCTATGTTGCATAAAAATTGTGGAAACTCTTTTCCTTGCATGCAGACTCGCAGGTCTCCACTAGAGGGAGATCAGTAGAAAGCAGAAATCACACACTGCAACCAGAGAGGACGACAGCAGCAGCAGCATCCTATTTTTGCCTAAGCTAGCAGATTTAGGTACTTTGCTGTTTAGGCGTTCTTAAGTAAGCAGAATCCACTTACACAGACCTTTCACAGTGCTTTGATAGCATCACCTTCCCAGTTACCCTTATGCAACAGATACAGAACCGCAAGGATTGAGAGGCTCCTGTGTCCTGCCCCTATCAGGTGGAAAACAGAAGCTTAAATGAAGTGGGTGTGTGGTAGTGGGTTTATGGCCACGGCAGCGGTTGAGTGCATATAGCAACCTCTTCTGGAAGGAAAAGAATTGTGCTGGTTGCTGGACACTTGTTCCTGGCAGGAAAAGAAGAGCACATATGGAGACAACTGAATATACAGGGTTGACCCTCGTCATAGGAAAGTCTGCAGTCTTCCTGGAGCCTGAATCAGGGATATCACTAGAGAACTCCCCAACATGGTGAGGTCACCAGGCTATTATCTCTTACTCATCTTCCAGACAGGTGGGGAGCAAGCTGCATCCCACAGTCTGAAGGGAATGAAGAGAGATTTCAAGGCCTTGGGATGGCTGCTGAAAGAGTCTGGGGCACAAGTTACTTTCTCTTCCCTACTTCCAGTACCAAGTCATGACATGGAAGGGACTAGAAGAATCCAGTCCATAAATACCAGGGTCTGAGACTGGTGTTACAGGCAAAGCTTTGGGTTCTTTGATAGTGTCTGGTTTTACAGGACATCAGGCCCAGTGGTAGTACATGGGGAAGGCTTAGCTCACAGAGGGAAAAGGATTCTAGGATGACAACTAGCAGGACTCATTCACAGAGCTTTAAAGGAGAATTAGAGGGCAGATGGGGCTGTTGCTGGTTTGTACCAGTGGGGCAGTGTTCCAGTATTACTGAAGACCAGAAGGCCTCCCACCCACCCCAGGGCAGAATCAGTGTGCTCAGCTCACTCCCTGCAATGCCTCTACACCAATGCAGGCAGCATGGGCAAGAAACAGGAGGAGTCAGAAATCCATGTGTGGCCAAGGGGTTATGATCTGGTGGCAGTCACAGAGACCTGGTGGGACAGCTCCCACGGCTGGAGTGTGGTCACGGACGGCTGTGGCCTTTTTAGCAAAGGCAGATCAACAAAGCGAGGTGATGGAGTTGCTCTTTACGTCAGGGAGCAACCAGAACCTGCTGAGTTCTGTCCAGGGGTGGACGAGGGGCGAGGTGAGAGTTTGTGTGTGTGAATTACAGGGCAGGCTGCCACGACTGATACAGTCGGGGGTGTTTATTACAGGCCACCAGATCAGGACAAGGAAATTGATGAGGCCTTCTACAGGCACCTGGCAGCAGCCTCACAGTCACAGGCCCTGGTTCTGATGGGGGATTTTAACTACCCAGATATGTGCTGGAAGGCCTGCTCGGCCAGCCACAGTCCAGGAGGTTCCTCCAGTGATAACTCCTTGATGCAAATGGTGGGTGAGACAGCTAGGAGAGGAGCATTGCTGGACCTGATACTCACTAACAGGGTCTGGTTGAAGCAGTGAAGGTTGAGGACAGCCTTGGCTGTAGGGATCATGAGACGGTGGAGTTCAGGATCTTGCGTGGTAGGAACAGAACACCAAGCAGGACCACAACCTTGGAGTTCAGCAGGGCCAACTTTGATCTCGTCAAGCAACTGTTAGGGGAAATCTCATGGGACTGGTTAATATTCATGGACAACTTCTTTCAAGCTTAAGATCAGAGTATTCCATTGAGTAGAAAATCAAGAAAAGGAGCCAGGAGACCTGCATGGTTAAGCAGGGAACTGCTGAGCAAACTCAAGTGGAAAAAGAGAGTCTACAGATCATGGAAGGAGGGGCTGGCCACTTGGGAGGAGTATAAGACTGTTGTCAGAGGATATAGAAAGACAACTAAGGCAGCTAAGGCCTCCTTGGAATTCTGCCTTGCAAGGGAGGTCAAGGACAACAGAAAGGGCATCTTCAAATATACTGCAGGGAAAACTTAACACTAGAGGCAATGTAGGCTCACTGCTGAATAAGGCAAGTGCCTTGGTGACAGAGGATACAAAGAAGGTGGAAGTTACTGAATGCCTTCTTTGTCTTCCTCTATACTGCTGGAGACTGACTGTCCTCAGGAGCCCCAGACCTCTGAGGCCCCAGAGGAAGACATAGCAAAGAATGAGTTTTCCTTTCTTGATGAGGACTGGGTTAAGGAGCAATTAAGTAATCTGGACATCCATAAATCCATCAGTCCTGATGGGATGCACCCGCAGCTGCTGAGGGAGCTGACAGAGGTCACTGTCAGACCATTCTCCACTGTCTTTGGTGGACAAGAGAGGTGTCTACAGACTGGAAGAAGGCTAACATCACTCCAGTCTTCAAAAAGGGTAATAAGAAGGACCTGGGTAGCTATAGACCAGTCAGCCTCACCTCCATCCCCAGAAAGGTAATGGAACAACTTACCTTCATCACTGCCCTTAGGCATATGAAGGGCAAGAGGGTCATTAGGAGCAGTCAGCATGGTTTTACCAAGAGGAACTCACGTTTGACCAACCTGATCATCTTTTATGAGGACATAAACAAGTAGATTGATGATGGTAGAGCAGTGGATGTGGTTTATCTTGATTTCAGTAAAGCATCTGGCACTGTATCCCACAGCATCCTTCTGGCTAAACTGAGGTAGCAGCATCTGAAAGACTGGGTAGTGAGGTGGGTTGTGAACTGGTTGTGGTCAATGGGATACAGTCTAGTCAAAGGCCTGTAACTAGTGGAGTTCCTCAGGGGGCAGGGCTGGGAGCAGTGCTATTTAATATTCCTCAACGACCAGGACAAAGGTACAGAGTGCACCGTCAGCAAGTTTGCTGATGACACCAAACTGGGTGGAGTGGCTGACAGAGCAGAAGGCTGTGCTGCCATTCAGTGAGACTTGAACAGGCTGGAGGGTTGGGCAGGGAGAAATTGAATGAAATTCACCAGCACAAGTGTAGAGTCTTGCAGCTGGGAAAGAACAACCCCAGGGATCAGCATAGGTTGGGGACTGATCTGTTGGAGAGAAGTGAAGAGGAAAAGGACCTGGGGGTCCTAGTGCATGGAAGGTTGACCATGAGCCAGCAATGTACTCTGGTGGCCAAGAAGGCCCAATGCCATTCTGGGGCATATTAGAAGGGCTGTAGTTAGTAGGTCGAGAGAGGTTCTGCTCCCCCTCTACTCTGCCCTGGTGAAACCATATCTGGAATAATATGTCCAGTTCTGGAGCTTTCAGCTCAAAAGGACCTCAGGGAACTGCTTGAAGGAGTCCAGCACAAAGCCACAAAAAAGTGATTAAGGGAGCGGAACATCTTCCTTACAAGGAGACACTGAGGGTGCTGGGGCTCTTTAGCTTGGAGAGGAGGAGACAGAGGTGGCCTCATTAACGTTTATAAATACGTAAAAGGTGAATGCCAGGAGGATGGAGCCAGGCTCTGCTGGGTGATGCCAATGACAGGACAAGGGGCAATGGGTGGAAGCTGAGGCATAGGAAGTTCCATGAAAACATGATGAAATTGTTTTTTGCTGTGAAGGTGACAGAACACTGGAACAGGCTGCACAGGGGGGTTGTGGAGTCTCCTTCTCCAGAGATATTCAAAACTCAACTGGATGTGTTCCTGTGTGACCTGCTCTAGGTGACCCTGCTCTGGCAAAGGGGTTGGACTACATGATCCTTCAAGGTCCCTTCCAACTTGCAACATTCTGTGATTATAGTAGAATTTATGGATTTTAGTTACTTCAAAAGAGTATGAAACAAAATTTGTACAATAGAGTTGATGATCTTAGTAAGACCTCTTGTGACTGAAAGAAAGAAATATTTGACTACAGCTAAAGGATCACACTGATGTTTTTAGTTTGTCTGACTGTTTCTGGTCTCCCTGGTTCAAGAAAGACAAGGATCTACTGGAGAGAGTCCAAAAGAGGGCCAAGAGGATGATTAAGGGAACAGAACAGCCGTCTTATGAGAAAAGGCTGAAAACTGCAGGGCTGTTTATCCAGGAGAAGAGAAGGCTGAGAAGGGATGTGACCAGTATTTGCAAATACCTGAAGGGTGAGTGTCAAGAAGAAGGTGCCAGCCGCTTTTTGATGGTGCCCAGTGATAGGGCAAACACTGGAACACAGAAAGTTCCACCTCTATAAGAAAAGCTTTAGTGTAAGGGTGACAGCACTGTAATAGGCTGGCCAGAGAGGTTGTGGAGTCTCCTTCTCTGGCAGCTTCCAAGACCTGTCTGGATGTGTTCCTGTGTGACCTGCCCTAGGTGATCCTTCTTTGGCACAGGGATTGGACTTGATCTTTGGGCATCCCTTCCAACTCCTTACTGTTCTATGATTCTGTGAGTTCTCTATATTTTATTGCATAGACTGTAATTTGATATCTCAGGAAATACTTCAGCAGGTAAAATATTCTATATTTATGGATTTTAGATTATCTCCCTGATGAAAAATAAAAGAGATAATTCTCTGAAGAAAGCAGTTCCATCATTTTAGCATCTAACAGCAATAAAAAAATTGAAATTATGTCTTAACATTTTACAGTTGATAGAAAAAAATCAACATAATGCAGACAGAATGTAAGGAATCAGAGAATGCTGTATAAGGTCAAGTCCTGGCATTGATGATTTTTGCTCCTTTGTTACCATTTGGTCATAACCATGTTGTTGGTATACTGCTTTTTAGACCAAAATGTCTCCCTGAACTCTGTGTATTTGCATGTTTTTACTAATGCTTGTTGAAGAATAGCCTCCATTCTTAAGGGCAGTGGCACAGTCCTCACTATAATGACTCTGTTGTTTCAGAGTGTTACAATAACTCTGGTTATTTGAGCCCAGGAACTGAGAGTGAAACATTAATGATACAGAACAGGGATATTTAACCAGCCTAGATAAAACAGGCAAGAACACAGTGTATACAGATAATCTTCTGATGGGCTGGTTATGCTGTGTTTGATGCATGCCAGGGTACAGTTTACCCTCTTGGCTGCCAAGGCACATGCCTGGCTCATACTGACCAGCTTATCAACCAGCACCCCAGATCCCTTTCTGCAGGGCTGCTCTCCAAGCACTCCTCTCCCAATTTATACTTGTTCCTGCCATTATTTGGTCATAAGGGAAGAAACCAACATTTGGATTTGTTAAATTTCACCCCATTTATCACATTCAATGCTCAGGTCTATCTGCAGGGCCTCTCTCAAGAGAGTCTACAGAACTTCTTAGTTTGGTTTAATCCGTGAGCTGGTTTGTTCCTCATACTCCACAACTTTCAGCAGAAATCAGGGACTTGCTTCCCTGTTCTGTGGACTACACCTCTACCAACATAGAATGATAGAATCAATCAGGTTGGAAGAGACCTCCAAGATCATCCAGTCCAACCTAGCACCCAGCACTATCCAGTCAACTAGACCATGGCACTAAGTGCCTCATCCAGGCTTTGCTTGAACCCCTCCAGGGACAGTGACTCCCCCACCTCCCTGGGCAGCCCATTCCAATGCCAATCACTCTCTCTGGCAACAACTTCCTCCTAACATCCAGCCTAGACCTCCCCTGGCACAACTTGAGACTGTGTCCCCTTGTTCTGTTGCTGGTTGCCTGGGAGAAGAGACCAACCCCCACCTGGCTACAGCCTCCCTTCGGGTAGTTGTAGACAGCAATGAGGTCACCCCTGAGCTCACAGGACTGTGTTAAAGGCCTCTAACGAGCTTTTCGCCCTTCTCTGGACATGTTCCAGTATCTCAACAACATCTCCAAATCTCTTTTACTCTTCTTCCAAAATACTTAGTAGAGGGACTATTCTTTCATCTAATAAGTAGCATAGTACAGAGAAAAAAATGTGAGGATGCAAAATTCCAAATGTGGCAGAAATGGTGTCTCAAAGTACTGTCAGTTGGGTGATTAATTGCACCTTGTGTTCATGCTGGTATTTGTTTCCCCATCCAAATGACTTTCAAACCCAGTGTCTCTCCTTCTTTCTCAAGGGTACAAGAGTCTGACTGTCATGCAAGGCAGTGGCTCCAGCCTGCCCAAGCTGTCAAACATTAATGCCCCTAATAACATTAGGGCACTAATGATGGCATGTTCAAAAGGTTCACTCCTCCTCCTGTGCCTCAGAGCAACTCCATCTGCATGAAGGGCAATGCATTTTATTGCAACTGTTTAAAAGAGCACAACTGAATTGACTAAGAAAATTCACAATTTATATTGAAGTGTACTGGAGTGTTATCACCAGGAGCAATCCTTTCTGCAAGGTCAGTGGCTAATGTTTTGTTAAACAAATCTGTGATATCAATTGGGTTCACTTCCTGGTAAATGGATGTAGTTTTCAAAAGCTGACATCTCTCTCTGGCTGTCTGTCCTTGTCTCAATCAAGCAATTACATAAATTGGGCTAGCAGCAGATTTTGCTAATGTTTATGCAACTTAGATCCGAGAAAGCTGATATTCAAGTGGTGTCCTGGCTGTTGATTTCTAGAATTATAGGCTCAAAAAGGCTGGGGAGAGACTTCTTAGTAGTGACAGGACTAGGGGGAATGGAGCAAAGCTGGAGATGGGTAGGTTCAGACTGGACGTGAGGAGTATGTGGCACAGTTGACTTGCTGGAGGGCAGGGATGTCATCCAGAGGGACCTGGACAGGCTGCAGAGGTGGGCCCAGGCCAACCTCATGATGTTTAACAAGGTCAAGTGTAAGGTCCTGCACCTGGTTCGGCGCAATCCCAGGCACAGATACAGGCTGGGTGGTGAATGGCTGAGAGCAGCCCTGAGGAGAAGGACCTGGGGGGTCTGGGTTGACAAAAAGCTCAACATGAGCCGGCAGTGTGCACATGCAGCCCAGACAGCAACCCTGTGCTAGGCTGCAGCAAGAGCAGTGTGGGCAGCAGGGAAAGGGAGGGGATTCTCCCCCTTTACTCTGCTCTCGTCAGACCCCACCTGGAGTACTGTGTGCAGTTCTGGNGAGGGTGGTAAGACACTGGAACGAGTTGCCCAGGGAGGTTGTGGATGCTTCCTCCCTGGAGGCGTTTAAGGCCAGGCTGGATGAGGCCTTGAGCAACCTGCTCTAGTGGGAGGTGTCCCTGCCTATGGCAGGGGGTTGGAGCTGGATGATCCTTGAGGTCTCTTCCAACCTAAACCATTCTATGATTCTAAGTTCTTGACCATGAGACTCATGAGAGCCTGGAATGGGTCAGTCACCTACCTTCTACAGCCACCAGTCTGAGTCATAGATAAGCTACAGTGATAAGCACTTTATGGATGTATAATTATATTGATTAATATAAAATTATGATAGTCAAGCATATGTGGTAGACCATTCTCGAGTCTGAACACAGAAGTGCTGTTTAGAACGAAGACTGAGGTCCTAGGCTCATCAAATATAGACTCATAGAATGGTTTAGGTTGGAAGGCACCTCAAAGATCATACAGTTCCAACCCTCTGCCAGAGGCAGGGATGCCTCTCACTAAACAGGTTGTCAAGGCCTCATCCAGCTGGGCCTTGAACACCTCCAAGGAGGGAGCATCTACAACCTCCCTGGGCAACCTGCGCCAGCGTTTCACCACCCTCACTGTAAAGAACTTCCTCCTAACATCCAGTCTAAATCTCACCTTCTTACGTTTAAGCCCATTAGCCCTTGGCCTGTAATTACAACACCTTGTAAATAGTCCCTCCCCAGCCTGCCTGTAGGTCCCCTTCAAATATTGGAAGGCCACTATAAGGTCTCCTCGAAGCCTTCTCTTCTCCAGGCTGAAGAGCCTCAACTCTCATAGCCTGTCCTCATAGCAGAGCTGCTCCAGCCCTCGGATCAAGAGAAAATCCTGTGGACTTAGTCCACTCAAGTACTTAACATTCCCCAGGGAAGGGTTAACAGGTAAACAATTACTTTTTTTTTTCATGTTGGTTTTGTTTTGTCCCCCTTCTTATTGCGATACAGGAGAGTGTAAGAATATTCACAGATATGAAAAACACACTTTGGATATAGATGAAGGAAACTTGTCATACATTTTCAAACCTCTATCATTTTACCTGCAGAACTTTGATAGGCATTACTAATACAGAATACTGTTTTCACCACAAAGGTGCTATGCAGGCAACAACACTAGGAACAGTGTAATTTATTCTGTTCTTACCTCTGTTTTCATAAAGTCACATAATCATAGAATCAACCAGGTTGGAAGAGACCTTCAAGATCATCCAGTCCAACCTAGCACCCAGCCTGTCCAATCAACTAGACCATGACTCTAAGTGCCTCATCCAGGCTTTTCTTGAACACCTCCAGGGACAGTGACTCCACCACATCCCTGGGCAGCCCATTCCAATGCCCATCACTCTCTCCGGGAAGAACTTCCTCCTAACATCCAGCCTAGACCTCTTCTGGCACAACTTGAGACTGTGTCCCCTTGTTCTGTTGCTGGTTGCCTGGGAGAAGAGATCAGCCCCCACCTGGCTACAGCCTCCCTTCAGGTAGTTGTAGACGGCAATGAGATCACCTCTGAGCCTCCTCTTCTCCAGGCTAAACAACCCCAGCTCTCTCAGCCTCTCCTCATAGGGTTTGTGTTCCAGGCCTCTCACCAGCTTTGTCACCCTTCTCTGGACATGTTCCAGTACCTCAACATCCCTCTTGAATTGATGAGCCCAGAACTGGACACATCACTCCAGGTGTGACCTGACCAGTACTGAGTACAAGGGAAGAATAACCTCCCTTGTCCTACTGGCCACACTGTTCCTGGTACAGGCCAGGATGCCATTGGCTCTCTTGGCCACCTGGGCACACTGCTGGCTTATGTTCAGCCTCTATCTACCAGTACCCCCAGGCCCCTTTCTTCCTGGCTGCTCATCTAACACTACCCCCAGGTCCCTTTCTTTCTGGCTGCTCTCCAGCCATTCAGCTTAGCATTTATCTTCTTAGCTCTTTAAAATGGGGAGTGTGTTCTTACCAGATTATCCCCTATAAAGTGATTTGGTAATATGTATGAATTTCCCAAATCAGTCAAGCTCCGCCAAAAAAGGCAGTTTATAATTAAGATGTTGCCATTTGGTTCTGAACCAAGCTCCAGAAATACTTTCCCTCCCCCTCCCCCCTTATAAACCAATTTTTATCCCATAAACCTATTGACCCAAATATTTTCTTTTCCTTTAATAAAAGAGTAATCTCTAAACCACACTCATTTCATATGAAGTTGTGAAAATTCCAGACCACTAATAATATGATGTGTTTCTTGTTCCCACACAACAAGAGAAAGAACACCTGTATGACTTTTAAGCCACAGCACTGAATCATTTGGCAAGTGATCAAACAGAACAGCATTGTTTCTGTTTGCTATTCACTTATGTGCTGCCAAAACACATTATACTACTTTTAAAAACTGTCATCCTGATTACCACTTCCAAGGGTTGCAGTTTTACAGCTGATGAACTCTGCTTCATTGCCTCTGTCAAAAACGAACACTTGCATTGTTACTACTCTCTCTCACAGGCTCTGAAACACATAAAAGGGCTTACAAAGTTTGTCAAAAATATGACTAATATCATTTCAGTGGTAGTTTTTCTTGGTATAAGATCTAATAAGCTTCATCTAAATAGCACTTAGGCAGGTGTTAATGATGTCATTTTCTAGTTTTCTAAAAGGCTGTGGGTCTGAGACAAGTACGACTGACATCAAGGGATAATTCAGCAGTGCATTTTCAGTCAAGTCCAGAAACCTTTCTTTTCCAAATGAGCAAGATACTTATGTGTGTGAATGGATCAATTTTATCTGTATGACTATAGCTCTACATGGGAATTGGTGGCACTTCAGCTATCAAATTCTCTAAGTTGTTATATTTTCAACAATCCAGCATGTGATGGATTGGGTGTTACCTGTCCCCCCACCCTTAAGAAGAATCACCTAGACTAGACTCTGTCAATCTGGAAATTGGAAGAATGAAGCTTTATATTTACAGCTTAGCACAATCTACAAGCAGGTATATACAACATTACAGAAATAGACAGAAATATGCAAGTTTAAAAGTAACACAGAAACGCAACAACCCTCATAGAAACTTGAGTCCCCAGGAGGGGCTCCCAACCACCCTTCCACCTTCTCCCCACTCTGCTATCACAGTATCACAGTATCACAGTATCACCAAGGTTGGAAGAGACCTCACAGATCATCAAGTCCAACCCTTTACCACAGAGCTCAAGGCTAGACCATGGCACCAAGTGCCACATCCAACCTTGTCTTGAACAGCCCCAGGGACGGCGACTCCACCACCTCCCTGGGCAGCCCATTCCAGTGTCCAATGACTCTCTCAGTGAAGAACTTTCTCCTCACCTCGAGCCTAAACTTCCCCCGGCGCAGCCTGAGGCTGTGTCCTCTCGTTCTGGCGCTGGCCACCTGAGAGAAGAGAGCAACCTCCTCCTGGCTACAACCACCCCTCAGGTAGTTGTAGACAGCAATAAGGTCACCCCTGAGCCTCCTCTTCTCCAGGCTAAACAATCCCAGCTCCCTCAGCCTCTCCTCGTAGGGCTGTGCTCGAGGCCTCTCACCAGCCTCGTCGCCCTTCTCTGGACACGCTCAAGCATCTCAATGTCCCTTCTAAACTGGGGGGCCCAGAACTGAACACAGTACTCAAGGTGTGGTCTAACCAGTGCAGAGTACAGGGGCAGAATGACCTCCCTGCTCCTGCTGGCCACACCATTCCTGATGCAGGCCAGGATGCCACTGGCTCTCTTGGCCACCTGGGCACACTGCTGGCTCATGTTCAGGCGGGTATCAATCAGCACCCCCAGATCCCTCTCTGTCTGGCTGCTCTCCAGCCACTCTGACCCCAGCCTGTATCTCTGCATGGGGTTATTGTGGCCAAAGTGGAGCACCCTGCACTTGGAGCTATTGAATGCCATCCCCTTGGACTCTGCCCATCTGTCCAGGCGGTCAAGGTCCGCTACCTTACCCCAGACTTTGCCTTACATTCAAGGTGAGTTTGGAGGGTTGGCCAGGGGGGTTAGGAAGCAGATGGGTTAGTCAGGCAGCAAGTTACGTTAGAGAGAGAAGTGCAGCACAAAAGCCAGAGAGAGACTCTGTTATCTATGTTTATGGTCTTGTTCTTATATATCTCAGCAAGCCTATGAGTGAAGCAGACATCACCACTGATTCCTTTTCACAGCCTATAATCTAATTCTTCTCACCAAGATATCCCAGCTAGGCTCAAACTAGCACGCAGCACAAAATCCTTTTACCTAAACATAAATGAAGATTATCCAGACATTCATAGCTATGCATCTGTGTAATATGCAATTACAGTACACACACAGTTTCTTGGACTTAGAGTGGAACCTGCCCATCAGTCTCCCAAATTACAGGGCGTCTGCCTCTTGACTAAAGGCTTAATGTTAAGAAGTATCAATTGAATAAAATTAAAATAACACCATTTCAACACTAATTTACACATTGGAGCTGTATGTAATTTTCCTGAGTAGAGTTAAGTGACTCTTATTATGAAGCAGATGTAGCTTTCATTGTTAGTTTGTACCTTTTGGGTCAAGTAGAAGAATATGCCAGTGAACAAATAACTATGACATAGAGTGCACCAAGAAGGATTTGTGACAAAGCATAAAATAGGTTGGTTACAAAATGTAATATAATATTAGTGCCATGGTCTAGTTGATTGGGCAGGGCTGGGTGATAGGTAGGACTGGATGATCTTGGAGGTTTCTTCCAATCTGATTGATTCTATGATTCGGTACCCGAAGTTACCTATCTAAAAGCGCTTTATGCAAAAGAGATAATGTTATGAAACTTCTCAAAACAGACCTTTTGGTTACTTTTAAAGTTAAACAAAACCAAAGTCAAACAATCCTTACAAAGATGTGTTACTTCCATGTTTGTTTGGTTTTTTTTTTTCCTGAATGCATATTTTATAGTATGAAATGGGATAGAAAACCCACATAGTTTCTCAGCAGAGTAATGTCCTTAGTTCCTAGCAAGGCTTCTATAGTGTGAACGCAACATAAAATGGTGCACGTGTACTGAAATGGTGCTACAAAAAGCTGTCTTAGGTGGTGTACAAAATGAACAAAGTTACAATTCTTGACCTACAGAGTTCGTAATCTTTAAGACAACTAATTATGCAGAGCAATGGGGGAAGAGAAAATGAAGACTGCAAAGAGAATTACCATGTGGTCTCTTTGCCACAGTATGTTTCCAATTGCCTGAACCACGTTGTTGCAATACATGAAAACCTAGAATGCTTGTATTTTTCAGCAGGGTATTTAATAAGAGCCAAAATGTGTCTATTCATCAGACAAAACTGGAAAAACAAAACAACCTAGCAGAGACTGATGAAAAGTTCCTGGCAAAACAGCCCTTAGAAACAAAGGGGTCCAGGAAGGTTGGACCTACTTCAACAAAGAACTCTTGAAAGCACAGGAGCAGGCTTTCCCATTGTGCTGGAAGATTAGCCAATGATGGAGACAGCCAGGCTGGATAGGCAAGGAGCTTCTGAAGGAATTAAAGGTAAAAAAGAGGGTGTATCACCATTGGAAAAAAGGGGAGGTATCCCAGGAAGAGTTCAAGGATGTTGCTAAGTCTTGTAGGAAAAAAATTAGAGGCAAAAGCCCATTTAGAATTTAGGCTGCCACTGCTGTTAAAGAGAATAAAAAATGTTTCTGTAAATATATTAATGGCAAAAGAAGGGGCAAGGACAACCTCCAGTCCTGCCAGGCAAACAACAGCAGAACAGGAGGACACAGTTCTCAAATTGTGCTGGGGGAGGTCTAGGCTGGATGCTAGGAGGAAGTTCTTGCCGGAGAGAGTGATTGGCATTGGAATGGGCTGCCCAGGGAGGTGGTGGAGTCACCATCCCTGGAGGTGTTCAAGAAAAGCCTGGATGAGGCACTTAGTGCCATGGTCTAGTTGACTGGACAGGGCTGGATGCTAGGTTGGACTGGATGATTTTGGACGTCTCTTCTAACTTGATTGATTCTATGATTCTATGAAATTGAAGCAATCTATCATTATTATTATTATTATTATTATTATTATTATTAAAATGTTTGCCCTCCTACAAAGATTTCATCAGTGCGGGTGAACTTTAGTAGGCAAAGCTGAGCCTCTAGTTGTTGAAAAATAGAAAAAAAAACCCAATCAACCCAAAAAACAAACAAGATTTTATGAATGCATTTTGTACATATCTCAATCTTCCTGCCATTACACTTCAATTCCAACTGATGTCTCAAGATTGCTAATCCTGAAGATACACAAAATGAGAATCATAGAATCATAGAATCAACCAGGTTGGAAGAGACCTCCAAGATCATCCAGTCCAACCTAGCACCCAGCCCTGTCCAATCATGGTTTAGGACCATGCAGTTTTGGGTCAAAGTCTGGAGTGAATGATCTTGAAGGTCTCTTCCAATCAAATATACTCTGTAGTTCTGAGAAATGTTAAATTTCAGAGTCTATTCTAAGTAAGCAAACTCTAACAGATCTGGCTTTTCTTTTGAGACCTATCCAAATGTGGATATAGACTCTTCTAATGTATTTTGCCCACTCTGTTTTCACAGTTTCAGACTAGGATAAAAGAAAACTCAAAGGAACAGATGACTTCATGAGATTTCCACTCTTTAGGGTAGCCTACTAAGAGTTTGTGATATTTCCCATCTGTCAAAGCCACAAGGAAAGCTTTGCATTAACTTATTTAATATAATACAAACAAGTGCCTCCAGACTCAGTTGGATTGGACAACATCAAGTCTGCATTTAAAGATCTTCCAAAAAAATTAAATCTGAGTTTATTTTCCATAGATATATGGATATATGCAATAATTCTATGGAATAAAGGCCCTACAGAAAACATTCCACATTTCTTTACAGAATGCATCTGTTCTCATTAGCTAAATGTGATAATGGAACTGTGTCAGTTTTCAGGTTTCTAGCATTTAAACCAAATATTTTAGTTCACAAGGATGGGAGTTGCTCTGTGGGCTATTTCTATGGCAGGTGGCAGTCTGCTTTCTTTCAACATACACCATGCATGCATTCATTAAAAGAAAAAAGGAGAAAGCACTGAATGATTTGGCATGATTATGTGATGTGTGGCCCTGTGTGCATGGAAACTCTCACCTACTGGCACCTGCAATTTCAGTATCATGTAATTAAATTGATTTTTTTGTCAAGTCAGTTTTAAAGTATGTCTTTGAGGTAAAAGGCCAATGCATTAATCCACTGTGGTATTTATTATTTAAATAGTAATCAAGAGGTCAATTAATGTTTTCATTGCTTTTGTAAATGAGTAATGGAGTACTGACGAGAGCTCTTGGGAGAGTCTACTGTTAAATAGGAATCTGATTTCATTCCTTCTTTTCAAACGGCCTTACATGTATTTATTATGCAGCTCTCACCTTCTATGTACTGAGTAGACATTTTCACTTGAACTCTAATTCCTGCACTGCACACCCAAAATCCCAAGCTTCTCAAATATGCCAGATTCTAGTTCCACTCTTCAAGTCTGTATTTATTTTGTGGTAAAAGGGTGTGATGTGTATGCAGCTGACTTAATTGCATGAATGAGTCTCCCCACGTGCTAGACATGAACTAGGAAGTCTGTTTGATTCACATTACCCACAGTACTGAACAGAAGGGGAATTAAGTTGGCAAGGGACAATTAGCCATTTTGCTAAAACTGATTGGAAAAGAGAAGCTGAGATCTTATTAATGTTAACAAATATCTGAAGAGTGGGTGTCAAGAAGGTGCTAGTTTCTTTTCCATGCTGCCCTGTGATAGGACGAGGGACAATGGATACACATAGGATCATAACATGCTCTATCTCCACATGAGGAAGAAGTTTACTGTAAGAGTGACAGAGCCACTGTAACAGGCTGCACAGAGAGATTGTAGTCTCCCCTAGAGACTTCTAAGAATTGTCTTCTAAGACAAATCCAGATACTTTCCTGTGTGCTCTGCCCTAAGTAATCCTCTTGTGACATAGGGGTTGGACTTGATCTCTGCAGGTCCCCTCCAACCCAAACCATTCTACGATTTATGTCTATGATAAAACAGATTCTGATGTATACATCCCTGAGTTTACTAAGTGTGCTCTATTTTCACCCCTCACTATCTTTAACATTATTTAATGGATTTTGTGGTAAAACCAGATTTCTAGTTCCTTTTTCCTATAAGAGCTGATTCAAACAGCTACTTCATCACATAATGAAACTTCAGACTGCTATAAAGTGGTCACATTGTAATGTACTTCTCATGGTTATCTGTTTTGGTTTTAACTCTAAAATTCTCATTGGCCATCTAGGAGCAGAGATGTCAGATATCAGCATAAGAAAGGACTGGTTCAGGATCTTCATCCTAGTACAATCTTGCTCACTGTCTCCCTGACATCTGTCACTTTTCGCTCTATTTCCTTTTGTCTTTTGTGCAAAGTGGAGAAACCAGACAGATAAGAAGAGAGACACTGTTATATCAGTTTCTGTGGAGAACACTTAGAACTGTTGTAAGAAGTGATGATAATTTCTTCCTGCTGCAGCACTCAGCATTTGGGAACTAAGGCTGATGGACCACCCCAAATCTGATTTTGTTACTGCCTCTAATGTTATATAAACAAGAGAGAGCTATAGACATAGCCCAAAACTTCTTAACCTTGTTCAAATACAACTGTCAAGTTAGGCATCTAGTGCAACAGGGACTAATTGGGAAGTTAGAATGGATATTTTCACCCACATATATAAGTAGGTAAGCAAAATATGTTTCACCATGACACTTTAGTGATCAAAATTAGGTTTTATAACGATACAGAATACAGTTTAGAAGCCGCTAGTACTGTAGTGATAAATAACACAGAGTTTGGGAAGAGTATTAAATACTTTAGACTCTCAGAATATAAGCTTTATCCCAATACAGGGAAAAGTAAGACCCAAACATGACCAATGAAAAAGAAATGGAAAAAAAAATGAACACTGAAGAGCAGGGAACATGTCTGAGCTCTGTACTTATACTGAAAGAAGACAGAAGATTTACTTTATGTATTTGGTGTAAAAGAAGGGCTTAAGTTCCAGTCTGTCTGCCACTTCTTTGACCTTGCTCATTTACTGCTCTGGTGTATGAAGCAAAAAGCGAGGTGATGAAATGCAAATATGGCTACAAATGGGGATCACGTACATGCATGTGATGCTGGGACCTTCAAAGAGGCCCTATAAACAAATCTACCACAGAAATGTGGCATTACTGCTGATCATCAAGACAGGCATGCACTCAGGGCAGTCACATAGGTTGCCTGTCACTTCACAGAGGTAGTTAATTGCCAATTCTCCACATCTTTCTGAAGAAAGATGCTCAATAATAGGATTTTCCATCTTTGTGTAAGGGATGGAGCTTCTTCACTGTGCAGTTGACTTCTTTTTTTGCATTAGTCTTTTATCTCAAACTGCAGCTTTGAAGTCTAGGGTCCTGCTGTCAGGGTTTATTTCCTTTATTGGTTCTTGCTCCTTCTCAGTCTAAGGCAATGTAAAAATTGAAACTGACAATTTTCTTATTGCTTACATATTTTTCATAGTTTTTGAACTTCATATTCAAATGTTTCTTCTCACAGGAAAAGAAAATCTTATGTTTAGTTTATAGTACAGTAACGCCCAAAAGCTTACTTAAAGCCAACTGCAACATGATGCTATTAAAAGAACAATTTCTGCTCCAGAGGACTTACAATATTGTATTATTTCTAACAGTTCTATTTCTCAGTGTGCTGAGCACTTAGCCAAGATACAGTGTGACAAACGAGGTTCAGAATATGACTACTGTTAATTAGCAGCTGTTAACTAGTGAAAGGATGCATGTGGTACCAATGCTTCAATGCCAAGGGAGAGAAAGGCTTCCTACATGGTGAGATGTTATTCACAAGGTTGCACTGGTTCCCAAATCAACTCTATTGTTGTTGGCAACCATACTGTAGGGACAAAGATCTTACTGGCTGTGTGCAGGCACTAAGCCATCCTGACAGATGGCTTCTGTTGTGAGTAGAGCATGTGTGTTGTATGCAATACGTTAGGGCAGTGATGCCCACTTAGGAGAAGTTAAGTGTCTGCCATTACTGATGCCATTCTGAAGTCAATACATCTTAAATACCTGCTTATACAGAGACTTTCGGTATTCCTGGCTTTGCAGAGGGCTTGGTAAGTAAGAGGTAACAGTAATGACAATCCAATCACCAACTATCATCCTTCAGCTGGAGTAGTCCAGCAGTGTAAGCTAAAACTATTTTGGTAGGCCTGCCAAGGTTTGTAACTATATCAATATGGTGAGGAAACTCTGTGGTAGTCCCTGTACTTGAATGAAAAGCCCCTTTGGACAATTGGATCTCTAGAGCTTCCAAGTGAAAGCTTTCAGTGTAACTGCTGCTGTACTCTGACACAGTTTCACATACTGGAGATATTTTAGCTAGATGTACTTACTTTCCAGTATGAAACACTGACAGCATTTCTCAAATTACAAGAAACCAACTCTTTTATCAATAGATATTTTTGTCTATTTACCTGCTTCACATCAGAAAGCAACATAATATTCCTGGGGAGAAAAAAAATCTAAAATTGCTAATGGGAAAATTGTTTTTTTTAGGATGATGACAATTTTAGCTTTCTTTCAAATTATGCAGTGATTGCACTGTGCCATAGGCTATGAATAATACATAACTAGCACGGCACATGGCACGAGAACAAATGGTTTCCTGTAGAGCTACATCAATGAAACCTGGTTTCCTAAGAATTTGTTTCTTTCCTCCTTGTGGTGGTTTGGGTGTTTCCCTCCCCCCCACTTTAGTAATCACCCAGACTAGACTCAGCTGGCTCTGGAAATATGAATGAAGCTTATATTTACAGCTAGCACAATGTACAAGCAGATAGTTACAGTATATACAGTTATAGACAGAAATATACAAGGTAAAAGTAATACAGAAACACAACAGCCCTCCCAGAAACCTGAGTCCCCAGGAGGGGCTCTCACCCACCCCTTCACCTTCCCCCTACCCCTCTCAACCTTACCCGAGTCCCAAGGAAGAATAGAGGTTTGGCCAGGGGGTTAGGAAGCAAAGTAGGTTAGTCAAGAAACAGAGGATGTGATTAGGAGAGAAAGAGATGCAGCCCAGAACTCGCCAGCAGCAGAAGTGGCTTTATCTATGTTTTGCTTTTTATTCTTATACATCTCAGCGAGCCTATGAGTGAAATAGACATCACCATGTTTTCCTTTTACAGCCTGTAATCTAATCCTTCTCACCAAAACATTCCAGCTTGCTTCAAACTGGCACACCCCTCTCCTGGTATTAACACTGCCACAATTTGGTGCATCCCCTTCTCATGACCTCTGTGCTGTCCACAGTGTAACATGCAATCGTCAGTTCCCTCACAGCCTTCCTTGCACACCATAACATATCAGTTCTCTCCTGTGTTTTCTATTTACCTTTTCAGAGACATTGGCTGTCCAGGAATCATCCCATTCTTGTAAGCAGTCTGCATAGATGTGTTTATTTGTCAAGCAGTCCAAAGGGAATGAAACCTGACTTTTGTAAAGTAGGATCATTCTATTCCATCAAATTTAGTTGACATCCAAAGGCTAGAAGCAGGGAGGCAGTCACATATCTTGCTCACATAAGAAGTGCAGACACCTAAAGCCTGCTTTTACCCTCATAGCTAAAATATTCAAATTATTCTTATGTTTTGACTTACCTTTGAAGCAAGTCCTGCATTCATTTTTTAAATTTTGCTACATAACATGCCATGGCAACATTTTATTGACTCCAAAAGGTCTGATTATCATGGTTTGTGTTCTGCAGAGAAGCACCCCCTGACCAACCTTCTTCCCTCGCTTTTCAACAGAGTAGCCAAGAGAGCCAATGGCATCCTGGCCTGGATCAGGAACAGTGTGGCCAGTAGGACAATGGAGGTTATTCTTCCCCTGTACTCAACACTGGTCGGGCCACACCTTGAGTACCATGTCCAGTTCTGGGCTCCTCAATTCAAGAGAGATGTTGAGGTGCTGGAACATGTCCAGAGAAGGGTGACAAAGCTGGTGAGAGGCATGGAATACAAACCCTATGAGGAGAGGCTGAGTGAGCTGGGGTTGTTTAGCCTGGAGAAGAGGAGGCTCAGAGGTGATCTCATTGCTGATCTCATTGCTGTCTACAACTACCTGAAGGGAGGTTGTACCCAGAAGGGAGTTGGTCTCTTCTGCCAGACAACCAGCAACAGAACAAGGGGACACAGTCTCAAGTTGTGCCAGGGGAAGTATAGGCTGGATGTTAGGAGGAAGTTCTTCCCAGAAGGAGTGATTTGCATTGGAATGGGCTGCCCAGGGAGGTGGTGGAGTCACCATCCCTGGGGGTGTTCAAGAAAAGAATGGATGGTCTAATCTAATAAACTAAATCACTTAGTACCATGGTCGAGTTGATTGGACAGGGCTGGGTGCTAGGTTGGACTGGCTGATCTTGGAGGTCTCTTGCAACCTGGTTGATTCTATGATTTACTAGTAAAGGCTGAAGTACATAACAATATTAGGAAGGCCTCATGATTTCCAGTACATCATGCTTCTGAGCATTTATTCTGTTTTCATTCCTTAACTGTGGTTTCTAAAATAGCTGTCTGTCATTTATCAAACTGTAATGTACCTTTAATAAATATTATCCTTTCAATTGTATTTACTCCAATGTGCAGTATTTGCAGACATTACTTAAAACAGGGTTCTCCTTTAGGAATATGAATTCGGTTGGAATTATACAAACCATAAATTCAAGAATAAAACCAGAAACAACTGTGATTAAACTGTGAAACATAGCCTTCTTATGAACTTTTGTAGTTCTTTGCTTGCAGAGCCCTGTCTTATTTCATTAGAACCCAACAGATGGTATTCTAGAGACAGAATGTAAAACTCCTTACTCTGTGTCTTGCTGCAGAACATGATACTCTGCTGTTAGATCACTAGTAGCTTGTTGAAGTCAGCAAGGACAGAAGATGGTTTCTGATGTTTGTTCCACTTGAGAAATTTATTCTGGGTTTGTGTCTGTTCTTTCTGATGTATGGTAACAGTATCATGAAATGTTCCAGTCATCGATTTCCACACAAAGGTTACTGGGCCAAGCCTGAAGAGCAGCAGCAAATGGAGTTAAATCAGGCTGGCGCCCAGTCACTAATGGTGTCCCCCAGGGTTCAGTACTGAGGCCTGTTTTATTAATATACTTATTAATGATCTGGATGAGGAGACTGAGTGCACCCTTAGTAAACTTGCAGATGACATCAAGTATGGTGGCTGTGTCAATCTACTAGAGGGCAGAGAAGCTTTACAATGGGATCTAGACAGTTCAGACTGATAGGCCAAGGCCAATTGTATGAATTTCACCAAGGCCAAATGCCAGGTCCTCCACCTGGGTCACAATAATCTCACGGGGGTGTGTGGTTGGAAAGCTGTGGCTTGGAGAGGGACCTGGGGTACTGGTTGATAGTCGACTGAATGCGAGTCAGCAGTGTGCCCAGGTGGCCAAGAAGGCCAATGGCATCCTGGCTTGTCTTGGAAAAACTGTGGCAAACAGGAACAGGGAGATGATCCTCCCCTTGTACTTAGCCCTGGTGAGACCACACCTCAACTGTTGTGCTCACTTCTGGGCCCCTCACTATAGAAAGGATATTGAGGTGCTGGAGCATGTCCAGAGAAGAGTAACAAGGCTCATGAAGGACCCGGAGTACGTGACCTACAAGAAGCATCTGAGGGAGCTAGGGTTGTTCAGTGTGCAGAAAAGGAGGCTAAGGGGAGACATTATTGCTCTCTATAACTATGTGAAAGTTGAAGGGAGGGGAGCTTCAGCCTCTTCTCCCTGGTAGCAAGTGACAGGACTAGAGGCACTGCTTGTATCCATTTCCAGGGGAGGTTTAAGCTGAACATCAGGAAATATTTCTTCATTGAGTTATCAAACATTGGAATGGTCTGCTCAGGGCAGTGGTGGAGTCACCACCCCTGGGGCTGTTCAAGCGGTGTGTAGACCTGGCACTTAAGGACATAGTTTAGCGTCATCCCTTCAGTGCTGGGTCGAGGGTTGGACTGGATGATCTCAAGGCCTCTTCCAACCATGTATTTCCTGTGCTTTGGGAAAGCTCTTATATTTGTCTTGTCATTTTATGCAATTATCCCTGACAAGCATGTCTGATGATTTTTATACAAATAGCCAGGCATTCTCCATCCACTGTAACAATTTCAGTGTTGAAACAAAATGCAAATCCATTAATTCTGACCTACCACAGAATCACAGGATCAAAGGATGTTAGGGGGTCAGAAGGGACCTCTGGAGACCTTTGAGTCCAAACCCCCTGTCAGAGCACGACCATGCGATCTAGTGTAGGTCACACAGGAATGCATACAGACAGGTCTGGAAAGCCTCCAGCGAAGGAGACTCCGCAAGCAATCTGGAGAGTTGTGTTGGTTTGAGGCTAACTGGAATATTTTAATGAGAGAAATTAGATCACTGGTTGTAAAAAGAAAAGAATGATGATGTGATATGGCCAATGGCATCCTGGCCTGTATCAG
>WAAF01014500.1:24853-114924 GCA_013400475.1 Tricholaema leucomelas | reverse complement strand
TGATGCAGGCCAGGATGCCACTGGCTCTCTTGGCCACCTGGGCACACTGCTGGCTCATGTTCAGGCGGGTACCGATCAGCACCCCCAGATCCCTCCTTGTCTGGCTGCTCTCCAGCCACTCTGATCCCAGCCTGTATCTCTGCATGGGGTGGTTGTGGCCTAAGTGCAGCACCCTGCACTTGCATTCTTGGACTCTGCCCATCTGTCCAGGCGGTCAAGGTCCCGCTGCAGAGCCCTTCTGCCCTCCAACTCAGTCACATCTGCCCCCAGCTTAGTGTCATCTGCAAACTTGCTGATGACTGACTCTAGTTGATTGGACAGGGCTGGGTGCTAGCTTGGACTGGATGATTTTGGAGGTCTTTTCCAACCTGGTTGAATCTATGATTCTATGACAATCATTCTCAGATTATCTATGAATTGAAGGCACATTGGCCCATTTTCTCTGCACCCTTAGGTTTTGCTGAATAATCTTCCTGTGCTAAAGCATTGAAGGATCAGCTTCAGTGGGACTACTTTAAAGGACCTTTATGTGGTAGGTCTGCTTATGTTATCTAAAATAAAGACCAATAAGTCCTTAATATGTTAGTATTTGACTTACTAAATGGTGTTGTGACAATTTGGGTGTTACCCACCATCCAACAATTAAGAAAATTGCCCAGACTAGAATCAGCATCTAGAAATTAAAAAATAAAGCTACATTTACAGCTTAGCACAATATACAACCAGGTATTTACAATATATACAGCTATAGACAGAAATATGCAAGTTTAAAAGGTAATACAGAAATGCAACAGCCCTCCCAGAAAACAGAGTCCCCAGGAGGGGCTCCCAACCACCCTTCCACCTCCTTTCCACTCCTCTACCTTATCCCAGACTTTGCCTTACATTCAAAGTGAGTTTGGAGAACCGGCCAGGGGAGTTAGCAAGCAGAAAGATTACTTAGACAGCAAGTTAGGGAGAAAAGTCCACACAAAGCCAGAGATCAACTGTGTTATCTGTGTTCTTGTTTTTATACACCTCAGCAAGCCTATGAGTGAAGTAGACATCACCATTGTTTCCTTTTCACAGCCTATAATCTAATTCCTCTCTAACATATCCCAGCTAGGCTCAAACTAGCACTGGTGTTCATTCAGTACATTTGATGTGTTATATGTAGACTTCAATATTTTGATAAATAGTATTTAGTCCTTTTACAAAACAGCCTTAATAACGAAATATGGAAGATATCACCATCTTAACCTCATAGTACTTTGCTTATACTCTGAATGCTCTTAATCAGAGAGCCGGCAGTGTGCACATGCAGCCCAGACAGCCAACTATGTGCTGGGCTGCATCAAGAGCAGTGTGGGCAGCAGGGCAAGGGAGGTGATTCTCCCCCTTTACTCTGCTCTCATCAGACCCCACCTGCAGTACTGTGTGCAGTTCTGGAGCCCCCAACACAAGAAGGACATGGAACTGCTGGAGCGGGTCCANGGTTGCCCAGGGAGGTTGTGGATGCTTCCTCCCTGGAGGCATTTAAAGCCAAGCTGGATGAGGACTTGAGCAGGCTGCTCTAGTGGGAGGTGTCCCTGCCTATGGCAGGGGGTTGGAGCTGGATGATCCTTGAGGTCCCTTCCAACCTAAACCATTCTATGAGTCTATGATTCTATTCACCGATTTGGAAAAGGTATGTTACTGTTTTGATGTCTTATTTTCATTTAGCAGCTAATATTAATATGATAGACTAATAGACTCCATTTTAAAAGAAGAAAAAGAAATATCAGCTGTAGATGTTACGACCCAAGGAAGCAGCATTTGCTACGCTAATGACAGCATATTTTAGGTAAGTCTATTAACCTTATATCCTTGCCAGAATAAAGAAGAAAATTGGTAACAACAAAATTCAAACAGAGGAAAAGGTCTAATACTAGATATCTGATAAAAAACATCAGAGTAAGATTTTGTTTCCCTAAGGAAGGTAATCTTTTCTACATCTCTGAAAAACTATTTAAATGAGGTCTCATTAGTCTCAGTGGTTGGTGCTCAAGGTGTGCTGCTAGGTTTGCTAACCTTTTGATTAAATCCCTAGAGGTTTCTGACCTAGTTCTTCTGTGCTGACCATCTGAAGTAGGTTTTGATGCATACTGTTGTTAAAGCAGTACCCCCACCAGTATAATTAGTGAGCCTTAAGCCATTCAGAGCTTAAAAAGGCAAGAAACAATTCATATGGAAACTCGCAGGGTTATTGCCTCTTCAGATGGAATCAACAATCATCACTGCAACCCAGAGAGCCCTTAATATACTTCAACAGACTACATTCTTATTTAACCCTCTTGTGGGTATGCTTAAAATATGTTGAAGTTTATCAGCAGAAGAAATAGTGAAGACAAGAATGGGAGTAGAACTGAATGTTATGAACGTTGAGGGTGTTTAAGAAGAGACTGGATGAGACACTTAGTGCCATGATCTAGTTGACTGGACAGGGCTGGGTGCTAGGTTGGACTGGATGATCTTGGAGGTCTCTTCCAACCTGGTTGATTCTATGATCCTATGAATAATGGTGCAGAGGAAGAACATAGCACTGTCAGCAGTGTTTCAAAGGTAGCTTTTATTTAACTCTGTCAGAAAGAGAAGATGCTCAGATACTACATTTGAGTTTTGTTAGGTTTTCTATATATTCTAAAGAAGTAGTCACAAATCAATCAAACAAAGTTCTTCTGGGCTTTGTTTTGAGCATTGTGCACTAAGCCTCATAAATCATGCAGGTCAAGCTGTGGCTTGAGCAGTAGTCTGATTTATAGAATCATAGAATGGCTTGAGTTAGAAGGAGCCTCAAAGATCATCTAGTTCCAAGCCCTCTGCCATAGGCAGGGATGCCTTCCACATGACCAGGTTGCTCAAAGCTCCATCCAACCCAGTCTCAAACATGTCCAGGTGTGGGTCATCTACAACTTCTGTGGGCAACCTGTATATTTTAGGCAATATGTTCTCAACACTGACCTAAAAGCCTAGGAAAGAGCTGGTATCGGAGCTGTAGCTAGTGTCTGGGAGGTTTCACTTCAGCTGAGATCAGCTACTCTCTTCATTTGTTGCACTGTATTTTATGCACGTTCCCTTCTCTCTGTTGTATCTGCTACCAGTAGAGCTGTTTCTGAGTCTGAATTTGATGAGTACAGCCAGGAAAGGTGCAGAAGAAAAAATGGAAGAAGAGATGAGGGTTGGATTGGACCTTGGGGGAAGGCCAGAAGAAGCAGATGCTGTACTGCCCAAGAGGAAGAAAAGCAAGACAGTGACCCTGCAACCCAGTGAAACCTGCAAAGCGACCAACCCTGCAAAGTGACCCAGAAAAACAAATGAAACAAAATGAAACCCAAGCCCTATGAGGAGAGGCTGAGCGAACTCGGGTTGTTTAGCCTGGAGAAGAGGAGGCTCAGGGGTGGTCTCATTGCTGTCTACAACTACCTGAAGGGAGGCTGTAGCCAGGTGGGGGTTGGTCTCTTCTGCCAGACAACCAGCAACAGAACAAGGGGACACAGTCTCAAGTTGTGTCGTGGGAGGTCTAGGCTGGATGTTAGGAGGAAGTTGTTGCCAGAGAGAGTGATTGGCATTGGAATGGGCTGCCCAGGGAGGTGGTGGAGTTGCCATCCCTGGAGGTGACCAAGAAAAGCCTGGCTGAGGCACTTAGTGCCATGGTCTAGTTGACTGGATAGGGCTGGGGGCTAAGTTGGACTGGCTGATTTTGGAGGTCTCTTCCAACCTGGTTAATTCTATGATTCCATAGGAAAGTAGATTTCAAAAGCTGCTAGAGGACTTAGATCCCTGTGTTGCTGTAGCTGGGCTCATGCCCTTAACTAATTTGTTTCAGTATTTTTTTGCAATCATCCTGTGAATAGCATTTATTAGATCTGCTGCTTGCTGAATTAAATGGACTGTAGTTGGATGGACACTGGAGCAGTCTTACCACAAGCACATGTGCTGCAGCTAGAGGAAAATCAATATGGGCAGCAAAAAGCTGTAGTGAATCATAATTTCTCACTATATTCAGCTCAAGCCGTCCCCTGATGGATGTACACCACTTCCTAACACCGCTCTACCCTGCCAGCACCACTGCAGAGCCTATCACAGAGATACAGTTTCAAGAATGATAACTCAGCCATTTCAAACTGCATCACTTTGATACACTTGGCCTGCCTAAATACAGCCGTCTGCCTTTGATCAGGCTGCCAAAATAAATGTGTCATGACATTTCTTCTTTATCTCACTTCAGCTTCTGGACAGCAGATTGTAAAAAAAGCATCTGCAGCTACAAAAAAAGCCCTTCACCTTAATAGAAGGACATTTTCCAACCAAGTAGAAAACTCATAAAGATGCCACCTGGGTATTAGAAAATAATTAATTATCCAGATTCTAAAACTAGCTGTGTCTGCTCTTCAGAGGAAATGAGAACTCAGGTATGGTGGAAATAAGAGCAGTATCACATCCTTCTCTCTACCTTCCTTATCTCCAGCCACTTTCACAGCCATTTCTCCTCACAAGACAGGGCAACGCCTTCAATGGATTACAGGACACTGGGTGCTCTCAGGTGCTGAAGTTTGTGACTTTTTCCAGATCCAAGGCCTGAATCTTTGAGAGGTTGGAGGCTCTTCATTCCAGTCCATCTGGCTACGTCTCCTATGCAAAGCTGCCTCAGCAATCCTCTCCCAATTTTGCCTCTGGGAAGGCTGCACTAGTGACAAGCTATCTCAACAAGGAAGGGGTCAACACAACTGGTTTTAGCTGGCTGGAAGAAAAGCCAGCTGATTTGGCCTCAAAGACATGGAGCTTTTACCCAGTGCTGTACTTAGACACACAGAGTCAGTGTGGTTTGGGGTCTACGGTTTTGATGGGCCACTGAAACCTTTGCTGCGGTTGCTCCTGTAAACTAAACTCTGCACAAACTAGAGAGGGGACCAAACCATTACACAGAGCTTGAGCCCAGACCACACTTGCTACTGGGAAGATCCAGACTGGATGCCAGAAAACAGTTTTTCACCATTTGAACTATTAGACATGGAAATAAACTCCCAAGGGAGACGGTGGATTCCCCTACATCAGACACTTTCAAGGCCCACCTTGACAAGGTGCTGAGTGATCTCATTTAAACTATATTCTTACCCTGAAAGGTTGGACTAGATGACCCTTGAGGTCCCTTCCAATCTTGTATTCTGTGAATCAGCCTGGAAGTAGTAGCCCATGGCCTCTGCTCACACCAATCACTCACGTATCACCGGACACAAGTTCAAGGAGGTGTGCACAGGCAAACCAGGGAAAAACACACATCTGAGATGGACTTAAAACCCACAAGGTTGTGATACTGTCAGACAAATAAAAATAACATGGCTAATAAAAAGAAAAGAAATTCTTTCTAGGTGCTAAAATTACAGTCACATGAGTGTGTTTTGGTGGTGGTTGGTTGATTTTTTTTGTTGGTTGGTTTGTTCACCGGTTTTTGTTGTGGTGAGGCTTCTTTCTGGTTTGGTTTGTGGGGTTTTTTGTGTGTGTGCTTTTGGGTTTGTGGTTGTTTGGGTTTTTGTTTTGTTTTTTGAAGAAAAAAAACCCCAACAAATAACTTCCATTCTCTTCTAGGTATCTACTTTCTTGGTATTTGTAGCTGTCTTCATTTGGATGAAGCATGTCCTGACACAGTTCTGGTGCCCCCAGTATAAAAGAGACATGGAACTGCTGGAGTGGGTAGAGAGGAGGGCCATGAAGACAATCAGAGGGCTGGAGCACCTCGCCTCCCCTATCGTGACCAGATACAAGAGTTGGGGCTGTTCAGCCTGGAGAAAACTTAGCTCCAGGGAGATCTTATAGTGGCCTTCCAGTACCTGAAGGGGGCCTACAAGAAAGCTGGGAAGGGACTTTTTACAAGGGCTCGTAGTGATAGGACAAGTGGGAATGGCTCTAAGCTTGAAGAAAGGCCTTGGGCATCCTGCTCTAGTGGGAGGTGTCCCTGCCTATGGCGGGGGGTTGGAGCTGGATGATCCTTGAGGTCCCTTCCAACCTAAACCATTCGATGATTCTGTGATTCCATAAAGTAGAGTTAGGCTAGACATGAGGAAGAAATTCTTTACAGTGACAGTGGTGAGACACTGGAACAGGTTGTTCAGGGAGGCTGTGGAGGCCTCCTCCATGAGAAGAGGTTGGATGAAGCTTTCAGCAACATGGTCTAACAGAAGGTGTCCCTGTCCTTGGTGTGGGGAGGTTGGAACTAGATGATCTTTAAGGACCCTCCCAACATAAACTATTCTATGAATCTATGGATCTATATTGGCAAGCATAGAAACACACAGCCAGGGTAGTCTGACACTCTTGTCTATATAGATGTAACTTTATAAGTAACTTATATTGAAGTTCTAGAAGTTATTAATTTATATAACTTCTTAATTAGTTGAAAGCACTTCAAACAACAGAATATATTCTTACACATTTGTATGGTAAAAACACATCCCTGTCAATAGCAACAAGGCTCCACAACTTTAGGTCATGCTTCTGGAAGAAGGAGCAAATGGCTCTTATACTCAGTGGTGTTTTTTGGAGGGACAAAGACTGCATCCTGGAGTTTAAGGGCAGCTAAATAATCTTGCTCCTTCTCACATAACTAATAGTTTTGTAAGGAATAATTTTGGCCAAGAAAATTTAGTTCACTTCAAACAGTTTAAGATCAACAAAGTTGGATTTCATTTTGTTTCTAAATTGATTTCTTGGATCACAGACTGGTTGAGGTTAGTAGGGACTTCTGGAGATCATCTTGTCCAGCCTTGCCTACATCTGGTTGCCTGGTGGACTGGTGTCCAAGTGGCTTCTGAATATCTCCAATGATGGAGAGTACACAACTCCTCTGGGCAACCCACACCAGTGCTTAGTCAGCCTCATAGTGGAAAAGTGTTTCCTGAGGCTCAGAGGGAACCACCTACGTTTGAGTAGATGAAACCTCCTGTGTGTCAGTGCTCTTAAGCTAATTTGAATAGCTGCGGCTCACAAATATATCTCAGGAGTACTCAATAAGTCTCTGCTATAAAACCAGAGGAATTGTCTTGTTAAATAATCATAATTTGCTAAATAGTACTTTCTTGGGAAGTTTGTAACAAGGGACATTGCAGAAAGGAGCGTAGTGAAATGAAAGAGGGAATACTGTGTGTGGGACCACTGCCTCTTGCCCTGTCACCAGGCACCCCTGAGAAGAGCCTGGTTCTATTCTCTTTGTACCTTCCCTTTAGGTATTGGTATACATTGATGAGATTCCTGCTACCTATTCCAAATTTCAGGTGACTTTCAGGTCAATATTGTCTATTCATAATGATGATGTGTTGAAGCAAAGCCTAGATTTGAGTGCCCAGCTGTTAGCAGTGTGTTACATGCAATCTGGCTTGTTAAGAAAAATGGTCACCTGCTTTATCTAAACAAATATTTGCTCTGAAAGTTCTAACTCCATTATAAAGCCTTCTCTTTGAGATGGTTATGCTGTTTACATGGTTTCTATATCCTTACAAAAGGTTGAATTTTAAAGGCTTTTCCCTAGGGACTGTCTGGAATCAAATCATTGTGCTTATAGAGAACATTGTTTTTCTTTCCTTTCTCTTTTAATGCATGCTTCCAAAGCCTCAAACTGGGGGAGAAAATAAATAATGGAACAATGAGTGCAATATCAATATAAGCTGTAGGGTTAATTTCATTTATTTTTGCTTACAATTCAATTGCTTGGCTTATGTTAAGGATATAATTGTATTAATTAATTCTTATTATATCCAGAATTAGAAGTATTTAAATTTATGCAGATAAATTTTGCATAAAAATGCAGTTATCTCAAGGGTGCTCTTCCTATCCTTAACAACTGAAACAACATTGACAAGAATTTGCAGGTATATTGTGCAACAATATTCACATTATTGCCTCAAATTCCTACACTATCTTTTCCAAAGAAGACATCTTTCTCTTTTTATTCATGTGATAATAGTCTGGAAACAGAGGAAAAAATAACCCCCAAGTCATTATCAATCTCCTGTAATGTGCCTTATGTCCATTAAAAACATTGTCTAAATTCTGTATAATACCTGAACATTGACCAGCTTGGAAGAGACCTCCAAGATCATCCAGTATCACCCAGCCCTGTCCCATCAACTAGACCATGGCACTAAGTGCCTCATCCAATCTTTTCTTGAACAGCTCCAGGGATGGCAACTCCACTACCTCCCTGGGCAGCACATTCCAATGCCAATCACTCTCTCTGGCAACAACTTCCTCCTAACATCCAGCTCAGACCTTCCCCCGGCACAACTTGAGGCTGTGTCCCCTTGTTCTGTTGCTTGTTCCCTGGCAGAAGAGACCACCCCCCACCTGGCTCCAGCCTCCTTTCAGGTAGTTGTAGACAGCAATGAGGCCTCTCCTGAGCCTCCTCTTCTCTAGGATAAACAACCCCAGCTCCCTCAGCCTCTCCTCATAGGGTTGTGCTTCAGGCCTCTCACCAGCTTCATTGCCCTTCTCTGGACATGTTCCAGTACCTCAACATCTCTCTTGAATTGATGAGCCCAGAACTGGACACAGGACTCCAGGTGTGGCCTGACCAGTGTTGAGTACAGGGGCAGAATAACCTCCCTTGTCCTACTGGCCACACTGTTCCTGATCCAGGCCAGGATGCCATTGGCTCTCTTGGCCACCTCGGCACACTGCTGGCTCATCTTCAGCTACTATCTACCAGTACCCCCATGTCCCTTTCTTCCTGGCTGGTCTCCAGCCACTCTGTCCCCAGCCTGTAGTGCTGCTTTTTTCTAACAGAAAGAGCAGAATCTCATATTTGGCTTTACACTAATCTAGAAATGAGACAGAGAAATTTATTCCACTAAAGATTAGACAGGAAAAAAAAAGATAAAAACAAACAAACCAGAAAATAGATTTTCACTGGGTAAGCTATGAGCTTTTTTAGTGGGCTGGTCACTCTTAAATGTAGCCAAATTCCAATCCTCCTTTCCCTATTGGATACTCAGAAATTAGCCATTAAATAAGGGAGAGAGGGGAAAAAAAGTAAATAAAAATAAAAGAAAATAGGTGAATGAAACAACTGGAGTTTTTAACCTCACAAGAATCAAGGAAGAGGAAAAATCTAAGAAGAGAGAGAGAATCAAGTCAAAAAGCTAGAATAAATTTGATAGAGATTGTTTAATAATGTTCATAAATTGAAAAAAAAAAAAATAGGGTTCTCCCTGTATTTAGGAGTGCAAAATTTTCTGCACTAAAGAAAGCAGCAGTGAGTTTTAGTCGTAATTTTTCGCTACAGTAAACTCTAGGTTGTTCCACAGGAAAAAAAGAAAAAGACTTTCTTATTCAGGGGTCACTGAAAATCAATACAGCTCCCTCCATGCCCTCCAAAATGTCTCTAGGATGTTTTAACACTTGTAGGTGATGGTTCAACTTGTTACGATTTACGGATAAGTAATGCACAGGAATCGCACACACACAGAGAAAGCACTAAAATAAATGCCTGATAGTACTTCCAGAAGGATCTGATAGCAATAACTAAATCTTCAGGCAGAAATGGATTTTTATTTTCTCACTCAGTGTTGAGTGGGTTTTTACTCAGTGTTTTCTTAGTTGTGCTAGTTTGAGCCTAGCTAGAATATTTTAGTGAGAAGAACTAGATCATAGGCTGTGGAAGGAAAACAAGGCCGATGTTTACCTCACTCATTGGCTTGCTGAGAGGTATAAGAACAAAACTCTAAACATAGATAAGGGAGTCCTTCTGCTGGGGAGCTCCAAGTTGCATTTCTCTCTCCAGCCTCTCTGCCGTTTTCTCTGATTAATCCACTTTGCTTCCTAACCCCCTGGCTGAACCTCCATTCTTCCTTGGGACTGGGGTAAGGTTGAGAGGGGTGGGAGAAGGTGGAAGGGTGGTTGGAAGCCCCTCCTGGGGACTCAGGTTTCTAGGAGGGTTGTTGTGTTTCTGTATTACCTTTTACCTTGTCTATTTCTGTCTAATCTGTATATACTGTAAATATCTGCTTGCACATTGTGCTAGCTGTAAATAAAAGCTTCATTCAATTTCCAGAGCCAACTGAGTCTAGTCTGGGAGATTTAACAAAGTGTGTGGGGGTGGGGAACACCCAAACCATCACACTCAGTGTTGATGTATGAAGTTGGGATGTTGGGATAAGAGGTGCAACTATAGTAAGGGCTAAAAGGAGAGATCAGTTTTGATAGAACTGTAATTTGAGAATGCTGCTTTTCTTCCCCTTTAGAATCCCATGTGTTGGGTTCAACAGTGTCTCACAGTATTCTTGTATTCAAGCAAGGACATTATAGTCTGGATGGTTCAACATCATCGCAGAAGGTAATGGTTAATGGGCTGTGCCCTACCTGGACAACAGTAACAAGAAGAAGGACCACCAGATGTGTCCTGGGATTGGCCTGCTTAAGATCTTAATCAGTGACCTGAAGGAAGTGAGGGAGAACATGCTCCTCACATCTGCAACCAAAATGAAACTGGGGAAACTAGTCAACACACCTAACAGCAGGGCTGTCACCTAGAGGAAGCCAGACAGGCTGGAGGAACAGGCCAACAGGAACCTAAACTAATTCAACAAGGACAAATGCAAAGTCCTAGTGTGGAAGAAGGAAGAACCTCCTGCACCCATACAAGCTGGGGACTGCCAGTTCGGAGAGCAGCTCTTCTGGGAGTGGGGCTCTGGGTCAGCAGGAAGCTAAGTATGAGCCAGCAGCCTACCCAGGCAGCAAAAACAGTCAGCATCATCCTGGGCTTTTTGAATTCACAGGTGGTAGATCAAGAAAGGAGATTATGCCCTTCTACTGAGAACTCATCCAGGTTTGGGCCTTTCAGTAAAAGAAAGACATTGATAAAGTGGAACAAGACTAACAAAAGGTCATCAGGGCAGTCAAGGCTAGAGCACATGCTTAGGAGGATGAGAGACTGAGGCCTGTTCAGCATGGGGAAGAGGCAGTTATAGGAGGACACAACAGCTACCAGTCCATATCAAAGGGGAAGTCACCAAGGAGATGGACATACACTTTTCACAGAGATCCCTGTTTTGACAGAAGTCAAAACAAATGGCATTGAGACTGATTGTGCTAGTTTGAGCCTAGCTAGCATGTTTTGGTGAGAAGAACTAGATGATAGGCTGTAAAATGAAAACAATGGTGAGGTCTACTTCCCTCACAGTCTTGCTGGGATGTGTAAAGAAGAAAGGCAAAACAAAGATTACTTCACTTGCTTCTTCTCTTCGCTGGGGAGCTTTGCCTGCTGGGGAGAAGCTGAGGCTGCTGGCTGGACTCCATCTTGCTTTCTAAACTCACCCTCCTTTTGCTTGGCTGCTTCACCTTGCTTTTTAACCCTCTTGGCCGAACCTCCATTCTTCCTTGGGACTGGGGTAAGGTTGAGAGGGGTAGGGGGAAGGTGAGGGGTGGTTGAGAGCCCCTCCTGGGGACTCAGGTTTCTGGGAGGGGAATTGTGTTTGTATTATCTTTTTTTCCCTTGTATATTTCTGTCTATAACTGTATATACTGTAACTATCTGCTTGTAAATTGTGCCAGCTGTAAATATAAGCTTCATTCAAATTTCCAGAGCCGACTGAGTCTGGTCTGGGTGATTTCTAAAAGTGTGGGGGAGCGGGGGATACCCAAACCATCACACTGATTATAAGATATTTTTGTTTTCCACTATGAAAGCATGGAGGCAGTGGAGTAGGTTACCCAAGGAAGGCTGTGTCAGCTCCATCCATGGAAGCTTTCGAGACTTGCCTGGATTAATCCCTGAGCAGCCTGGTCTGACCTCATAACTAACCCTGCTTGCACAGGACGTTGGACTACAGTCCTGCAGTGGTTGCTTCCAACCTGAATTATCCTGTAGGTCTATGATCCTATATAGTAATTGTTTTGGAAAATGACCAACAATGCTAAATATCTCAATTATACCTTTCAATATTTTAGTTTCCTTTAATACTCAAGGAAGTGCATTACTTTAGCCACAATAAAGAGAAGTTGTGATCTATACAGTGCATTTTACTGCTAGACATTTAAAGACACCATGTGCATTACTAGCTTCCTACTTCTTTACATAAACCAAACCCAAACCAAACAAAAACCAACCAGCCTAAACCAAAAGACTGACTTGTATAATACACCCTAATGAGGATGGGGTGATCACTTTCTTTTCTCATCCTGTGATAATTCATACCTCTTTTGACCTACTGGCAGAAATTTGCACTTCTGAACATCTTCACAAATTGCTTTGCATGCTTAATTCACTGAACTGACAGCATTGCCTGACAGTAATTTGCTCTGTCTTTACTCTTGCTAGGAGGCCCTCAGCAGAAAGCCTCTCATCAACTCCAGGGGTTCCTGTCTGTGACAGTCCAAATGGAAAAGAGAAAGTATAATATGCCATGAAAGCCTTTTGTTTTGATTTTACTTGTCTCACAATTAATTGGGAACACAGGAACTCAAGATTAAAATGTTCATCCTGGGGAACCAAACCTGGCATGCACAGCCTATCAGAGCCTAATCACAAATTTAAATCTTTGGAAAAGAGTTTTCAGACTCCTATCTGAAAACTGCTCTAGAATTTATTGCTGTAAACCCTCCTAAATTTCTGTCTTAAATAAACTATGGCTTACTTTATGTCTGCTTATTCTTTTGACAAGTAGTAACGTATGAGTCGAAGCTTAGAATCACCCATTCCAAGCACTGATTGTAGATAGGCTACTTACCAGCAATTGGATCTCTTAAAGTTCTTCAATGTGCCCTGTAGATGATTTTTCCCCCCCCTATGTGTTCTCTAAGAATATAAGGCTGGGGCCAAATGCCAAGCACATCACCCTTTCATCAAAACCTGTCAAAATAAGCTTTCTATTATTTGATTATGTTAACAGACCTTTTCTGTATCTTTTCAAGTTCCAATTCATCTTGCTGGGATGTGATTATTTAGAACAATCTCTAGCAGGCCAGCTGCATAGCATCACAGAATCAGTCAGGGTTGGAAGGGACGACAAGGATCATCTCGTTCCAATCCCCATGCCGTGCTCAGGGACACCCTACCCTAGATCAGGCTGGCCAGAGCCTCATCCAGCCTGGCCTTAAACACCTCCAGGGATGGGGCCTCAACCACTTCACTGGGCAACCCATTCCAGCCTCTCACCACTCTCATGCTGAACAGCTTCCTCCTCACATTCAGTCTGAACCTACCCATCTCCAGCTTTGCTCCATTCTCCCTAGTCCTGTCATTACCTAATAGCCTAAAAAGTCCCTCCCCAGCTTTTTGTAGGCCCCCTTCAGATACTGAAAGGTCACAGTAAGGTCACTTCAGAGCCTCCTCCTCATATACATCTACTACTGTGATTATTAAATAGCAAATTATTCACATAATGTTTTTTTAGTTTGGTGGGTTTCATTGTTTGTTTGGGGATTTTTGTTGGTTTATTTTTGGATGGTGGGAGGGTGGATAAGGGGCATGAGTGTGGGAGTAATGCAATTTTAAATTCTTCTGATGTCTACCAGAAAACTCATTACATGTTTGAGAAACATGTTTTAATCCAAACTCTGCCTTGAAGTATAAAACCATAGCTGTAGGAGAAGGTTTTCTAGGAACTTTTTCATTAAAAGTAGCATCGCAAGATTTATGTAAGTAAGCTTATGTGTGCTTCAATAGTTTCACTATGTGTTTTAATTAAACTATTATTTCCTGAAGATCACTAGCATTCACAGGCAAGTCTATCAATTTGTGTTGTTGTGCTAGTTTGAGCCTAGCTAGAATGTTTTGGTGAGAAGGACTAAATTACAGACTGTGAAAGGAAAACAATGGTGATGGCTACTTCGCTCATTGGCTTGCTGAGATGTGTAAAGAAAGGAAAGCAACACACAGATAACATTCTTGGCACCACTCTCGCTTGGGCTGCTGCTGGGGAACTGGCTGGACTGCATCTTACTCTCTAACCTCACCCTCCATTTTCTTTGGCTGATCCACCTTGCTTCTTAACCCCCCTGGCTGAACCTCTATTCTTCCTTGGGACTGGGGTAAGGTTGAGAGGGGTAGGGGGAAGGTGAAGGAGTGGTTGAGAGCCCCTCCTGGGGACTCAGGTTTCTGGGAGGGCTGCTGTGTTTCTGTGTTACCTTTTTACCTTGTATATTTCTGTCTATAACTGTATATACTGTAAATATCTGCTTGTATATTGTGCCAGCTGTAAATATAAGCTTCATTCATATTTCCAGAGCTGGCTGAGTCTAGTCTGGGTGATTTCTAAAGTGGGGGGGGTGCAGGGAACACCCAAACCACCACAGTTATATTTACTAAGAATCATAGAATGGTCTGGAAGGGACCTGCAAAGGTCACTTAGTCCAACACCCCCCCCTAACAGCAGCAGGGACATCCCCACTACACCAGGCTACCCAAAGCCCTGTCAAGACTCACCTTGAATATCTCCAGGGAAGGTGCCTCAACCATTTCCCTGGGCAACCTGTTCCAGTGTTCCACCACCCTCATAGTAAAGAACTTGTTCCTAACATCCAATCTAAATCTGCCTTTCTGTAGTTTGAAGCTATTTTCCCTCATCCTGTCACTGGTGGTGTTTGTAAACAGTCTCACTCTACCTTTCATGTAGGCCTCCTTCAGGTACTGGAAGGCTGCTATTAGATCTCCCTGGAGTCTCCTCTTCTCCAGGCTGAACAACCCAAGCTCTCTCAGCCTGTCCTTGAGGAAGTGCTCCATCTCCTTAACATTTGCATGGCCCTCCTCTAGACCTGCTCCATCAAGTCTGTGTCTTTACTATATTGAGGCCTCCAGAGCAGAATCAGAATCAGAATTAATCGGGTTGGAAAAGATCTTTGAGATCATCAAGTCCTACCCATCACCTAACACCTTCTAATTAACCAAATCATGGCACTAAATGCCTCATCCAGCCTCCTTCTAAACATCTCCAGGGATGGTGACTCAACCACCTCTGAGGGCAGCCCATTCCAACGGGCAACCACTTTTCCTATGAAGAACTTCTTCCTAACATCCATCCTGAACCTGACCAGGTGCAGCTTCAGGCTGTGTCCTCTTATTCTGTCACTGGTTGTCTGGCAAACAACCCTAAACCCTCACTATCTCTGTTAGAAGAATGCTTGCAAACAGAAGCAAAAAAACCTGAAAGGACCCTTCTGACACCTTAGATTGACATGGAGAACAGACAGATTGCTGACAGACAAGAGCAAGGGATTGTTTGGGTTTTTAATATGCACAACAGTCTCCATCTGCTACTTGATATAGAGTGCAGATGTACTCTGAGAAGCAACTTTATAAAACTTTTATCATGGGGCTCTGTGTTCATTCTTCCAGTGACTCAAGCTCACTTGCTTAGTTAGCAAGTTTAAAAAAAGAGGAAGACTATGAAAAAGGTCTCCTCTGCTAGCTTTGTATATATCCTGAGCTGCAAAATTTCAGCAGAAGCCTACTGCCTATTTCCACTAGCAATAAGGATCTCCTAACTGCAATTAGATTGATGTTGCTGCTATCTAATCTAGTGATTCATTCAGCTCTGTCAGATGCCTGTTGGTTCTGCAGTGTGAACGTGTGCTTATTTTTCCTCTTCAGGCTCTTGGATGAGATTAACTCACAGTATCACCACCAAGGTTGGAAGAGACCTCACAGATCATCAAGTCCAACCCTTTACCACAGAGCTCAAGGCTAGACCATGGCACCAAGTGCCACGTCCAACCTTGTCTTGAACAGCCCAAAGGGACGGCGACTCCACCACCTCCCTGGGCAGCCCATTCCAGTGTCCAATGACTCTCTCAGTGAAGAACTTTCTCCTCACCTCGAGCCTAAACTTCCCCCGGCGCAGCCTGAGGCTGTGTCCTCTCGTTCTGGCGCTGGCCACCTGAGAGAAGACAGCAACCTCCCCCTGGCCACAACCACCCCTCAGGTAGTTGTAGACAGCAATAAGGTCACCCCTGAGCCTCCTCTTCTCCAGGCTAAACAATCCCAGCTCCCGCAGCCTTTCCTCGTAGGGCTTGTGCTCGAGGCCTCTCACCAGCCTCGTCGCCCTTCTCTGGACACGCTCAAGCATCTCAATGTCCCTTCTAAACTGGGGGGCCCAGAACTGAACACAGTACTCGAGGTGTGGTCTAACCAGTGCAGAGTACAGGGGCAGAATGACCTCCCTGCTCCTGCTGGCCACACCATTCCTGATGAAGGCCAGGATGCCACTGGCTCTCTTGGCCACCTGGGCACACTGCTGGCTCATGTTCAGGCGGGTACCAATCAGTGCACTATGACATATGGCAATAGTTTACTTGGAAGACTTATACAGAAATAAGATCTCGGGTTTTCTTCCAATATTGCTACCTACCTGCTTCACATTTGAAATTACAGCCTCCTCCCAACTCCAAACATTCAAACTCTACAACCTACATCTTCATTCACTTTTTGCATCCCATTAGGCACACTGCTTCTGTTTAATTTGTTTCCTTTCTCAATATCACTCCTTCCAAATAATCCTTCAAGATGATTAAGAAAGAATGTCAAACGAAATAACAACTATTTCCAACATACTTATTTTACATCCTCTTGCATATCTGCCAGGCCAACCAGCAACAGAACAAGGAGGGACAGTCTCAAGTTGTGCAGGGGGAGGTATAGGCTGGCTGTTAGGAGGAAGTTGTTGCCAGAGAGAGTGATTGGCATTGGAATGGGCTGCCCAGGGAGGTGGTGGAGTTGCCGTTCCTGGAGGTGTTCAAGCAAAGCCTGGATGAGGCACTTAGTGCCATGGTCTAGTTGACTGGATAGGGCTGGGTGCTAGGTTGGACTGGATGATCTTGGAGGTCTCTTCCAATCTGGTTGATTCTATGATCATAACCTTTTCTCCTCTCACTTATTCCTTTCAGCCACCAAATCTGCATGTGAATTTCTAACTGATTAGCAGATGTAGTAAAAGAAATGTCTGAAAACCATTCCATTTTTCACAGGGTATTACTGTAGATTTCCACCTCTAATGTCAAAGAAGCATTTTATTTAATGTGTTTTAGAACTACCACTTTTTAAAGCAAGAACTCTATAATGCATATGGTAAGTGGTTTAAAATGACTGGAATAGAAGAAGAAATGTCTCAGAAATGGCCAAACAATGAAGACAGATTTCCCCTTCATTTCTTGAAATGCTCACAGAGGGCAATCTGTCTTACCTGACATGGGAAAAACGGTGATCAAGTACAAACAATTCTTCTGAGCACTTAACAGTGCAACAGTAAAAAATACAGGTAACACAACAACAACAACAACAGGAAAAAGAAGAGATACCTTGTCATACAAAGGAACAACCCCACAAACTATTTTATGACTAAAACCATAGCAGGGAGGGGGGAGGAGGATGAAGTCAAAGGCTAACTTCATGTCACAAGTGGGAACCACAGGATTTCTTTGCATACTAGAAGAGCATTTTGAGAAAACTATGAACAGAAAGTTTATTTGGAAAGATTCCTTTAAAAATACATTAATCTACTTCACGAGGAGTGGTGATCCTTGTCTGCAAATCTTTGACTATATAGCGTTAATTTAACGAGCTATCATTCTGGTCTCTGTAACACAAGCAATACTCTGTGATCTGTTAAATGATCCCCAATATTTATGTCACAGTTGATTTATCAGGAAATGTGCTACTTCCTGGAATATAATGCATGTGCACACTTCAATAGCACAGCACAATGCAATCTTAGATATCACACTGCACCCAATGATTATGTAGAAAAGAACTGAGGGTCACACTTGATGCTTACTGCCCTTGCTCTGTTTTAAGGAGGAAAAAAAAAAGCCCATGAGCTCAGAGTGAATGGTTCCTTTGCTAATCTGGCTGGCAAACCACGTGTGAAATGTCAAGTGGAAATATTAATCACTCTTTTCTTGAAAATTTGCACTAACAAAACCAGAAAAGTATATTTAGTAATTTCAACCAAGACAGTTTTATTCCTGGTTTCCTCACTCCCACTCCCCCCCTGCAGGGTTGTGGTTCACAAAGCTCCTTGGGCGTTAGGGGATACTATTCAGCACATCATCTGCTCCATTTGACCACTAATCACAAGCTCTTCTCTTGGAAATCCTGACATTATTTAAGACCTTTCCTTTCAGGAGCTTATTTGGTTTTGGATTTTTGGTTTGGTTTGGGTTTTGTTTGATTGTTTTTTTAATTCTTCACCTCCTGAGTTTCTCCTGTAGCCTATTTCAGTGGTTCTCCATATTTCCACTCTGAACTCTCACAGATCTTTTTCCTTGTCTCTCTTCCTTTTCAGTTTTATCCCTGTACTGATCTCCAGGACTTCAATGAAAAATACAACAATGAGTAACTTAAGAATTCCTTTCCATTTTAAAATTTCTATCCATAGCTGTCTTTCTTTGATAACTCCACAGCTTAGACTTGACAAATAACGTTAATTCCTACTTGCTTCTTCCATTCCCCTGACTTTAGTTGGTCATCAGAAAACATTTCACTTTATTCTCTGGTGTACACTCCTATCACCTGGTTCTCCTTTCAGAACCTGGATCCAAACCAATGGAGAAAAGAGATCACTTGTATAATCTGCACCACTGCCAGTCACCTGAAGTTGCCTCAAAATGCATAGAAAAAGAAACAGAGATAGAGCATTTCAGAAAACTACTCTGGATGTCTTTCTTAGGGCAAATGAAATCTAATACAAAGCATAGATAAGTCATAGGCTTTTATCCTATTGAATGGCACTGTGTTCTGGCCTGTTGTTCACACACATAGTTAACAAAGAAATTTAGGTTTTTACTATTACACATCTTAATTATGCAATTATTTTCCAATCTGGCCTCAACAGAGCAAAATCAGTATTTCATGAAGATGCAGAGAAGATAATTTTCCTGGCACACTTCTTAAATCTGACAGGCTTAGAAGTTTTGGATATTTTGAGTTTTGGGTTGTTTCTAACCCTAAATCATCTGCTGAACCAATACAGATTATTTTTTGCATCTTTAATGTACAGCTTTTAGGTGTTTTTTTTTATTTTTAATTCTTGGCATTTCTCTCCTATCAAATATAAGCTCCTTCAGTCTAATGTCAGAATCATGCATATGGAAAAACCCTCAGTGAGTGAACTTCCTTTCTTGATTTGCTATTTATTCAGCTCTTATTTATTTACATTATAAATACTTTCCAAACAAGATCATACCTCCACTTAAAAACATTATGAAATAGCTGCCTATATTTACCCTGACTAATACATGCAGAAAAATTATACCAGCAAATTGCTTGCTGTTTTACCTCACAGCTAAATTTATATGGGACTGGAAGGAAGGTGTGCTTTCTATGAGGAAAGTTTATGATCCCACTGAATGATGGCAGTTATTAGCTTGTTTGGTTACTGTCCATTCAAATACTACCTAAACTAGTACCTTTGACCTCTGCTATGAGGACAGGCTATGAGAGTTGGGATCAGTCTGCAGAAGAGAAGGCTTCGAGGAGACCTTATAGTGGCTTTGCAGTATCTGAAGGGAGCCTGCAGGAAGGCTGGGGAGGGACTATTTACAAGGTCTTGTAATGACAAGATGAGGGGTAATGGGTTTAAACTGGAAGAGGGGAGATTTAGACTGGATGTTAGGAAGAAGTTCTTTACAGTGAGGGTGGTGAGACACTGGCACGGGTTGCCCAGGGAGGTTGTGGATGCTTCCTCCCTGGAGGCGTTTCAGGTCAGGTTGGATGAGGCTTTGGGCAACCTGCTCTAGTGGGAGGTGTCCCTGCCTATGGCAGGGGGTTGGAGCTGGATGATCCTTGAGGTCCTTTCCAACCTAGACCATTCTATAATTCCATGATTCTATGACCCTGAGTCCAGACACCCTAGACTTTATCAGAGTGATTCTAGGAATGAGTCAGACAATTGTCAGTGCAGATATGTTTCTAGAATAGTTTTCCTACTGAAGAATGGGGTTCAACAGGTAAAAGAGGACAAAAAAAATATCTAAAAACACCTCTGTAAAATCCACAAACTCCACAAAAGGCCCACATAAATGGGTCCATAAAACAGAAAATGATGTAACTCTACCTGTAAGTTTGTATTACAGTTAATGTTACTTAAAAAAAAATCTTGACTGATTACTATAGAAACATCTTGGACTAATTTTAACAAATACCTCAGGGCTTTTCCACATAAACTCAGGTATACACACACAGTGCTACTGATTACTATTACATAGTGGAGAAAAAATTACCAGAACATTAAATCTTTAAACATTAAATCCTTGGTCTTTCCTTCATTAAGTACTCAAACAGAAGCACAAAACGTCCAATTAAAGAAAACAGCTATTCACTTGGTTTTCATTTTTTGTTCAGCTTGTGTTTGCATCTAACCTGATCCTGACTTTTGTGCTTGTTTTGAAAATGCAAATAAAAATCACAGCCTAAAGTTAAGATCTGGAGCCTTTGAAGAACTACTATATTTGGGTCTGATTTTTGACAATCCTCCCAAATGACCCCATTAGTCTCTGAGAGGCAGTTTAAACAGCTGCAAGACTGCAGAGGTCTTGTCTTGGTTTGAATTGGAACAGAACTAATTCTGTTCAGTGATTTTACTTTTCAGCCTGGTCTCTTCTAAGTAACTGCACTCTCCGAATTTAGTTGCATATTTTTGCAGACAGTATCTGCTTCTACAGGTGATATTGTCTGATGCTTATAGTTAGTATCAAGGATTGTTGTGCAGAAAGGCTCTTGTTTACACTGGCTTGTGTGCAGTTCAAAATCACTGCTAAATCTTGTGTGTTACGTTGGGGATGCAGGAAGAGATTGTATCTGCAGGGACAAGTGGACAAAACAAGTGACTCTAAAGTGACCAATGAAGTATTCCATTCCATATATGTAATATTGAATATACAGCTGAGGGATCACAAGAGTCAAGTTCTTTTCTTCAATGATTGTCATACAAGGAGGACTCTGTCCATTTTGCCTTGGATCCCAACCCATGCATTCCTGAGTATAGTTCCAGAATCCAGCTTCTGAATCCACTTCTGGTCTGCTGTTGAGTCTAGTCTAGGACCTCCCCAGTGCCCGCCACAGCATCAGTGGTGAAGGTGACAAATTGCCTTCAGGGCAGTTGGGTTCAATATTGGTTTCGCATATATTTGTATTTACTGTTATTTTCACAAAAGCTCATTTTAGGTTTCTAACCCCTAAGTCTCTCTCCTTATTCCCTTTCCTTTCCCCTTTGGGGAAAGAAGAGGCATTAATGGAGAGCACTGACATTTGACCAATGACCGGCCCAGTCCTTGACAGGCCTATCCTCAGATTTGGGTCCCAGATGAGCATGCATATTTTGATGTGGGTGAAGGATCTTTATGCATGGACAGATGCAGAAGGGTCTGTGTCCAGCTTGGGAAGTCGTGCCACATGCTCATGCAAGGGGAGATGCAGTCTCCCAACTGTGAAGCAGCACTGCCTGCAGCTGTTGTACTCTCTGCAGCTCTCCTACCCTCTGCCTGTTATCACCCACTTGGTGTAAATGCTATGGGAAGTCCTGTACCAAGCCTTCACTTCTCTTGTGGCTAAGTGGGCACGTGCAGGAGAGTACAGAGAATTCATTCTGTGCTTTTCTGAGAGGGCATCTGTCTTAACTGAGTGGAAATTGTTACTGCTTTGTATTTTACCTTTTTAGATAAAAAGTGTTTTAAACTGCAATAAAACTGCACGTCAAGGTTTTAAACCACATGCAGAGATGATTGCAAGGGGGAGGTGAGGAAAGCTGTAATCAGTGTAAGTGGTGTATAACAGATCTTAAGTTTTATAAATGCACAAGAAGCTATCCCTTCTCTTAAAGCTGCCTACCCAATTTCTGTATCCTGTAAGACTGTTTTAGTAATGAAGTTCTGATTCACACATTTTCATCAATAATTTATCTCCACGGAATTTTACACAGCGTGAGCAATAGCAGCACAAGCAATCCACCATCGAAGTAGTTAAAGAGCATCTTTTGGCTAAATGTCCAACTCATTTGCTGGTTTTTTCCTTTTCCAAAAGTTGCTACCATTACTACTTACCTTCACAAACTAAAAGTTACTTGGATTTGGACCACCAGTAGTTCATGAAAACCTTAGACTCAGGGACTCTCTAGCTGAGCCCAGGTTGTGGTCAGCTGCTTGACTCTCGGAACTGAGTATCTCTTCTGTGTGCAGAGGAGTTACAGAATTGGGGCCCTTAGAGATCCCTGCTGCAACACGCCGTATGGTGCTGTTTAGCTCTGGCTTTTCTTATTTGGCCTAGAGATACATTTCTCTGCTTTATGCAAAGCAGAAGTCAACAAAACAGATTCCTCTCCAATCACATTTTCATTTTACTTGCTTTTGTTTTACTTGGCTTTTGTTTGTAAAAGAAACAAACCAAAAAATAACCCCAAAATAAACAGATAGAAAAATCCCTGCCTTTGCTCACTGGAAACATTTCTTTGAGACGACCTTTTGCTTCATGCACTAGTTCTGAGGAGTGCATACAGTTACAAGGGAAATAGTGGCTGCATTATTTCAACAACAGACATGTAAACGTTTCACTAACTGAAATGCACTAAGACACACAAAAAGACAGTCATCTGGGTTAGTTAAAAGGCACAATAACAATTCCCAGTAATGTCGAACTTTTAGGGTGGTGGTGAAAGACAGACAGCTAGGAAAGACGGTTGAGAAACTATGTACAGGTGGCAATGGCAGATGTCGGTGGAAAGTGTCAGAAGTAGGCAGTCAGGAATATTTTGGAAAGGTGCACTCTACCTGTGTAGCCCAGCGAATTGTCACCATTATCAGAGGTGGGCAGTGGTGTCCCGTTGTCGTTCCCCCTCTCTAGGTCGTCGGAGTCTGTCGGAAACAACACCAGAGCTGCTGATGGGGTCACAGGAGTAACAGTAGTTGCCATTTCGATCACAACACGTCCAGACACAATTAAATCCACACACGACAGTAAGAGCCACAGTGCCAGCACATGACGCACTTCATCCTTCCCCTGCCTACGTGGTGGTGCCCAGCGAAAGGTGTCCAGAAGCATTGCCTGGGGTCCTCAAAACGCTGCTTGCTGTCCCTGTCTGACCACTCCAAGTCTCGCTCTGCAGCCCGCCAGGCGCAGAGGCCACTCCACCACCCAGCCAGTGCAGGCTGTGGTGAGCATATGGGGACGGGAAGGCAGGGGAGCTGAATGCTAGCATTGCTAATTTTCCACCTTATTGTTAATCAAAGCTATTGACTGTGATCACTCCCCATCATCGCTTCATCTCCTGGCAATTACTGACTCTGGGGACTTCACCTCTTTGTGGGGAGGAGGCGAGGGGGATGACTGTCTTGGCAAGCATGCGGGGAGGGGGTGGAGAGGCTGCTCTACCTCTTCTGGAAGATGGAGCAGGGGAAGGGCATAAAGCCCCTCTATGAAAAGGCAACAGTTTAGCAGCAAAAGGAGTAAAATGCATTTTCTGAGTTGAACGATGCTTGCAAGCAAACATTCGATTTCAATGTCACAGAAGGAAAAAAGAAAAGGCAGCTGGTCAGCTAAACACATAAACAAATACGTGTTTAAAGACCCCCAAGACAAATTGCTGCTCAGAACACCACAAAGCAGTGTGAAGATTACTGATAATAAACTAAATAAAGGAAAACATAAAAATAATAATATTAATAAAAAATCTCAGTGGTTCTGAAAACAAAACAGCACAACTCAAAGGAATTAGTTGTCAGTACCACTAGATCTTTGAACTCTCATCATAGCTTAATGCAAAACCATTCATTCAACTTCTATTCTATCATTCAACTTATATTCTATTTTTCATTTGCATTTGTCCAACCAATAACAGCCCAAAAAAACCACATTCATATTTTGTGCTAATAAAAACAGGGAAGAAGCAAATCTCTTTGCAGCATCACTACCACAATAATAGGCTGCTTCTTGGTTTGTTTTTTTTTTCCTGTACAGAGCTCTCAGATAATTTATTAATTATGGTAAAGACCTGAATAAGTGTGACAGTTTGGGTGTTACTTATTCCTCAGCTCTTACGAAATCACCCGGACTAGACTCACCCAAGCTGGGAATTAGAATGAAGCTTTATATTTACAGCTTAGCACAATATGCAAGCAGTTATTTACAATATCTACAGCTATAGACAGAAATAGACAAGTTAAAAAGGAATACTGAAACACAACACTCCTCCCAGAAAACAGAGTCCCCAGGAGGGACTCCCAACCACCCTTCCACCTCCTTTCCACCCTTCTGCCTTAGCCCAGACTTTGCCTTACATTCAAAGTGAGTTTGGAGAATCAGACAGAGGGGTTAGAAAGCAGAAGGATTAGTTACACAGACAGCAGGTTAGGGAGAAAAGTGCAGGCTGTCAGAGACACACAGCAACTCTGTTACCTATGCCTATGTTCTTGTTTTTATACATCTCAGCAAGCCTATGAGTGAAGCAGACATCACCACATTTTCCTTTTCACAGCCTGTAATCTAATTCTTCCCATCCAAACATTCCAGCTAGCTTCAAACTGGCACAATAGGAAAGATAAGTTTTGCTCTGTCACAAACAGACATATTCAGATCATCCTGGAGGTCTCTCCCAACCTGGTTGATTCTATGATTCGGGACTTCTATAATGACTGAAAGTAACTGTTTCTTTTCAGTAAGTGCACATGCTGCCAAAAATAGTTCTGAAGTTTCACAAAACACCTACAGCAACTATGTAGGAAAGTACTTTTCTGGATGCTTAATTTTACTAGATCAATCTTATTTTTAAAATATGATGACAAGGATTCAGATTCTCCATTTGTGTTTTAAACAATCTTATAGAGGCAACATCCTTACAAATCAAACTCATTTTAATGGATTACAAGACAGAAGCAAAAAGAAAACCAAAATCCTCTAGACAGTCCACTTAAAGGGACATATTGGGGAAAAAAAGGTCTTGTAAAATGTCAACTAAAGAATCAATAAATGATGTTTAAAACACTGTTGTGCAAATTAAGAAAATATGAGACCAAACAACAACAACAACAACAACAAAAACCCCCAAACACCAAGATGGTCTTTCAACTTGGCAGATGAAAAAAAACGTGAAATAGGCTCACTAATTGGCCCATTCATCTTTGCTGGCTCGCTAATGGCCAATGTCACGTACATGAAAATGTACTGTTCTGAAAATGGCTGTAGAGTGACTGGATCAACATTCTGCTTCTCCAGATCGCTCACTTATTTGCATTCAAGGGTTGGTTGGGTCAGAGTTTTAAGTTACAGCAGGAAGGGAGAGAGGGATGGGACTATACATTACTGTGTGCAGTTCTGGAGCCCCCAACACAAGAAGGACATGGAACTGCTGGAGCGGGTCCAGAGGAGAGCCACGAAGATGATCAGAGGGCTGCAGCAGCTCTGCTATGAGGACAGGCTGAGAGAGTTGGGGCTCTTCAGCCTGGAGAAGAGAAGGCTTTGAGGAGACCTTAGAGTGGCTTTCCAGTATCTGAAGGGAGTCTACAGGAAGGCTGGGGAGGGACTATTTACACGGCCTAGTAATGTTAGGACGAGGGGGAATGGGCTTAAGCTGGAAGAGGGGAGACTCCAACTGGATGTTAGGAGGAAGTTCTTTACAGTGAGGGTGGTAAGACACTGGAACAGGTTGCCCAGGGAGGTTGTGGATGCTTCCTCCCTGGAGGTGTTTACAGCCAGGCTGGATGAGGCCTTGAGCAGCCTGCTCTAGTGGGAGGTGTCCCTGCCTATGGCAGGGGGTTGGAGCTGGATGATCCTTGAGGTTCTTTCCAACCTAAACCATTCTATGATTCTATGATTAAATTAAGAGGCAGAGACTGCACCCACATTTTTTACAATCATAGAATCAACAAGGTTGGAAGAGACCTCCAAGATCATCCAGTCCAACCTAGCACCCAGCCCTAGCCAATCAACTAGACCATGGCACTAAGTGTCTCAGCCAGGTTCTTCCTCAACACCTCCAGGCACAGCAACTCCACCATGTCCCTGGGCAGCCCATTCCAATGCCAAATGACTCTTTCTGGCAAGAACTTCCTCCTAACATCCAGCCTGTACTTCCCCTGGCACAACCTGAGACTGTGTCCCCTTATTCTGTGGCTGGTTGCCTGGGAGAAGAGACCAACCCCCACCTGGCTAATGTTTATAACAAATAGGCAAATGTTTATAACTAACTACCAGAAGCTCAAACCAAGATTTAAAGCATCCAATCTGCTGATCATTTTGAAAGACTAAGAGATTTAACCACACACTATCCAAAATGAAAAAGAGTAGTACATGGAAGGAAGGTGATGTACTGAAATCTACTAGAGTAGGGTTTTTAAGCTGCTCCTCTCATGTCCTGCTGGCTGTAGTGAACGCTTGGCAGTTCTGAAATGAAGACTGCTTCAAACAGAAGCCTTGCTAAAGGACAGTCACATAGGTGGTTTTGTGAGATGTTATGAGGAAGATGGCTCATTGCTTGGAATGCCATGTCTGAGGGAGTCTTGTCTTGGGTAAAAAAGATCAGTTCATTATGCAACTGTATTTTGCACACAATTCCAGACACCATAGAGGCTCTGACTACTTGCAGCCATATAGGCATTAAAATCTTGGCTTCAACCCCTCCACTGATGGACATGAGGGGACCAGTGTCTTTTTAGCACTGCTGATATTTACATGGTATCTGTAAGTGACAATGCTCTTGTTGTTTACAGTCCAAAGCCACACAAGCATTATTCACTCTCTCATGGCTTGAGAAAAGCCATTTCACCTGATAACTAACAAGGTATTCAACTGATGTTAAACTATGGTCTCTGGCTGGAAATTGCTGTCATTAATGATAATCACTGAAGTTCAGTTCTTGCTGTGGGTGCATTCTACTCATTTCACTGAATGATAAGTCGGTGCCCAAGTCCTACATTTCGGTCTCTGGCCACCTACACTGGGCTGAATTTAATTTCGGCTCTGTTACAAGATCCAGCTTTGCTTTTCTTGGGAGTCTCTGTGAAAATCTAACAGAATTAAGTAGTATTGACTTAAACTGCACATTCACCACTGAGACTGCCGTGAAGGCACTCTGCTGAATGGGTAGTAAGGAGACATGTAGTTCTTATGGCTACTGTGCTGTGAAATTAGGCAGTTTTCCATCTGGCTTTGCTAAACATGTTGAACAATTTCACCTCATTGTACTTTTTCAAACTAGTTACTCTGGAAAAAATTAAGAGAATGAATTATATAACTTGGGACAATGCACCTCATGAATGAAAAATTTACAGCTCAGTCTGAATCAAAGTGGAGGTTGAACTCTGTGCTTCATCTGTCAGAAAAAAAACTGCTCCTTAAAGGTTTTGCAGATTTGACAGAGAGATATCTCACTCGGAACAACTCTCCAGTAAGGCTGAATCATAGAATCATGTGTTTGTTTTGGTTGGAAAAGACCTCTAAGATCATCAAGTCCAACAGTCAGCCTAACACCACCATGGCCATTAAACTATGTCTCAAAGTGCCATATCCACATGTTTCTTGAACACCTCATGATGGTAACTCCACAGCCATACTGGGCAGCCTGTTGCAACGCCTAACCAATCTTTCCATAAAGATTTTTTTTCCTAATATCCAATCTAAATCTTCCCTGAGGTAATTTCAGGGCATTTCCTCCTGTTCCATTGCCTGATATTAGGGAGAAGAGACCAACTCCCAACTCACTACAACCTCCTGCCAAAGAGTTGTAAAAAGCAATATAGTCTCCCCTCAGTCTTCTCTTCTTCAAGCTAAAGAATTCCAGTTCCCTCACACACTTCTCATAAGAATTATTCTCTAGACCATTTATCAGCCTCATTGGCCTTCTCTGGACACACTCCAACAACTCAATGTCCTTCTTGTAGTGACTGGCCCAAAACTGAAGATGGTATTTGAGGTGTGGCCTTACAAGTGCCACATACAGGGGCATGATCATTTCCCCACTCCTGCTGATCACAATATTCTTGATACAGGCCAGGATGCTGTTGGCCTTCTTGGCCACCTGAGCACACTGCTGGCTCATGCCCAGACACCTGTCAATCAGCACCCACAGATCCTTTTCTGATAGGTCCTTTCTGACTTTCCAGTCACTCTGCCCCAAGCATATATCATTGCATGGGGTTGATGTGATGCAAGGGCAGGATCTGGCCTTCTTAAACCTCATACAATTGACCTGGGCCCATCAATCCAGCCTGTCCAGATCCCTCTGCAGATCCTTCTGTTAAGTTTATCAGCACTGAGTAGTCCAGCTTTTTGATGAAACTATTTCAGCTTTAGTCAAAACAAAGGTATTATATGTGCTTGTGAGTCCAAGTACAGACAATACCTTCAACACAGCAGGAGAGTTTGGCTTAATAAAAGAGATTAAAACCAAGTTTAGATAGTCTGATGGCAGTCGAATAGCACTAAAGATTTATGTGAATGCAAGAAACCTTTTGCAATGAAATTTCCTCTGAAATCTGTAAGATACTAAACACCATTTATGCTTTAATTTATATATCTTTAACTATTCAATGGAACCAGGAATCCTGAATACTAAGTATTTTTTACTGTTATTTATTCTCTCAGCTTCTACAACACCTCAAGCCAGAGAGACACATATATTTTCCCACTACTTACATTAAAGTGCTTTGTGCAATCTTAACCTCAAAAGTTAAATTGAAAATGCTTTTAACCATGGTACTGAGCTATGGTTAACATGGTATTGAGCCAGCAGTGTGCCCAGGTGGCCAAGAGAGCCAGTGGCATCCTGGCCCGCATCAGGAATGGTGTGGTCAGCAGGAGCAGGGAGGTCATTCTGCCCCTGTACTCTGCACTGGTTAGACCACACCTTGAGTACTGTGTTCAGTTCTGGGCCCCCCAGTTTAGAAGGGACATTGAGATGCTTGAGCGTGTCCAGAGAAGGGCAACGAGGCTGGTGAGAGGCCTCGAGCACAGCCCTACGAGGAGAGGCTGAGGGAGCTGGGATTGTTTAGCCTGGAGAAGAGGAGGCTCAGGGGAGACCTTATTGCTGTCTACAACTACCTGAGGGGTGGTTGTGGCCAGGGGGAGGTTGCTCTCTTCTCTCAGGTGGCCAGCGCCAGAACGAGAGGACACAGCCTCAGGCTGCGCCAGGGGAAGTTTAGGCTTGAGGTGAGGAGAAAGTTCTTCACTGAGAGAGTCATTGGCTACTGGAATGGGCTGCCCAGGGAGGTGGTGGAGTCGCCGTCCCTGGAGCTGTTCAAGGCAGGATTGGACGTGGCACTTGGTGCCATGGTCTAGCCTTGAGCTCTGTGGTGAAGGGTTGGACTTGATGATCTGTGAGGTCTCTTCCAACCCTGGTGATACTGTGAGACTGTGATACTGCTATTCATAGAAAAGTCACCTGTGATTTTTTTTCCCAGCAGTAATAAAAGTGATGCCATTGGTTATTGCTTCTTTTGTACCAGGGAGATATGTCTGTGTGACATGTTTTATTGATGATACATCCTTAAAAGTCCCCAAATGATTCAGTATTGATGCCCTGGCACATCCTCCTGGAGGACATAAAGAGAAATTGAAAAGACCTAAACAGACACAACTCCCAACTGCTCCAGGAATCTCACTTATTGGAACTCCTACACTGGTCACTGTTTATCTGAAATTGAAGTCATCTATTTAAACACATCTAACCACTAAAACAGTAACACTTGCCATATTTAATTCCAAACTATATAACATTGTTATTGTTTGTTATATTTCTCTAAATATCATTATCAGCTTGGGGTACAAAACTGAGAAGAAACAACGTGAACAGCATTTTGCAAATGAACATTAATAAAAGATCAGGGTGAAACAAATTAATATAAACTACTATCAATATCAGAACTGTGTTCTACAAATTGGATCAATTCCCATTGATTTCTTTCTAGTGATCCAGAGGTATTAAGGAAGAGATATCAGAAAAAAAAAAAACCAAACCAAAACAAAACAAAAAAACACAAACAACAAACCAACAAAAAAAATCAAACCCAAACCAACTGTGACCCCATCAAACTTAAGCTGAAGAATTAAAGTAGCAGCCTCATGTTTATTCCAGCATTTTGGTTTGTTATGTTTTCACTGGAGTTACAGTAGAAATACACTATATTAGGTCCTAAGGGATATTTGGTTTCATTTTATTTCTTCATCTGGTTATTCACAATGATTTTATGATATCAGGGTAGACGAAAGTAATGATAGTACCTAAAAGAACTACTGTTCAAGTTAATAGATCTGTGAGAATTAACTTTTGTAGATTGAATGTCTATCTCCAATTGTATGCTTATTTTGAACAAATACAGACAAGCTTTCCAGAATGGAAACCTATTCTTCAGATCTGCATTAACAGGGAAAACCTTCAAGCTATGTACAGTATTTGGAATAACTTGGCCACTCTAAGACTACCACAGCTCAGTAAACAGTTACAGGTCTATATGAAAAGCCTATATAGTATATTGCTAATGAATCTGGAGAACATCCCTACTGCTATTTCATATTAAAAATGAAATAGTCTGCAGTTTTTCAGAAGACTTCATAGAGTAACTTCCTAGACACATTCATATTCAGCCAGTGGAGTTGTTTGAATGTGATCATTTGAGGGAATTGTGACCATTTCATCAGCTAAGAGTCTCCACAAATAAGTAGGTAGAGCTTCATTAAAAGCATACACTGTTCAGCTGCCTCATTTTAAAAGTTAAGTTCAAGCTGAGAGAAGAGAGTGAGAATTTGTTCTCACATAATACCTTTAGTCTGAGGTTCTGGCATAAGGAAATTACAAATAAATACACAAGGATGCTTTTTATTAACAGTCTGTAGAAGAATGGTCTAGCAACTCAGTATGTGGTTCTAAAAAAATGCATTTTTGCACAGGTTATGACAATTTTCTGATGAGAACAAAATATTTTGTGGCATAAAAACATTGTTTTTTCCTAAACCAAAGTACTATACCACTTTTACTTAATGACGTGAGTGTTTTGCCCCTCCTTTTTTTTTAATCTCCAAAGAACACTGCATGTGACTGAAATCCTGGCAAAACCTCAGCAGCAGATGCTATTTAAACACCTTCCCTTCTCTTCAATTTCATGGTTCATCCCATAATAGCCTTTAACTAAATAAAAAGTAAATGAGGACTTCCAGTACACAAAAGCAGTAAACAACCCCTTTTTATCTTATTTATTTTGGAAGTAGGTTCTAAATGTAGGTGTTAGCAACTTCAATGTGTGTCCACCAACACTTTATGGAGTAGCATAACTCTGATTTGTTTGGTTTGTTTTGTGTTTGGGTTTTTTTGGGCATTTGTTTGTTTGTTTTGTCTGCATCACTTGACTGAATTCTAACACTAAAGCCTTATATGGAATCAGTCATGCAGGAAACCATGCAAATATAATTACATATACACCTTTCAGGCTGGACACTTAAGTTCTCAAAACCTGATATTGGGCAGACAGAAAGTAAACATGCAGTGGAAGAAACTGATGCTCCCAAACCTGTTTACATCCTCTCTCTACTTCCCCCCACATTTTGACTTTTCTTGGCTCTTCCTTGCATTTCTTGGACTGTTCCTAGGAGTTTTTTTCTTCTTCCACATCTGCTTCCATTTCTTTCCTGCCAGATAAACCTGAAGATATCAGCCATTCCAGCTAATTAAATGGTGCTGGAAGTGAGTTAACAGGTGGTGGCCCCAGCTGCTTTAGTTGCAAGGGTGGATAAGACACCCATCACTACCCTTTATAAGGCATTATGATTAATTAGGACAAGAAGCCATTTACTAAGGAGAGACAGCTAGATTTATAACAGAATTTTCTTCTTTAAGACACAAGTTTCTCCAGCAAACACAGAAATAAATGATGTAATTCTGAAGCACTAATGTTAACTATGTTCAGAAAGACCTATTTGTTACACATTTCTTGATATCAATATTTTGCATTTTCTTTTTACTGCAAGATCTGAATTTGCCCCTACTTTAGGAAATTTCCTCTCCCTCAGAGACTCTCTTGGGTTGTTTTTTGTTTGGTTGTTTGGTTGGTTGTTTTTTTTTTAAAATAAACTTATATCTTTCTCAGAAGAATTCTAATTATTGTGGAAACTACTATCAAGATATTTAAATAATAGCAACTAGTGCTATGTGCAGCTGAAGAACTGGTTATGCAAGCTTCCCATGCAATCCTCTAACTCTACTGGATGTCTTGCAATAATCCCCTAATCATTGTAATCAACTGGATGAGACTACACCCAGTCCTTCAGGCATTAACCTCTGGAGCTGCTGCTTCACTTTAGCCCTGTAACGTTGCTTTGAGGATGAATTATGCAGCTGCTTTGCAAGTAGCTTACCCAAGACAGCAGCAAAGAACTGGATTTGTTTTCTCTTTAATGCAGAACTGGAGCACACCAACAATTCCTCCATGCTTAATTACCCCTTATTTTATTCAGCTGAATGGTAAAGCTAGAAATGGTGCTGAATTTTCCTCATTAATTACTATTACAAACAAGCAACTAAAATCAAGGAACTAATTCAATATGCCAACCCCCAAAGCCTTGCAGTCACACAATTGGAAATTAAACTACCATAAAAATGAACACTGAAGGAGATGCATGCAGTTCAAGAGCTGAGAAAGCTCTTTCTCATTCCCTTGCTTTTCTGCATATGCAAAGTCATCTTCTGAGTTATCCGCAGCACAGCTGCGTCATTTACATTTTACTAGTCTGTCTGCAGAGCTCAGCATGAAGAAGAATATTAAATCAATGTATGTCAATGCTTGTTTACAGAAAGAATGGACATTCTTGCAGTAATGCACTGTCCAGCAAGGGAATACACACTAAGAAGCCTTCCAAAAGTGCTGTATAAGGAAAAAAGTCTCTCTGACAGATAGACACAAAGCAAGAAGGAAAGAAGGAATTTGTTGTTGGGTTTTTTTTTTCAGAAGATGCTTTTACCTGCATTTCTAGCTGTCCTGCTTTGGTTTCCCCCCACTTTTTTTTTAGAAGGACAGCATTCTGAACTGTTTTGCTGTTGTCAACACATGTTCTCTACCTCCCAACAGTGGCATCAGCCATATCGTGATTACTGATGCGCTTAGCATACAGATTTCTCAGAGGAAATGTCTGGTTGTTGGTTTTCTACACTCACCCTTCCTTTTTGCCTTCCACAATCCCAGCCCTTGTCTATGACAACAGAAGACAGCAGACATGACAGGCTCTGAAAGTCTGGTGCCTTTCATACTCAAAAAGGCAGTCACATTCTCTTGTCTGCACAAATCAAAAATTCAGCGATGCTATATCCTACAGAATGATTCAAGGGTGAAAAAATTAGGTTATAACTCTGTCATAGTTTATAATTAAAGCCTTTGTGGACTCAGACTGCATTTAGCAAGTAATGTGCAGTGATCATTTTGAAGTGAAATGAAAAGGTGAGCTGCAAGATAGACAAATATTCTCTCTGACTTGAAAAAAAAGCATAGAGTTGAAAAACATACCATGCCTATCATAGAATCATAGAATCAACCATGTTGGAAGAGACCTCCAAGGTCATCCAGTCCAACCTAGCACCCAGCCCTATCCAGTCAACTAGACCATGGCACTAAGTGCCTCATCCAGGCTTTTCTTGAACACCTCCAGGGATGGTGACTCCACTGCCTCCCTGGGCAGTCCATTCCAATGCCAATCACTCTCACCATGAAGAACTTCCTCCTAACATGCAGCCTATACCTCCCCCAGCACAACTTGAGGCTGTGTCCCCTTGTTCTGTTGCTGGTTGTCTGGGAGAAGAGACTGACTCCCACCTGGCTACAGCCTCTCTTCAAGTCGCTGTAGACAGCAATGAGCTCACCCCTGAGCTTCCTCTTCTCCAGGCTAAACAACCCCAGCTGCCTCAGCCTCTCCTCATAGGGTTTGTGTTCCAGGCCCCTCACCAGCTTTGTCACCCTTCTCTGGACACATTCCAGCACCACAACACATCTCTTGAATTGAGGAGCCCAGAACTGGACACAGTACTCAAGGTGTGGCCTGACCAGCGTTGAGTACAGAGGAAGAATAACCTCCCTTGTCCTACTGGCCACACTGTTCCTGACACAGTACAGCTCAGTACAAGAAAAAAATTACAGCAAGCTACAAGTGTCATCAAATCACAAATACATATCCATGCAAACGAGTAGCAAATCAAATCTGTCCAGAACTCCTTTTCCTAGTCAGCTTCCAAGACACAGAATTATCCACAGATATCAAATGTTAGTCACTTGCAACACCAATGACTTTTCTTTTTCTTTTTTTACTTTCATCCAAAGAATGTTCTCTTCAAACTATGTAGAGGTAATTACTTCAGGGAAGTTTTTGTCATTTCTTATTAGACCACAGTGGGTTTTTTTCCTGTAAAGCTCTTCCTAAGAGATACCACTTTTGTGCAGCACAATGAAATGTATTCTGCAAAAAAGCATTTTGGGTTTGTCCCTTGGAAAGAAGCCACGGAACAGGTGTACCTCCTTTCTTTGTTTACCTGAGCTGACTACTTGCTGCCTAAAATCATATCCTTAAGAAAACAAATGATGGAACCAGTAAGCATTTGCCTGGAAAAATTGATATTAGCTTAAAGTCCTTTCTTGTTAACACAGGAAAATGCTCCCATTGACTGCATATAGGGTTCTGTTAGCACAGCTGTGAATACTTCAGGGAAATGGGAGAAAGAGCCACAAATAAAGAATTAGCAATTACTATCTAGCTCATAATGAAACATACACACATGCTCCAATCAACTTAATAATTCTCAGTCTAAAGAGGGAAAGATCCATAAAATACTACTAAGTTAATTTAATAGTTCCTGGTGGTTCTTTAGCATCTTCCAGCTGGGAATTTAATTTCTCAGAGTGATTAATGTCAGCCTCAAAAGAAAGCACGGGGTCAAAAATTACTCCAAGTTTATGAACTCAAACTCCAGACAAAACAGAATGACAATGAAATGAAATAGCCTAGGAGAACAATCAATAACTCTTCTATCTTGTCAGAATTCAGTTCTGCAAAATTAATACCAGGTAAGAAATCATAAAACCCAGCAAGGGGTACTTGAGTTTACAAGGATCTACAGATTTCTCTCGATATTGCCAATTTGTAATACTGTGTACATTGAGCATGGAACTACTAGCTAGAGGCAGTAACTTTGAAACAAAATAGGACCTTTCAATAGATCCAAGGAAACCCATGAAATAATTAGAGCTGTAACTGAAAGCACAGACCCCAAAGTAATACAGTATGAACACTGGAAAATTATACATTTCAAAGAAGTATGGTGAGAACAATGCCAATGTAAACAGCAAAAGCAGTCACACCAAAATTTTAATGGATAAGTCTATCAAGATGGCAAAGACAAACTAAATCCCATACCTATGTGTGCTAGTTTGAAGCTAGTTAGAATGTTTTGGTGAGAAGAATTAGATTACAGGCTGTGAAAGGAAAATCAATGGTGATGTCTACTATCCTCATAGGCTTACTGAGATGTATAAAAACATAAGTCAAAACATAAATGACACACTCAGCACTTCTCTCGCTTGGGCTGCTGGGGAACTGGCTGGGCTGCATCTTACTCTAACCTCACCCTCTGTTGTGGACTAATCCACTTTGCTTCCTAACCCCCTGGCCGAACCTCTATTCTTCCTTGGGACTGGAGTAAGGTTGAGAGGGGTAGGGGGAAGGTGGAGGGGTGGTTGAGAGCTCAGGTTTCTGGGAGGGCTGTTGAGTTTCTGTATTACCTTTTACCTTGTCTATTTCTGTCTATAACTGTATATACTGTAAATATCTGCTTGTACATTGTGCTAGCTATAAATATAAGCTTCATTCAAATTTCCAGAGCTGGCTGAGTCTAGTCTGGGTGATTCCTAAAGTGGGGTGGGGGGGGGGCAGGGAACACCCAAACCACCACACTATGATAAAAAACCCAAACAAACAAGCCTTTGAGATATGCCCAGTAAGACATCAGCTGTCAGAAGTTTCAGGTTTTGCGTCGGTAGATACGGAGCAAGAGTGAAATGGAAAACGGAGGAAAACAGTTAAGTCACCCTCAAGAAAGAAAACCAGAAAAACTACAGTGCCAGAGACAGAGAAATTAGACTTCATGTAGTAAGGAACTCAATTATCATCACGGCAAATGGCTTGAAAATGGAAGCAGAGATGACGAAGAACGCATTGTGTCAGATTTCCTTGTGGAAGGTTTCCCCGGTATATCAGTGCTGACTAGGTCACACTTTTAATGTCTCTTGCAATGCTGTAAGAGTGACAGCTCCAGAGTAAGAAAAGTTTCTTCAGCAAACGCTGATTGTTTGTGGTGACTGCATTAAATGTGTTGGTGCAGCTGCTCTGGGCAGAAAGTAAAAAGTACTTCTGAAGCAATATTATACATATCACATGTTTCCAGCGTGATTGGTTCCATATTGTTGGGGCCCTCAAGTGCCTCTAGCAGAGTTCCTCAGCAAAATTTCATGTGTCAAACTAGATAAAAGTCAGAAGTAGATGTTTTATCCCTCTGGGCTAGGACAACTGCTATCCAGTACAGAAACTCCAGCACAGAAGAGGATGTCTTGGCTTTGATCTGAGCACTGCATGTTCCCACAGGCTGATGATAAGAGTATGTGGCTTGAGCCCAGTATTGGCTATTAGCAGCCCTCTCCAAACTCCTGCATGCCCTGGTGCCCTCAGGGTTCCTCAATGAGCTATTATAGCTGAGACTTTGACACAGAGGTTCCTCAGTTCAGTGGCAGTAGGGCAAGAAGCTCCCAGTCCTTGTCGGGTTCTGCAGGTGGGCAACAGGCTATTGGAGCACAGGAGGCATGCCAAGAGACAAATCAAATGTCCTTCAGCAATATTTTTATTACCTCATTGATCAGGAAGCTTATAATAACACAAGCCCTATCAGGAGAGGCTGAGGGAGCTGGCATTGTTGAGCCTGGAGAAGAGGAGGCTCAGGGCAGACCTCATTGCTATCTACAACTACCTGAAGTGAGGCTGTAGCCAGGTGGGGATTGGTTTCTTCTGCCAGGCAATCAGCAACAGAACAAGAGGACACAGTCTCAAGTTGTGCCAGGGGAGGTATAGGGTTGATATCAGGAGAAAGTTCTTCACAGAGAGAGTGATTTGCCATTGGAATGGGCTGCCCAGGGAGGTGGTGGAGTCACCATCCCTGGAGGTGTTCAAGAAAAGACTGGATGAGGCACTTAATGCCATGGTCTAGTTGATTGGACAGGGCTGGGTGCTAGGTTGGAGTGGATGATCTTGGAGGTCTCTTCCAACCTGGTTGATTCTTTGATTCTATAAGTTTAGGTCTCAAGCTGATAACTTTAGCTCACTGCAATGAATCTTTAAATCTAAATGTATGGAACAGGATGTAAGTATACTACATAAGACTGTATCAGAAGATGAAGCCACAAGACAAAGCTGTTGAATTGGATGTGTGCACAAAATCTCTTGGTTTCGACCAATCTGTGGGCTCACAATTCAGTGGTATTTTGTTATCACCACTTAATTCAGAAGTTTGGTGATTTGGCTCTTCATCATAATATGATATTAAGTATTTCTAGGTATGTTCAAGATTAGCTGAACTAGTATACTGAACTTCTACTGTGCAACAGACCAAAATGTAAAAAACCACTTAGTATTTCTACAGACTTCACACTTATTTTACTAATTTTGATGGGAATAGAGGTATGAAAGATTATGGAAAACAGAGAAAAGAAAACAAAACTGAAACATAAGAATCTAAAGCAAGAAAAGCTTATTTATCATATTAAAGGTAATTAACTTTCATTTTAAGAAGCCAGAAAATTCCTGGAAAAACACTGAAATTTCAGAAGGTGCTGGATAGGAAAAAAATGGGACTAACACATTGGATCAAATAACACATCCAGCAAGAGACTGATCTGACATTGAACACTAGGTAGAAAGTTTTATTACACCAATTGAATATTTCTAATTGTGCTAGTTTGAAGCTAGCTAGAATGTTTTGGTGAGAAGGACCAGATCATAGGCTGTGAAATGAAAACAACTGTGAGGTCTACTTCGCTTACAGTCTTGATGAGATGCGTAAAGAAGAAAAGCAAAACAAAGATAAAGTCACTTCTGCTTTGCCTGCTGGGGAGCTCGTGGCTGCTGGCTGAACTCCATCTTGCTTTCTAACCTCACCCTCCTTTTGCTTTGGCTGATTTCATCTTTGCTTCTTAATCCTCTTGGCTGAACCTCCATTCTTCCTTGGGACTGGGGTAAGGTTGAGAGGGGTAAGGGGAAGGTAAGAGGGTGGTTGAGAGCCCCTCCTGGGGACTCAGGTTTCTGGGAGGGGAGTTTGTGTCTGTATTACCTTTTTACCTTGTATATTTCTGTCTATAACTGTATATACTGTAAATATCTGCTTGAAAATTGTGCTAGCTGTAAATATAAGCTTCATTCATATTTCCAGAGCTGGCTGAGTCTAGTCTGGGTGATTTCTAAAGTGGGGCGGGGGGGGGGTGAGGAACACCCAAACCATCACACTAATAAATGAAAAATCTGAAAATTTAGAGAGGAAGTTCGAAATTTAAAGTAAAAGAAACAGTACTGAGTTTACCACATTCAGCTTAAATTGTTTACAAAACCTAAGTAATTCTCATTACTCGAGTTTTAGAGTTTATCTAACTCTACTGAAAGTTCTGGTGGTGGTGTTCTACAACTGTAGAGTGACCATGGACATGTGATATGATCTCTGAAGTATAATGCTAGAGATCTCTAACTAGAATCATAGAATCAACCAGGTTGGAAGAGACTTCCAAGATCATCCTCTCCAACCTAGCCCCCAGCCCTATCCAGTCAACTAGACCATGGCACTAAGTGCCTCAGACAGGCTTTTCTTGAACACCTCCAGCAATGGTGACTCCACCACCTCCCTGGGCAGCCCATTCCAATGCCAATCACTCTCTCTGTGAAGAACTTCCTCCTAACATCCAGCCTATAATCCCCCCGGCACAACTTGAGACTGTGTCCCCTTGTTCTGTTGCTGGTTGCCTGGGAGATGAGACCTACCCCGACCTGGCTACAATGTCCCTTCAGGTAGTAGTAGACAGTAATGAGGTCCCCTCTGAGCCTCAAAGCTTACTCCAATTGAAGCATTGAGCAAGACAATGAAAACCAGCTTACACCTCAAATGAAGACTCTTCAGCAAAAGCTTCTAAAATTATTAAACAATTTCGAAGTTTTTCTTTGCTACAAAAGACTGAGCAATAAGAACAGAGGCATTTGCCACTAGAAATAATATGATTAAAAATTTAACTAAGATATTTTCCCCATAGCTTTTATTCTTCTAGATGGCTATAGCAAATGGCTGTGGTTTTGAAAATGTATTCAATCTCAGACAAGAATGCACTGCCACATACAACATAAAGGAAGTGATATTCAGTGATGAAAGATAAACTGGGTAAAAATAGAAATATTTTTATTTCCATAATCGCTGACTGAATGTTAAGTCTTATACTGACTGGCATCCACACCTAGGAAGGCTCCCTAGGTAAGCTTCTATTTAAGTTTTTCTAATCAGCTTGAAACTTAAACATAATTATGTTTGACTAGATTCAGCCTGAGTGTGTCTCAGGGTCCTGCCCCTCTAGTCATTCCTGTCAAAGCCCTAGACAAAACCTTCCCTGGTTTCATTGGTGCCTTCCACTGTAGATACTTCTCATAAGACAACCAAAAGAAAAAATCATAGAATCATAGAATGGCTTAGGTTGGAAGGGACCTCAAGGATCATCCAGCTCCAACCCCCTGCCATAGACAGGGACACCTCCCACAAGAGCAGGTTGCTCAAGGCCTCATCCAGCCTGGCCTTAAACACCTCCAGGGAGGAAGCATCCACAACCTCCCTGGGCAACCTGTGCCAGTGTCTCACCACCCTCACTGTAAAGAACTTCCTCCTAACATCCAGTCTAAATCTCCCCTCTTCCAGCTTAAACCCATTCCCCCTCGTCCTGACATTACCAGACCTTGTCAATAGTCCCTCCCCAGCCTTCCTGTAGGCTCCCTTCAGATACTGGAAAGCCACTCTAAGGTCTCCTCGAAGCCTTCTCTTCTCCAGGCTGCAGAGCCCCAACTCTCTCAGCCTGTCCTCATAGCAGAGCTGCTGCAGCCCTCTGAGCATCTTCGTGGCTCTCCTCTGGACCCGCTCCAGCAGTTCCATGTCCTTCTTGTGTTGGGGGCTCCAGAACTGCACACAGTACTCCAGGTGGGGTCTGAGGAGAGCAGAGTAAAGGGGGAGAATCCCCTCCCTTGCCCTGCTGGCCACACTGCTCTTGATGCAGCCCAGCACAGGGTTGCTGTCTGGGCTGCATGTGCACACTGCCGGCTCATGTTGAGCTTTTTGTCAACCCAGACCCCCAGGTCCTTCTCCTCAGGGCTGCTCTCAGCCGTTCACCACCCAGCCTGTATCTGTGCCTGGGATTGTGCCAACCCAGATGCAGGACCTTACACTTGGCCTTGTTAAATGTCATGAGGTTGGCCTAGGTCCACCTCTCCAGCCTGTCCAGGTCCCCCTGGATGGCATCCCTGCCCTCCAGCAAGTCAGCTGCGCCACACAGCTTGGTGTCACACAAAAAAGATAGCAAAAAAGTTGCTATCTAGTAAAATCTTGTCCTAACAAGCAGTCAAAATGTAACATCTCCTGTTCAATGACTCAGACATAGCTTTGAGACTCTTTCTATCATTAAGACTTGGTTAAGATTAGCAAGGAAATTCAGACAACACCAGAGGAGGATACCCAATAGATGCAGACTATGTGGTAACAGAAACCTTATTCTGCAGACAGTCAGATCAAAGTAAAACATTTCCGAGCCCTTCCCCATTCCGGTCAGTTGAATTTACTAATGTATATATCATAATACGAATCAGTAATGTGACTACAAATTACATATTTCCTAAGTCTAAATTATTTCAATTCCACCATTTGAACAATTGAAAATATTCTTACAATTGAAAATAAAAGGCCATTCATAAGAAGATGAAAAAAAAATCACTTGATGAAAAATGCTATAAGCACATGGAGATTCTGCTGATGATAGAGTATCAAAGAAAATCTAGTTGAATTTCAACTGACTCCTCATTTATCATATCCTGTGGGTGAGTCAGGTAATGACTATATTGATTCTCTTTTGTGTTCATTCTTATATTTATCATCCAACCAAGATGAAAGTTACCATAAGATATTAATTTTAGAGAAAATATTTCAATGACAAATGTTTAAAGCTAAAATTAAAGATTACTGTAATGCAATAGATTTCCTCGACTGAAATTATAAGACATATTCATATAACTGCAGACATATATTCATATAATTGCAATGTGAAATATCCCATAATACACACTAGGAGATGCCTGGAAATAGTGTAGTCACTAAAATGAACTTCAACTGAATTTCAGCAGCTGAAGATGTGATAGGTGCAAAGTGCTAGTTTTACAGTAAGCTCAGGAGTAGTGGATTGCTTGGGAATCTTTGATCATTCAGAGAATAATGTGAAATAGGTACCTGAGACCACAGTTTCTTTAGCCTACCAATATCTGAAGATGAAAAGAGGGGAAAAGATTCCATTTCTGTGCACACCTGGTTTCTCAGGCATCTTAGAGAGTTTGGTTTTTTGCTTTGGCTGAAATGTCAAGAATAGAGCATGAATGACAGCCTAATGTTTGTCTGGGAGAAAAGCTGATCAGTGAGAGAAATGGAAATGATCTTTCTTCTACAGGGAAAAGGGATGCTCTGCACTTTGTGCAATTGGGTTTAATCTGTGACGAAAGATAAGAGAAGACTGAGTTAGTATGTGACTAAAACACAGCACAACATATTTAACACTACCTTATCGATGCAATATGTCCTGTCAAAGCTTTTCAGAGAAGGGAAAAAAGCAAAAGAGAGAGTGTACACATTTGGTGCAGTCTGTAGCTCCTTTAAGAAAACAACTGGTTTTTCTTACTAGAAAACTGAAAATATATCTGATGAAAAGAGAATCCCACGGCAAGGACTCAGTAAAATCCAGCTGGTGTCTCATGCAGTGCTCAGCCACGGGGAAAACCTGGGTTTGAGAAGAGCTCCCGACCACTGCAGCTGGGTCTGGAGCCCCGCAGAGGTCAGGGAGGTGCGGGGGTGCCTCCTGGAGAGCATCCTCGGGGCCTGACAGAGCTGGGTCACAGCTGCTGCTGCTGCTGCTGTTTCTGGGAAGGGGAGGAGATGAAATTATACCGTGGAGGGGGAAGGCAGGGACGGGAGAAAGGCAAAACGTCTGAAGGGATGAAAACGGTACAGCTCACTTTCATCCCTCTAATATTCTCAGGAATCGCTTCAGGGGAATTAAAGCCATCCCTTGAAAGCCTGATTCCTCTGTCCTTTTGCTATGCAGGCTTCTGTGGAGAGCAGAAATAAAACAACAATGGCCAAGGATTGAAAACAGTACAAACTGTTGCCTGAATCCCAACTAAATGAACGCAGCCAGATACATGTTCTTCCAATAAACACGGTAAGCAGCTGTTTTCGTCAGTATCACCAAACCAGAGGCAGTTAGAAGATTACATCCCCTCATTCCCCCAACTAAAAATCTTTGCAAGTAAAAAGCCTCTAGCACAGCCTTAGAGTCACAAAGACAGACTTGAAACTTTGCAAATTGTAGAACTGAAGCTACACAATTGATCTTATTACAACTTTCCCGAGTATTTCTTAGTCATTAATCCCACAGCCATATGAAAGTAATCTCCCAGTGCAGAGAGCAGATGAACAGCCAACAAGCAACTGTGCAGTGCTTGATCTTTTTCCTTCCTAGAATCATAGAATGGTTTAGGTTGGAAGGGATCTCAAGGATCACCCAGCTCCAACCCCCCACTAGAGCAGGCTGCTCAAGGCCTCATCCAGCCTGCCTTTAAACGCCTCCAGGGAGGAAGCATCCACAACCTCCCTGGGCAACCTGTTCCAGTGTCTCACCACCCTCACTGTAAAGAAATTCCTCCTAACATCCAGTCTAAATCTCCCCTCCTCCAGCTTAAACCCATTCCCCCTCATCCTGACATTACTAGACCTTGTCAATAGTCCCTCCCCAGCCTTCCTGTAGGCTCCCTTCAGATACTGGAAAGCCACTCTAAGGTCTCCTCGAAGCCTTCTCTTCTCCAGGCTGCAGAGCCCCAACTCTCTCAGCCTGTCCTCATAGCAGAGCTGCTGCAGCCCTCTGAGCATCTTCGTGGCTCTCCTCTGGACTGGCTCCAGCAGTTCCATGTCCTTCTTGTGTTGGGGGCTCCAGAACTGCACACAGTACTCCAGGTGGGGTCTGAGGAGAGCAGAGTAAAGGGGGAGAATCCCCTCCCTTGCCCTGCTGGCCACACTGCTCTTGATGCAGCCCAGCACAGGGTTGCTGTCTGGGCTGCATGTGCACACTGCAGGCTCATGTTGAGCTTTTCGTCAACCCAGACCCCCAGGTCCTTCTCCTCAGGGCTGCTCTCAGCCATTCACCACCCAGCCTGTATCTGTGCCTGGGATTGCACCGACCCAGGTGCAGGACCTTACACTTGGCCTTGTTAAACGTCATGAGGTTGGCCTGGGCCCACCTCTCCAGCCTGTCCAGGTCCCTCTGGATGGCATCCCTGCCCTCCAGCAAGTCAGCTGTGCCACACAGCTTGGTGTCATCTGCAAACTTGCTGAGGGTGCACTCAATTCCTCTGTCCATATCACTGACAAAGATGTTAAGGAGCACTGGTCCCAGCACTGACCCCTGAGGAACACCACTTGTCACCGGTCGCCAGGTGGACATTGTGCCATTGATCACCACCCTCTGCATGCCACCATCCAGCCAATTCCTTACCCAGTGAGTGCTGCACCCATCCAGTCTGTGCTTTTCCAGTTTGGTGACCAGGATGTCATGTGGGACAGAGTCAAATGCCTTACTCAGCACCTATTCCAATATCACTCTAGTGATGGTTTCATTTTGCCCTATAGTAATTGAAGCCCAAAGTTTTTGAGATAGAGAGAGGACACAATACTGTTTAGAAATCAGATTTCTCTAAAACTAACAAATGTGCAGACACCGCTGCTGAACGTGCAGCAATTGTAAATTAATAATTTTTGTCTAAAACCCTGCAAGTTGGAGGAGGAGGTACTGGAGGAGTATTCCATTTTATAGCTGGAAAACTTAGATGCCATTATAGTCAGAGTCAAGTTCTCTGAATTCATTCTCTTCAGATTTCAACCACTACAGCTTCCAGCTGCATGTTTAAATGTCTGTAATGGTGGAAGTATCACAGAGAAGAGGACCTCAGTGATGTCCCAACACCCTGATGATGAATGTGGTTTGGAGCTTTCAGCCTGCCTTCTGGCAGTAAGAGATTGACTAGTTTCCAAATTTTAGCCTAGCTAGCCAAGAGATTAGGCAAGCAAAAAATGTTATAAAGTCCAAATGGAGATATCTTTTTGCCTTCAGGAATATTAACAGACAAATTACTTGATTAACCTACAAAGAACAATTTTCATTTACTAGGAAAGGATTAGTAAGCATGAAATATATTTTCATTTCCATTAAATGTGTTTAAATTATATAACAGTTAATCTGCAATATTTTCAGTAAGACTCATATTCAATGACTACTTCTCCAAAATACATTTAAATGTTATATTTGGTCTTGAAAAATCTAGGCTAATATGAGATCAACTATAAAAATAGAGACTTTGATGCCTTTTCCCTCTATCTTCTTTCCAGTTCTTCTCCCAAAACATAAGCCCTGTTACCATTTGTAAGTAGTGTGTGCTAAGGCAAAGTTGTGTATGTGTTGCAGAAAATAAGGTTATGCTGACAAAAATTAATCTTATTTAGAGTAAACAGTTTGTGAGTGAGACCCACTGCTTGGGAAGAAAACAAGGGAAAAGTTATTGAAAAGAATGGTTCGGCTTCTGGAATAGAATAGAATCAACCAGGTTGGAAGAGACCTCCAAGATTAACCTAGCACCCAGCCCTATCCAGTCAACTAGACCATGGCACTAAGTGCCTCATCCAGGCTTTTCCTGAACACACCCCAGGGACGGTGACTCCACCACCTCCCTGAGCAGCCCATTCCAATGCCAATCACTCTCTCTGTGAAGAACTTCCTCCTAACATCCAGCCTATACTTCCCCCAGCACAACTTGAGACTGCCACAACAGCTAGTTCCTTTGTAGTTTAAGGAACTGGTAGCATTTTAAATCTATCCAAAATTCTAATTTGGAAAGAGTAATGATGTGGCTTAAATGTGTTTGCTTCATGAAGCTGGGCTAGCTGCAGCATGTCCAGTGCATTCTTAAAACAAAGAAATCCAGACAAACAAATTTCTTAGCATCTACAATTGCCATATAGAGTTTCCATGTGTCATCACTGTACAACAAAATTACCTCACTTTCCCTCCCCCCCTGCTAGTTACTTACAATATATTGCCATGTTTTTCTCTTCCAAATCTGGGAGGAGGAGAGTTAAATTATTTTGGAGTCTAGAAGCAGAGAAAAACAATTTGCTTAAAATACCAGCTACAGTCTTAAATGGCTTTTCCAGGCATCAAAACTGCATGTTATTAAGGCCTAGTGTTGTGGGACTTTCCATGCCTTGAGGCTAATGCTCTCCCCAAGCGAAGCCGAGGATCCATCCTTTCTCATGTTTTGATGTTCCTGTTTCTAACCTTCATGGTTTGTTAGCCAGATGACCTTCAACTTTTGATCCTGGAAAGACTATTAGCAGTGACTCCAGGAAATCTGCCTCAATAGCACCACTTCAGGGAAGCATTCCCAGATGCATTATAAGTGCAGCTTATCACATTATTCTACAAATACCAATGGAATATCACAATAAGCTCACAATACATACATACAGATACATTATAAAAGCATGCAGATTAGTGACATTTGGTGCAGGTAAGTCATGCCACAACCAAAATGCTGCTGTGACATATTTTTATGCATGTATTCCCCACTTATACTAATCTAACATAGGATTTATATAGGTACTTAGCTTAAAACAAGACTTGAGTATTGTGCTAGTTTGAAGCTAGCTAGAATGTTTTGGTGAGAAGAATTAGATTATAGGCTGTGAAAAGGAAACAATGGTGATGTTTACTTCACTCATAGGCTTGCTGAGATGTGTAAGAACACGAACACAAACACAGATAACAGAGTTGCTCTTGGGCTCTGGCTGCATGCACTTCTCTCTCTCTAACCTGCCATCTGCCTGACTAATCCTTCTGCTTCCTAATACCCCCCGTCCGAACCACCAAACTCATCTTGAACGTAAGGCAAAGTCTAGAGTAAGGCAGAGAGGTGGAAAGGAGTTGGAAGGGTGGTTGGCAGCCCCTTCTGGGGACTCTGGTTTCTGGGAGGGCTGTTGTGTTTCTGTAGTACTTTTTAACTTGCATATTTCTGTCTATAGCTGTAGATATTGTAAATACCTGCTTGTATATTGTGCTAAGTTGTAAATATAAAGTTTCATTCTTCAGTTTCCAAATCATAGAATCATAGAATGGTTTAGGTTGGAAGGGACCTCAAGGATCATCCAGCTCCAACCCCCGCCACAGGCAGGGACACCTCCTACTAGAGCAGGCTGCTCAAGGCCTCATCCAGCCTGGCCTTAAACACCTCCAGGGAGGAAGCATCCACAACCTCCCTGGGCAACCTGTACCAGTGTCTTACCACCCTCACTGTAAAGAACTTCCTCCTAACATCCAGTCGGAATCTCCCCTCTTCCAGCTTAAACCCATTCCCCCTCGTCCTAACATTACTAGACCGTGTAAATAGTCCCTCCCCAGCTTTCCTGTAGGCTCCCTTCAAATACTGGAAGGCCACTCTAAGGTCTCCTCGAAGCCTTCTCTTCTCCAGGCTGAAGAGCCCCAACTCTCTCAGCCTGTCCTCATAGCAGAGCTGCTGCAGCCCTCTGATCATCTTCGTGGCTCTCCTCTGGACCCGCTCCAGCAGTTCCATGTCCTTCTTGTGTTGGGGGCTCCAGAATTGCACGCAGTACTCCAGGTGGGGTCTGAGGAGAGCAGAGTAAAGGGGGAGAATCACCTCCCTTGCCCTGCTGGCCACACTTCTCTTGATGCAGCCCAGCACTTGGTTGGCTGTCTGGGCTGCATGTGCACACTGCCGGCTCATGTTGAGCTTCTCGTTGACCCAGACCCCCAGGACCTTTTCCTCAGGGCTGCTCTCCAGCCATTCATCACCCAGCCTGTATCTGGCTGAGTCTAGCCTGGGTGATTTTCTTAAGTGTGGAGGGGCAGGTAACACCCAAACCATCACAAGTATCATGACTGGGGAGCAGTTTTTAAAAAAGCTACACAGATCCATGACAACTTATAACAGAAATGGTCAGTCTGTTGCAACAGCTTGTGCTGAATTAGGATTTAATCACAGCTTTCTAGACTACAAACGGAGATTTCAAAACTTGATACAGGTTTGACTACGTATCAAGTAAATAATTTAATACCTGCCATGTTTGGAGTACTATTGTAATATCAATAATAAATATCATGCCAAGAGCTTGGAGCTGTTTAGAAGAACTGCCAGTGAACAGTAAAAAAAATTCTCACTCTTTTTCACTGTAATTCCCATCAGTTCTTCTCTTCCAAGAATCTCTGTTGCATTCCTCATTGGTGTGCTTTGAAGGATTTATTTCAGGATAAAAAGGCTACAGAAAAGCTTTCTATGATGAGAATGGTTAAATTCAGCTGTATTCAATGAAATCGTAAATTGAAGTTATACCTAATGCAGTATTGTTGTATTTGGATACAATATCTGAAAACAATTCTTAAATAATTGTTTGGGTTTCTTTTTCATTATTAAGATGGTAATTAAAATGAAAGCACGTGCCTCAGACAAGAAGAACAAGCACTATAACAGAAGGTCTGAAGAAGCTAGGAGCAGGTGCTGATCTGTTGGAGAGTAGGCGAGCCCTGCAGAGGGACCTTGACAGGCTGGAGAGGTGTACAGAAGCCAATGGGATGAGATTTAACAAGGCCAAGTGCAGAGTTCTGCACTTTAGTCACAACAAGTCCAAGCAGCACTACAGGCTGGGGACAGAGTGGCTAGAAAGCAGCCAGGAAGAAAAGGACCTGGGGGTACTGGTAGAGAGTAGCTAAACAGGAGCCAGCAGTGTGCCCAGGTGGCCAAGAGAACCAATGGCATCCTGGCCTGGATCAGGAACAGTGTGGCCACTAGGACAAGGGAGGTTGTTCTGCCTCTGTACTCAACACTGGTCAGGCCACACCTTGAGTCCTGTGTCAAGTTCCGGGCCGCTCAATTCAAGAGAGATGTTGAGGTGCTGCAATGTGTCCAGAGAAGGGTGACAAGGCTGGTGAGGGGCCTGGAACACAGCCCTGTGAGGAGAGGCTGAGGGAGCTGGGGTCGTTCAGCCTGGAGAAGAGGAGGCTCAGGGCAGACCTCATTGCTGTCTACAACTACCTGAAGGGAGGTTGTAAGCAGGTGGGGGTTGGTCTCTTCTCCCAGACAACCAGCAACAGAACAAGGGGACACAGTCTCAAGTTGTGCCGGGGGAAGTATAGGCTGGATGTTAGGAGGAAGTTCTTCACAGAGAGAGTGATTGGCATTGGAATGGGCTGCCCAGGGAGATGGTGGAGTCACCGTTGCTGCAGGTGTTCAAGTCTGGCTGAGGCACTTAGTGCTATGGTTTGGTTGGTTGTCTAGGGCTGGGTGCTAGGTTGGACTGGATGATCTTGGAGGTCTCTTCCAACCTGGTTGATTCTATGATTCTAAGAAAATGTGAAAATAATACATTTCTTGAGGCATTTAGGCCAAATCGATATTGGTTTACCGAGTTTATGGAATTTGAAATCTATCTCACATATAACATACCGGGATTCAAACCAGCTGACCTTCCCTCACAAAGAGTTAAGAAATCACTTTACTGATGATTAAAACTTAAAATGCTTCCAGTGATATAACTGTGATGTGAATCAAAAAGCCTCACCTTGCAAAGAGTTCTGTAGTTTCCATTGTGTTCTGTGGGAAGTCCCACTGACCTCATGGCTTTGAAGACTAAACAGGCAGCTATGTCTTCTCCTCTTTATAATTTAGTTTACTTGTGGTCTACCAAATGAAAAACTAAGGACTGCCAAGCTTAAAACTAAGCATTGTTATTTGTGAAGCAACTATTTACATGTACACAAATGGAATGATAGACAACAAGAGCAGAATCACAATGATGAAGGTAGAAGACAAAAGTTTGGTTTAAAAATGAGTTCCAGCTGCTGACTCAATGAAATATCCCTCAATAAAGTTCCTGAGGATGTTGCATATGGATTCAGTACATATGTCACTGCTGAATAGTCTATGGATTAAGAGCCACAAGACACAGTTAACATCTTTCTTGAGCTTTTGTATTCTAATGACTATCAGGTCCAAAAGTTTATCTTCTTTTTTATCTCCAATAAAGTTTATGGGTTGTACAATACACACTTTAAGTCTCTTGAGAGTTTCCATACCTATCTTGGCTGTATGGTGCCCTTCAGTGGTATTACTACATAAGTCAATCATAAAGAAAAGGGGAAAAAACATTTTCCAGACTATTTCTGTGAATGTAAGCAGCTGAAAACTAAATATTAAATCTACATAACAAATACCTTCATTACTAATGAGGGAAGGATATAAACGGTAAACAAAGCATAAAACCTGCCTCCAGCTTCCTCCTTCTCTCATTCTACAATTTTCTGTTAAGAGTGCAAAACCTTTATTGAAATTTCTCCACTATCATTATTAATAGAATTGCATCACTGACAAGAAGATAGTTTAAAGCACCAAGACAGTCAATACCTTCTTTTGTTACTCCCTATTCAAATACTTACTAGTATGATAGGCTATGGGATGCCTAAAATGCTCCAGCTTCTGCAGAATATTGAACAGTGTGCTAGTTTGCACCTAGCTAGAATGTTTTGGTGAGAAGGACTAGATCATAGGCTATGAAATGAAAACAATAGTGATGTCTACTCAGTCTTGCTGAGATGTGTAAAGAAGGAAAGGAAAACATAGTCACTTGTCACTTCACTCTGGGCTTTGCTCTTGGCTCTTCGCCTGATAGGGAGCTCTGGGGCTGCTGGCTGAACTCCATCTTACTCTCTAACCTCACCCTCCATGTGCTTTGCTGATCCATCTTGCTTCTTAACCCCCCTGGCTGAACCTCCATTCTTCCTTGGGACTGGGGTATGGTTGAGAGGGGTAGGGGGAAGGTGAGGGGTGGTTGAGAGCCCCTCCTGGAGACTCAGGTTTCTGGGAGGGCTGTTGTGTTTCTGTATTACATTTTTACCTTGTATATTTCTGTCTATAACTGTATATACTGTAAATATCTGCTTGTAAATTGTGCCAGCTGTAAATATAAGCTTCATTCATATTTCCAGAGCTGGCTGAGTCTAGTCTGGGTGATTTCTAAAAGTGTGTGTGTGGAGGGGACAGGGAACACCCAAACCATCACAAACAGATATTTAAACAGCAGTTCAGCACATTCCTCATTTAGGAATGTTTAAGCTATAGTCATTTCACTAGGGCTTAATCACATGGACAGCAGCAGTTCTATGCCTTGCCAAATGAGGATACAAGTGCTATGAAATGAATATTGGTTCTACATTTGAATTTCCCAGTATCTTTTAAAGACAAACTTTGAAAGCACTTTGTAAATACGTTCATTTATTATTGTGTATTCACTAACAGACTTGTGCTGAGGAACCCTATAATAGTACAGTGCAGATTCCTCAGATAACACCAAAGCAAGAAAATATCTATTACATGCAATGTCTTTTCTGTAAAATGATATGCCAACTTCCATAATAATTTGCTATTCTCTCTTTAGAAAACTTCAGTATTTTTTGAACCTCCCAATTACAATAACAAATTAAAAGTCCATTTCTGTAATAAGAAGGGTAGCTGGCACAGAATCATAATAAAGAAAAGCCAGCTGAGGAGTCTGCTAGAAAACAATACTATGTATAATTGGTGTTTAATTATGCAGAATTAACAAATGGCAGCAGCACTGGCTGTATTACTTGCCCAGGGCTCTTTGCCAAGTCAACAAGCTGGTTTTAATGTAGGAAGTAACCCCTTCAGTTATCTGGTGCCTTTGAGCAGGGCTCTGACTGCTGCCTTTTCCATCTGTGTTGCCAAAAACATTTAGCAGAAGAAAGAAATCTGTTGATTTGCTAAAGCAAGATAAATTTCAGTCATTGATATGGGTGAATGCACCAATAAGATCATTTTTAAAAGTTTTCTAAATATTTTATTCATCTGGTGCCAATAATTTAGTAACACCACGAGAGCTCAAAATACTAATTAGTATGAATTTGCAGGGTTGATAAATTATACAATAGAATGTCAAACATTTGCCTATAATGCCTCTACTAACCCCTCTCTTCTCCATGCACACATATTTGAATGTGTTTAAAGACGTGTTTAAATATTTGTGTTCTCTAGAGCCTTGCTATGTAATTGTCTCCTACTGTAAGCAATTAATTTGTATTTCAAAGTGATCCCAACTATGATGATACATATGAAAAGTTCCTGGGGAGGAACTGTGCTCATACTCACAACTGACCCTTGTTACAAACCCCAGCACTGGCCTCACTAGTACCTCTTCCTGCATCTCACTGGCCTCACTAGTACTCTTCCTGCATCTCACAGATAACACTACTGCATGAGCTGTGCTGATTCATAGGAAATGACAGGAATTGAAAAGGATTTCTAGGGATTAACTAGTCCAACCTCACTAGGTAAACCGGGTTTAACAAGAGTAAGTTGCCCAGGATCATACCAAGGCAGGTTTGGAAAGTCTCCAAAGGACTGGAGGGCAGCCAGGAAGAAAGAGACCTGGGGGTACTGGTAGAGAGTAGCAAACACAAGCCAGCAGTGTGCCCAGGTGGCCAAGAGAGCCAATGGCATCCTGGCCTGGATCAGGAACAGTGTGGCCACTAGGACAAGGGAGGTTATTCTTCCTCTGTACTCAACACTGGTCAGGCCACACCTTGAGTCCTGTGTCCAGTTTTGGGCCTCTGAATTCAAGAGAGATGTTGAGGTGCTGGAACGTGTCCAGAGAAGGGTGACAAAGCTGGTGAGGGGCCTGGAACACAAACCCTATGAGGAGAGGCTGAGGGAGCTGGGGTTGTTTAGCCTGGAGAAGAGGAGGCTCAGGGGGGATCTCACTGCTGTCTACAACTACCTGAAGGGAGGCTGTAGCCAGGTGGGGGTTGGTCTCTTCTCCCAGACAACCAGCAACAGAACAAGGAGACACAGTCTCAAGTTGTGCTGGGGGAGGTCTAGGCTGGATGTTAGGAGGAAGTTCTTCCCAGAGAGAGTGATTGGCATTGGAATGGGCTGCCCAAAGAGGTGGTGGAGTTGCTGTGCATGGAGGTGTTGAGGAAAAGACTGGATGAGGCACTCAGTGACATGGTCTAGTTGACTGGATAGGGCTGGGTGCTAGGTTGGACCGGATGATCTTGGAGGTCTCTTCCAACTTGGTTGATTCTATGATTCTATAATTTGTTTTAATCTCCACCTTTACTGACAAAGAACAGCATTTTCCTCCTTCCTTTATGTCATACAGTTTAACTTACATTCAACATCATAAAAACAATTCTTAAATTCACAGCATATTATGTTTGGAAATAGAAAAGTAAATAAAAAGGTGTGTGTGTGAGTCAGTGACTTCACAAACTTGAGCTATCTCCAATGCAAACAGAAGTAAATTTGGACATCCTCATAGATTTGATACTTTATAGGCCTAGTAAAACTTGTTCTATATCCATTAATATCTGTTGGTTGTGTGACTTAACCTTTGGGGTAGATTAATTAGATTAACAGACCACATACTGTAGATTCCAGTACTTCCTCGATGGCTATTAAATTACACAGAAGGAATTAAGTTTTAGAGTCCTGCTTCCTTAAATCAAATTCCACCCCCGTCACCTTTCTTTCATTTATTAAACTGCAAAGCTCTTGTTCCTTTTGTAATAAAAACTGAACTTCTGTTAAATTCCAACCGTGGTACTTGAAATTATTCATGATTGCCCTGCTCACGATCAGATAACTACAGAATCTGAGCCTACACTGAGAGAATACAGTTCATGGCAGTTATTCTACTGAAGCAGTGAAATGGTGACACTTGATTTGTGAAGAGGCAGAGAGTAGCAGAGTATTCATATGTTTAAGAGATTGGCTACAAGCCACGTGCTATGCAGAGCACAGCAATGCAAGTGCAGAGCAGCTGTTGGTGTACCAGAAGGGAGTACCCAAGCTGGGAGACTGGTACTGCCCTGAAGGACATCAGCTCCACTCTCACCATTAGGACAGATAACACCAACGTGCAGAGTGCCTCCTGGTTAAGGCACGGAGTCAGGTAAATCACAGAATCACCAAATGGGCTTAAGAAATACTTCTGCAGCTTTCCCAGCATGTGCACATTCACTTTCTCTTTCTCAAAACGTTTTCCAGATAGTAAGCAAATATTTGGTAGGCTTGCCCTCTATTCCCAGACAATAGGGGATGTGGGCATGCTCACAAATATGAGCAGAATATCCAGTCTTTCCCAGAAAGCACCACAGAATGGTATATGCATAGCACAATGCAGCCAGTAAGTTGAAGAAAACAGGCAAGGAGTTGGAGCTTTCTTGCACTCACATTTACTTATAAACTGTTCTCAGCACAATAACTCAGAATATGTTGAGCTTAAAAAAACAGGATGATCTGAGTTCAGATCTTTATTCTGAAGGGGCTGTGAAGAAAACAACTAGTGACAAGGGAAGATGTGTCCTCTGCACTTCAGTGATGCAACAAGGGAGAAGAAAATGGAATCTAAAAACTGTGACACAAGGCTCTGGACATATCATCTACTGCACAACTGCTGATGCACACACTTCCACCCAAAAATGCCATCATGATCCTGCTGTTGAAACTGCTAGAAATTTCTAGAAGGAGTTAGTATGAAAAAGTCAGTGGTAGTATATCTTTTTTAAGTTATCAGGATGCTTGGACTAGCTTTGAAGTATTGCCACACAATCAGGCACTAAACATACCAATGTGTACCTAGCTGTGGTACCCATTAATGCTCCAGGTATTACCAATGGCATTCAAGACTGCCCCATGAGGACATGAGAAAAGGTTATCATCAAGACACCACAGGCTCATTCTTCTTTCTCCACAGCTTATTTTTGACCTGCAATATTAATTCTAAGCTACCTTTCACACTACATTTACTGATGACATGGATCCTTCTGTGCTCCTTATATTGCTGGAGTATGTGCTGGCAAGTCTTGTGACAGTTAATGCAGTTACTTTAGTAGCAAGGGCATTCCATGACTCCTAATAACAGCTCAATTAGCTTAGAAGGTAGCAACTTATTCACAATTGTTCCTTCTCCAAAACTATGTAATTAAGTCCATGTGGATTCAATAAATAGTCAGGCAGTCTTGGAGAAAAAGCTTGATGAATAAAGGCAAAAGAGTCCTCCATCTTTATAACGTGCAAAAAGCCAACATCTTTTATGCATTTTTAAGACAAATTTCGCTTCAATCTGAGCAGGCTGGCAGTGATTTTAAGTAGCCTGAGACAAAAAGGGTTTGGAACAACAGATGAAAGAGCAAACCCTGACAAAACCACACTTGTGATCAGGTAGCAGAGCCCAGGAGGGAAGCTTGGTAAGGCAATTCACAGGATATTATCACAGGATATTAGGGGCTGGAAGAGACCCAAGGAGATCATCGAGTCCAACCCCCATTTAGGAGTGTGTGACACTTGCCAAGAGATACTTCAATCTTTAGGCAATCTATGTTAGAGCTTTGACAGAGACTACGAAGGAAGTCAAAACTACCCTAACTGCTCAGAACTTCTTCAGGATATGGACTGAGCCTCCCATGTCATGCACAAAGTATGACAAGCTGTGACTTCTCACTATAATAATGGTAATTAGTAAACTCATTATATATATTGTGTGTGTGTGTGTTTGTTAGTTTTGTTTGTTGTTTGTTTGGTTTTGTTGTTGTTGTTTGGGGGTTGAGGGTTTTTTGTGTATTGGTATTGGACTTACATACTCTGCTTTGCACAGCAGGAAGAGTGCATATATTTTACACTATCTGTTCTTGCCATCCTAATTTGGATGTCATTCTACACCCCCGAGGACTCTCTCATGGTGGAAACTCCTCCATGGTGGTTTAAAGCACCTGAACTAGAACAATAGAATAGAATAGAATCAATCAGGTTGGAAGAGACCTCCAAGATCATCCAGTCCAACCTATCACCTTGCCCTATCTACTAACTACTGCTGAAACAGTCTGTCCTCATTCATTAACTACTTGTCAACTAGAGATAAACAGCTAAAATGGGGTGCTTAAAATAGGTGATATGATACTGTGCTGTAAATAATGCTAGAGGCTTCTGCCTCAAAATGATTACAGTAATAAATAAGAAGGAAACTGAGGTGTAATTTCCTGTATGCCACAAATTAGCAGCAGAGAGGGGAAAACAGTGGCCAAGGTCTGTTTCCCATTCACTAGTTTGTTTCCACAGCCAAAGACCTTTGCATGACCACATTCAGAATAGCATTTAAGCAAAAAATCTCCTTAGAAAATTCACTGAAAAGAAAAACATCCTTCTTTGAGTCTGAGAAAAATAATATTCTTTAATGCCTTCATCTTCTCAATTAAGATAGAAACCTGCATTCTGAGCTTTATCTTTCTCCTGTTTGATTACCACACCGAATCTTGTGTTCAAAAAAGAACAAAACCAGAAAAACAACAAAAAAATAACAAAAAAAGAAACCACCCCCCCTAAAAAACAGACCAAAAAGCCCCAAACCAACCAAACGAAAAGCGACCAAAACCCAAGCAAACCAAATCAAAACCAAACCAATAAATCCCAACCCCCCAAAAGAACAAAAGCAAAAATAACCCAAAACCACCTCCAACGCACAGCCCACAAAACCACAGAATGAAAGAGATATTCTTTGAATAAAGAAAAGGAGCAATTCTTAGTGTCACAGATGGCTGTCAGGATGAAATTAAGCTTGTGTCTACTGAGGGAATCAAACCTCAGTGTGAAATCTGAATAGAAAGGAACATAGCAGAAGGCAACATTTCAAACGGAGTACAGCACCAACTGGCATTGTGAGGGTTAATTTACTGCCAAGAACTGCTGGGCTTTTCATCCTCAGTAGACACACAATAGAGAGATCCCCAAAGTACCCATCATAATCACAAATGCTGGGGATTAATGCTAAAAGGAAAGCTTCATGAATATTAAAAATATCAAAACTGCTAATGATGTAGCAGAGTTTGGAATAACAACCAATCTGAAAATCTAAGAATGTGCTATGCAGACATAGTGAGACACTGTCTTTTTAAACTGATTAAACCTCCTCAATTTGTAACAGAAAGAGGCTTATGCATATTAGGAGCTGAATTGACTGCCAAACTTTACAAATTGCACAGCCTAATTACCATAATTAAGCTTTAGATTGAAGAAGAAAATTCCATTTATCTCAGAATGACTCAGTGGAACTTCAACAAAGAAGGCAAAGTACATCAGATGGTTTGGCCTCCCCCCCTCCCCGCCCCTCTCCCAAGTGGTGTTTCAAGAGCAGTTGTGAATAAAATAATCAGGGTGACAGCACAGAAATACTTCAGCTAAAAATCAGGAAAAATGCTTAGTTTGGGAATTTCTTGTAAACCCTCCCCTACAAACTAGCACAGTAAAATATGTTCTAGTTTTCAAATATAAAGTCTGAATCAGAGGATAATCCAAAGCCACATTTTTTACAACCTGAAGCCACACATAATTCCTGTAACTATGCTTCATCAGTTTCCTCGAGAGGACACTGCATAGTTTTTGATCCTTTGGACTCTCCTGCTGCTATATATGTTTGCTGTTTGCCCTCTCATGCCAATGCAAGAAAGCTGTCTTGAAGGATGAGCTAACAGCTACCACATTTTAAGATAAAGATTACATGTTATTCTATGACTTTGAGTTGGATCCAAAGACTTCCACTAATCTCAAACGGGATTTGAATCTTTTCCTCAGGGAATGAACAGTCTGTGAATAATAAAAGCACAGCTGTGAAAACTTTATTATGGGATACAGAAAAATGTCTTACAGTATTTCCTTTCTTTCCCAGTTAGGGAGGAAACATAACATGAAGGTCTTCCTTAAGCTTACCTAGACTTTAAAATCACAGATGTTTGAGACCATAGGTACAAAGAGACGGAACTCAGAGGAGATCACAGAGATTCTGGGGAAGTATTAATCCTCCCACATTATACATGACTGACTTTTTGTCTATCAGTTACTTCAGTTTGGTTTGCATTTATCTTACTTCTGCTTCTATGATGATGTCTATACATTTTCAGGTTTCCTTACAGAATGTCTTGAACAAAATGGTCCTGAAAAAAATGTATCTAGAAGTTAATTTCTAGAAAATCATAGAATCATGGAATGGTTTAGGTTGGAAGGGACCTCAAGGATCATCCAGCTCCAACCCCCTGCCATAGGCAGGGACACCTCCCACTAGAGCAGGCTGCTCAAGGCCTCATCCAGCCTGGCTTTAAACGCCTCCAGGGAGGAAGCATCCACAACCTCCCTGGGCAACCTGTTCCAGTGTCTTAGCTCTAAAGGCATAAAAAACCTCAAAGCAAATGAAGCAGACCTGCATTTGATTCATGACAGGACAATTATAATAGACACTCTAAAAATAAATATGAATTAAAAGTCTAGGTAATCATATGAAACATAAGCAAAAAGAAAAGTATCATAATATTTAAATATTATCTTATTAATGTGCTTGAGAAGAGTCATGGGGCCATCAGAACAGAACTCTGCAAAGAGGACAATTTCAAAATGCAGATGACTAGAATTTACAAAAGAAGAGGAAAAAGAATGTAGTCATATTGAAAGGAGACTACAAGAAGGATGGAGAGAGACTGTTTACAAAGGCCTGTGGTGACAGGACGAGTGGCAATGACTTCAAACCAGAGAAGAGTAGATTTAGATTGGATGTTAGGAACAAGTTCTTTATCACGAGGGAACTGGAATACTGGAACAGGTTGCCCAGGAAGGTGGTTGAGGCTCTATCCCTGGAGATAATCAAGGTGATGTTCAACAGGGCTCTGGGCAACCTGATCTAGTTGAGGATGCCCCTGCTTACTGCAGAGTGGGACCTTTGGAGGTCCTTTCCAACCCAGAGCATTCAGTGATTCTATGATTTATCTATCACCATAGATGCTTTCAAGAACCACCTGAATTTTCTGAAGTGCCTCCTCATTAAAGATTTGCTAACATAAAATAAAATTTTCATCTGTAACAATGTAAGAGAGACTGAACTACCAGTTAATTGTAGTCCAGTGCCTGAATTCACCATGACTGATGCCAGTTTTTACTGTGGTAATATTAATCCCATTTATAGAAACCGTACATAACCTGCTTTGATATCACAACTAAGACACAGAAATTACAAACACATTTACTCCTTCAGGAGAAAACAGAAATTCTACTAAGCCAGGAGATCATGGGTACTTTGACAAAAATCTTGCATGCTGTGCCTTTTAATGTCTTGCCTCTTATATAGCTGCTAATAAAATCAACTCTAAGATAGCCATAGGCTGAAATACCCCACTATACAAACTCTGCACTAGTTGGACTGCACCTCGAGTACTGTGTTCAGTCCTGGGTCCTCCAGTTTAGAAGGGACATTGAAATCCTTGAGCGTGTCCAGAGAAGAGCAACGAGGCTGGTGAGAGGCCTCGAGCACAAGCTCTACGAGGAGAGGCTGAGGGAGCTGGGATTGTTTAGCCTGGAGAAGAGGAGGCTCAGGAGTGACCTTATTGCTGTCTACAACTACCTGAGGGGTGGTTGTGGCCAGGGGGAGTTTGCTCTCTTCTCTCAGGTGGCCAGCGCCAGAACGAGAGGACACAGCCTCAGGCTGCGCCAGGGTAAATTTAGGCTCGAGGTGAGGAGAAAATTCTTCACTGAGAGAGTCATTGGACACTGGAATGGGCTGCCCAGGGAGGTGGTGGAGTCGCCGTCCCTGGAGCTGTTCAAGGCAGGATTGGACGTGGCACTTGGTGCCATGGTCTAGCCTTGAGCTCTGTGGTGAAGGGTTGGACTTGATGATCTGTGAGGTCTCTTCCAACCCTTATGATACTGTGATACTATGATATGATAATCATCCTGGTAGAAAGCCTACTCTGCATTCTGCAGAATCAGAAGGCATTAACTTCACATGCTCAAAATTAAGCCCATGTTACTTTGTGTGGTGGCAGAAGAAAGAAGTGTAACTTGTGGAGATCTCATCATGAGCAACGTCTACAGCTGAGATATGTGATTATACTCAAGACAAATGTGAGCAATTTTGTCTGTTACTCATTTTGTATATGGAAATGTATCAGTTTCTTCAAATAAGTTGGTAGTAAGTCCATGAGACATAGTAAAGAGTAGAGATGAAGTAGTAATGAAAGAAGACTATGCACATTTACATTAGTTCCACTCTTTCTTATGCTCATAATTAAAAGAAACAAACACATAGCTTCATTATTAGAAAACACAAATAAGGAAGATTATGCTCTCTGGTTTTATCTTGTTCTTGTATGAAGCTATTTGGGAAACACATGCAACTGTTACTGGAAGAAACAGCAGTAGAACAAGCTGCACTATAAACCATTCTAACGTGATTATGTTGGATTCTTTTTATATCAATCTGCTCTCAGAGACTCTATTATCTCTTTTCTCTTAACAGCTCTGTAACCAATGAAAAGCTCTGTGGCCAGAAACTACACAGACAAATCACCAAAATGGCCAAGCCTTGTTTTTAAGTGTCCAGCTGGCACGAGACCTCTATCCACAGAAAACAGAGGACAAACAAAAATGTATGAATTCATTATTCCTACAGGACAATGCTTGCTGACTGAAGGAGACATCATCAACACACTGAGTGAAAAATGTCAGCACTTAAACTAACCATGCTTCACCTGATCTTTTGTTCAATGGATCATTCCTTGAGTATTTCTGGCTAGAACAAACTTCATGTAGGCTACACACTACTTACAAAAACAATCTCTCTGCTTTCTCAGAAAAGTTTTTCTTTCCTTCACTTTAAAGACAAGGAAAACATCTTTTTATCCCTAGGTTTGTGAAGAAGCAATTAAAACACGCATTACTTGATATTTACAACCTCTACAACAAGACTAGCCCTAACCTAAGGCAGGACAAGCACAATTGTGTAAGGCACCCATGCTATGCAAGATGCCCTGCTGTTGGTACTCCCTACTGTTTATCACTCAGATAAGAATAGGAAAGACATATTCTAAATATTTGACATTTGAGTGAATGAATGTTCAGTTAATCATTCGAGATTTCACAAAGTCTTTTCCCTTTCGTTTGCCTGTTCAGTTTTAGATTCTTGTTTATACAAGCTAACAAAACCACTTAAAATGCCTCAGTCCCATCTAAAAACTTGGCAAAAAGGCACTGGAAAGAAAAGCTACAGCTCTGTCATTTATTACATACAGAACACAAATGTATTAAAAATATCTAAAAGTAGGAAGAAATACAAGTGCTACCTATAGCTGAATAGAATAGAATCAACCAGGTTGGAAGAGACCTCCAAGATCATCCAGTCCAACCTATCACTCAGCTCTATCCACTCAACTAGACCATGAAAATACATTATTAACATAATTTCATTGAAATAATTGTTCTACACTTTGCATTTTTTACAAAAAAAATAAAGTTGTAGGTAGAGTTTTTTACTCTTTTTTTTTCCTAGAGACTGCAAAGTAAAACAAAAAAAACAAAGCCACAAACAAGGCAGAGACCTAAACCACTGGTGCTTCTTTACATATACTCCTGTTCTGTGACAGTGGGCTGAAATCTCCAAGCTTTGCTCTGGTGGTAGGAATAGAGACACTGAAGAATCTAGCCCAGAACCTTCAGAGGGCTAAAAAATCCCAGGAAGATACCTTCCTTAAAAAAACCCACAACTTGTTCCTGTGCTGTTCTGCAAAGAATATGGTAACTTTTGTGATAGTTTGAGCCTAGATGGGATATTTTGACAAGAAGAATTGGATTATAGGCTGTGAAAAGGAAACAATGGTGATGTCTACTTCGTTCATAGGCTTGCTGAGATGTATAAGAACAAGAACACAGACAGAGTGTTTGTGCTCTCTGGCTTTTGGGCTGCACTTGTCTCTCTAACCTAACTTCTTGTCTGACTTCCTAACTCCCCTGGCTAATCCTCCAAACTCACTTTGAATGTAAGGCAAAGTCTGAGGTAAGGTAGAGGGATGGAAAGGAGGTGGAAGGGTGGTTGGGAGCCCCTCCTAGGGACTCTGGTTTCTGGGAGGGCTGTTGTGTTTCTATATTACCTTTTAACTTGTATATTTCTGTCTATAGCTGTATGTATATTGTAAATACCTGCTTGTATATTGTGCTAATCTGTAAATATAAAGCTTCATTCTTTAACTTCCAGTGGCTGAGTCTAGTCTGGGTGATTTTCTTGGGCAGGAGGGTAGGTAAGATGGAGGTAGGAGGTTTGAAATGCTTGAACGTATCCAGAGAAGGGCAACGAGGCTGGTGAGAGGCCTCGAGCACAAGCCTTACGAGGAGAGATTGAGGGAGCTGGGATTGTTTAGCCTGGAGAAGAGGAGGCTCAGGGGAGACCTTATTGCTGTCTACAACTACCTGAGGGGTGGTTGTAGCCAGGAGGAGGTTGCTCTCTTCTCTCAGGTAGACAGCACCAGAACAAGAGGACACAGCCTCAAGCTACGCCAGGGGAAATTTAGGCTTGAGGTGAGGAGAAAGTTCTTCACTGAGAGAGTCATTGGACACTGGAATGGGCTGCCCAGGGAGGTGGTGGAGTTGTCATCCCTGGAGCTTTTCAAGGCAGGATTGGACGTGGCACTTGGTGCCATGGTCTAGCCTTGAGCTCTGTGGTAACGGGTTGGACTTGACGATCTATGAGGTCTCATCTAACCTTGGTGATGCTGGGATACTGTGATACTGTGTAACACCCAAACCATCATAATTTTATAAATGGATGCTGATGAGGCTCTGGGAGCTTCTGAGAAGCATACTATAGAAGGATACTTGGGTGTTAATCTGTCAGCACAGCCAAGCACACACACTCAGGTTTTAAAAATCTTTCTTATTTTAAAAGTATTTCCAGACATCACAGGATATTAGGGGTTGGAAGGGACCCAAGGAGATCATCAAGTTCAACCCCCTGACATAGAATAGAAAAAGAGGCACTCAAGTCAACATGAACCTTTAGTATAGAAATGTGTAGACATGATCTAAAACATATATGTAATGACATTCAGAGGGAGAAATCTGGGACACATCCCAAGGCTGACCCGTAGAGTTTGGAAAATAACTTTTCTTCATATTGGACTATAAATATGCTGAATTTTCATTTATTCTGAATCTAGAAGTATGAACAAAATAGTGTCAGGATGCAAATAACTCAGAGAATTAAGGCATATATTTCCTGTCACCTGCAGGTTACTGGTTCAAATTCTGTCAGATGAATTGTGACATAAAGCCAGTACATGGCAATGGTTGTTTCATGAACTATATGTGAAACAGGTAAGTATTATAAGAACAGATTTTGGTACAGCATAATTCCTGATGAGGAACAGCTGGTAGTTGTAGCAAAATAATTGAACTGAACTCCTATCTAATAAAGACTCACATTCTGAAGGTATGCATTGGAAAGCATGGGCTGCCCATCATTTGCACTGTAGATTCCAGAGACTTTCATGCTTTTGAACGTTGTCAATGTGTCATGAGCACATACACCAAATCAATGTCACTTGGCACCACATTCTAGAAGTCTGCAGAAACATCTCTGCAAAGATTGCTTCTGCTGCTCTGAAAAATGTATTCACTTTGTAAAAATAGGCACCTCAATAAATAGTATTCACCCACTCTGTCTCTTGCAAAACAATAAATGAGGCTATATTGATGTTAGACAATGGAGTATTAATATAGTAGTTAATATAAATACAATCTAAAGATAGTATGATGAGAGGTTTTTTATTATAAAGCACTACTGGAACAAGGGGACACAGTCTCAAGTTGTGCCAGGGGAAGTATAGGCTGCATGTTAGGAGGAAGTTCTTCACAGAGAGAGTGATTTGCCATTGGAATGGGCTGCCCAGGGAGGTGGTGGAGTCGCTGTCCCTGGAGGTGTTCAAGAAAAGCCTGGATGAGGCACTTAGTGCCATGGTCTAGATGACTGGATAGGGCTGGGTGCTAGGTTGGACTGGCTGATCTTGGAGGTCTCTTCCAACCTGGTTGATTCTATGATGATTAGATGTTTGTTGTTTTCTTTTTTTTTTTAAACAAAAACTTCATGAATGTAAGTGTTTAAGAAGTTAGAGGTTGGGGGGAGTTTGTGGGGTTTTGTTTGTTTTTAAGAGAAGTTTAGAAAAAAACAAGTGAAGAAAAGGCAGGAAATGGACAGGAAGATGCTAGCTGACATGCTCACTCTGTCTTTAAGAGCAGATTACTAACAGCAAGTTTATGACTTTAAGATTTCTCATTCTAGAAGTTTATTTCCATCATATTTCAATGACTGATAATTTACAAGTTAGTTAAACTCCAGAAACCCCAATGTACAACTTTTTTGGTGCTAGCATAGCTGCAGCAGTATGGAATACGTCCAGGAAGCAAACTCACTGCTGCAGTAAATCAAGCTGCTTTCTAAATTTAATTTCCCACACTGGCCAGAGTTTAGCCAGCTCTTTACCACCTACACTCTAGACAACACAAAGGGTTCTGATAATACCATCTAGCAGAATAATTTAAGTCATCAGAATTTGAAAGACATGTTTTTGGAACATATTTAAGTGGCTTCCAAACTAAATAAAGTTAAAATTAATAAGTTACAGGGAAAAAAAAAAAACAAAACCAGAAATTACCAGAGTGATAGAAATGTTTTTATACCATTGTATTCTTCATTTCATATTTTCAGGTTTAACCACACAGTTTTATAAAATGCTGTCTGTTTCAGAACCTCAACCACATGGTTAATAAAACACAACTTTTCACTAGCTTTAAGGCAACAAGTTTCAGTCTGTGCATTTTTAAAAGAAACTCAGCTAGCTCCACAGCAAATATCCTTGATCTTTTACTCCAAGTTACTCAGTTTCAATAGATCTAGCTGCTTCTGATGAAAGTACATACCTCTTCTGCAATTTTCAGTTTTCATTAGCTTAGAATCATAAAATCAACCAGCTCCAAGCTTATCACGTTCAACCTATCACCCAGCCCTATCCAATCAACTAGACTACAGAATCATAGAATCAATCAGGTTGGAAGAGACCTCCAAGATCATCCAGTCCAACCAATCTCCCAACTCTATCCAGTCAACTAGACCATGGCACTAAGTGCCTCAACCAGGCTTTTCTTGAACACCTCCAGGGATGGCAACTCCACCACCTCCCTGGGCAGCCTGTTCCAATGGCAAATCACTCTCTCCATGAAGAAGAACTTCCTTCTAACAACCAGCATAAAGACAAATGTAGAAATTAATCTCTCCTGTACTTTTGTCACAAATTACATCTTCCGTTGTGGCTGAGCTTCAGTTTTACCCATACAACTTTCTGTACTGCAGAAAGGCTAAATAGATTTATCCTGGTTATGATATAGGAAGAATGCTTTCAAGGAACTGAGGAGTATTTGCAACATGTATGTTTAAAATAACGATGCAGAATACTTGGAAATAGTTAAGATAACCCTTCAAAAAAAAAAATTAAAAATCAAACCCCACTGCTTTTCATGAACATTTCATTTTGTGGAAAAGGACAACCTAATTTGTAATACTTTATGAATTCAAAGTGCACATACTTAACAAAACCCCTTCTCAAACCATGCAAAATCACAGACATCTGTATCAAGGCCGCCTACTATTCTCCAGTATTGGACAATAATATTAAACACCTGCTTTTACAGCCTACTGGATGAACGTGGCTGCTTTTGACAGACAAGTGCTGGAACTAAACCACCAAATTACAAACCAGTTAATCTAGGGAGGGATACAAGAGATGGAGAGAGTCAAAAAGGATACAAATTATGTCTTTTTATGTGCAAGCAAGTGATAAATCATGGAGCACACAGTTATTTCCTGGCATTTTTTTTTTTATAATGTGGCTAGAGACTGATGAAATACAGGACCAGCTGCAATAAATCTGGTAACTAGTTCTATCAAGCCCTGATTTCTATCCCTGCTGGATGTTCAGAGGACTAATAGACACCTAACCTATTAGATCTAGCTATCAGAGGTGAAGGAAGATTGCTTATAATCCATTTATGGTTAAAAGAATGAGTTAACTTATTTTTTAAAGAGGAAAGACTAAACAGAAAAGTTATACAGGAATAAAATACACTCCACATTAGCAAGAGACACCAAACATTTCAGCAACTCTTGCTAATAGGTGTCCCAAACAACACAGTTGGAGCAGAAATCAGTGCCATATGCTAAATCTATTTAGGATGTGATGCAGAAGGGCAAGATTAGTACAAAAATTCCAAATATGTGCAGGGAAGGAGATAACCCCTAAAGAATTCCAGCTCCACACAATAAAGGTGAAACTGCTCTGCTCAAGTTTCTCTGAACTAGCTGCAGCTACATCTGTGTTGCAATTCCCACCACCAGTTTCACGTGCAGCTGCACCGTAACGTAAATGTGAAGAGAATCAGAGAACCCATCTGTGTTTAGCATAATATCGCCACAGGCACTGGAGTGGCAAACATGCAAATGAGTTGATTAATCAGGAGGTAATTATGCTTGGGTTACTCTTTCTGTTACAGGAGTGCTTTGATAGCAAAATTAGGAATTATACATTGGAGCAGCTCATGAGGGAAAATGTTACAGCACCTTGTGAGGCAGCTTAAAGTCCTTTACAAGCACATTTCCTGTAATATTTAGATGAACATTTCATTTATGAGAAAAAGTTTGTATGTCATTAACTAAGTGAATCCTAACACTAAGAAGCAAATCTATGAAATAATGATCTCCAAAATAAAATATTTACAGGGCATTTTCCAGCTAAAGTAATCCCCTGGCATGGGGTGCAATTTATTTACTCATTTCCTTCAAGGACAACTTTCTCAGGGTAACTGATTCTCAGATCTCTCCATGAGCTGACTAACCACTAAAGAAGGATATCTTAAAGTCTTGAGTGTTGTTTTGCAGCTGTACAGAATCTGAGTACATTCTCAATTTGTGTTATTTCTATATTATTCAACACTCAGAACACAACTGACATTTTAACATCAATTTCTGTATACTGTTTAATTTTCTTCATCCTTACCTGTATGTATTTCCTACTTTTAAATTTCTATAGGATCTGATCAGAGAGTGCCAGAATCAGCAGAACAACATTCATGACAGAGATAACTCATGATACAAGGACTTCAATGTTTGGTTGCACTGATGATAATAAATTTCTATGGACTCAAGGTTATGTTATCTCTATCAGTTAAGGTTATTTTCCCTGCTAAGAAGATTTAGTACAGTTCATCACTGAGAGGGCAGTATGCCCAAGTAGGAAGTAGACTTTCACAGATGTCAAACCCAATAGCCTGTTTACAGGTGAGAGTTACACAATGATTAGGATTACAGTAGCAGAGGTTTGTGTTTCTGAAGGGACCACAAAATGCTCCAGGATCCACCATTAACAGAAAAAAATATTTATACTTGTACAGGTATCATGAGTCCAGCTTTCACCTCCTGAAGGTCCTTGCTTAGCATAACAAACTGAAGTCAGACACAAGGACTGCAGCACAGTCAGTGTCAGCCACAAGCATGTCTGCTCCTCACCACCCAGACAAATGCAACTTTCTGTGAAGAAAGCCTGAAAGCAAGATTTGCAGCTAATATTAAACATTGCAGTATACTGAACATTACAAGGTTACACCCAAAATGTTTTCCTTCTGCTGAGAACTCCTCTGCCACATCTGTAGTAGGCTATCTATGAAGCATGTTCAGGAAGCAGCGTATGATTACTGCACTCCAGCATTCATACAAAGTTGCTCTGTGTAGTTTAACTACAACATTCTTCTAAAACACTTTTGGTGTCCCTTTTTCTGCTGTCTGACTTTCTCGCTAATGTGGCTGATCACATCTCTGATGGAAAGATTAGTTAGTGGTTTTCCACTGGTCTTCAGAGATTGGATGCCAGTTGCAAAAGTCAGTCAGTTTGAAATCTAAATGATTCCAGCTCATTTTTTTGGAACCCCATATTTGTCTTGGACTGGGCTTATTTTTAGAAAAATGAGTAAAATATGTCCACAGCAGCACTGTCTGCTGACAGTAAACTGCAGCATGTGTTGTGGACACTCCTGGCAGCTGGCTGGAGTTGTTCAGTGCCTAGAAGAGCTGGCTGTAGATCTGTCCCTGCTGTGCCTAGGGGAAGGCTGATGATCTCCTGGATGCTTGCACAATAAATAAGCAAGTTCTTTCTTATTCAGAAACTCCACAGTCCTTTCACCTGAGCACTTACACGATTGCCTATTTCCCACATTATGTTACATGAGTTTGGAAGCTGAAGCAACACTGAAATCCAGTGTCAAATTCAGAGCCTTTGTTAGGGAAGAGGCTCCCACTGCTCGCAGCTGCTCTCTGGCACCTTTGTCTCTCTTGAAACAACACTGACGTCTGTATCAACCAAAAGAAAAAAGAAAAGTGGCAGACAAAGCTAAGAGTATTTCTTCTCCAAAATACCATTCAGTGCCGTGTTATCAGCTGTAACATTTTAAGGTAATTGAACACTCTTAGAACTCACTGCAATTCCCTACCAATCTGAATCAAACTATAGCATAAAGACAAATAAGTGAAAACTGATTCACTTCTGTACATGAAACAAGTAACACTGAACAACTGCTTTAACATTCCCACTGAGTAGACATGCTGAGCTGTCTTACAGAAATAAAGACAACTTTGTTCTGTGGAAAGATGTAAAACTAATAAACCTGAAGCTGTGATGTTCCATCACTTGGGCTTTTCTTTATGCTTGTCACATGGTGAAACAGGACATTGGATGGGCCAGATCTTCAGGCTGAATATGCCTACTTCCTTCTCTTATACCGAGGATCAAAAAATACAGGCTGTATTAAAATAAAACCTTCAGTACTGAACATCTAAAAGACAGAAAACTCCATGTACAGAAAAGACAGAAAACTCCATGTACAGAAAAGACAGAAAAGTAATGTAAAAAATCACAGACAGCTCCCACTGTTTTATTTCCCTTGGCATATTTGCCTAGCCCTTTGTTTTGCTCAGTGAAAGACTTTTTGATCAGAGCAATTCTGACCAGTCTGTGGTGAGGTTATTTCTATCTCCATCACTGACTGTCATTGATTTTTTAATAACATTTTACACGAGATCCCAGTTGTGTCTTTGCTGTGACTACCTGCTTTTCTCTTTCCTGCCATTCACCTGCATTTATAGAACCTTATTTTCCTCAAGTAAATAACAATCTGTTGACAAGAGCAAGTATTTTTTCATCATACCTATAATCCTGAAACAATAAATATTCTCCGTGGCAATGCCTGTATCGTTTGAAATCTTAGGTTTCACACAAAGCACATCAGAAATCATCTGAAGAAATAAAATGAATTAAAGAATGAAGATAACTAAATGGTGACACTAAAAAGAGTCTACAAGTCAAAGCTTTGCCAAGAAAGGATTATGTGTAACGTGTATCTGTGCAGAATACACTATTAGCACACAGTCTTATTTTGTATAACTTCTTGAAACCATTTCACAGAAGAAAAGAATCTCATTACATTAGGAAATTTGAAACTAGGTGACCATGCTAGAGCTTTCTCCAGGTGAAGCCAGAGTTTGTGCTTTTCCATTTCTGCTGTTTAACATCTTTGTCAGCAACATGGACAGTGTGTGATCAGTTGCGCCCTCAGCAAGTTTGCCAACAACACCAAGCTGTGTGGTCTGGTCGATATGTTGGAGGAAAAGAATGACATCCAGAGGGACTTTGACAGGCTTGAGAGGTGGGCCAGTGCCAACTTCATGAATGTCAACAAAGCCAAGTGCAAGGTCCTGCACCTTGGTCAAGGCAACCCCAAGCGTAACTACAGACGGGGCAGAGAACGCATAGAGAGCAGTCCTGAAGTGCAGAACTTGGGAGTACTGGTTTATGAGAAGCTCAGTAGGAGCCAGCAGTGTGTGCCTGCAGCTCAGAAAGCCAACCACTTCCTGGGCTGCATTAAAAGAAGGTCAAAGGAGGCAATTTATTCATGTTTATAAATATGTGAAGGACGAGTGCCAGGAGAATGGAGCCAGGCTTTTCTCAGTGATGCCAAATGACAGGACAAGGGGGCAACAGCTGAATGCTGTAGTATAGAAGATTCCATATAAACAAAAGGAAAAACTTTTTCACTGTGAGGGTGACAGAACACTGGAACAGGCTGCCCTGAGAGGTTGTGGAATCTCCCTCACTGGAGACATTCAAAACGTGCCTGGATGCCTTCCTTTATGACCTGCCCTAGGTGGTACTGCTTTGGCAAGGGTGTCAGACAAGATGATCTTTCAAGGTCTCTTCCAAACCCTAATATTCTGTGATTCTCCTCTACTCCACTCTCATGAGACCCAACCTGGAGTAGCACATTCAGCTCCAGGGTCCCTAACACAAGGACATGGAATGATCAGATGGGGTCAAGAAAGGCCACGAAGATGATCAGAAGGTTTGATCACCATGAAGACAGACTGCAGGAGTTGGGGTTGCCCAGCTTGGAGAAGAGAAGGCTCTAGGAACACTTAGAGCAGCTTTCCAGTATTTGAAAGGAACCTATGGAATAGCTGGAGAGGAACTTTTTGCAAAGGCAAACAGTGATAGAATGAGGGCTAATGGCTTCAAAATGGAAGAAGCTAAATTTAGATTAGGCATTAGGAAGAAATTCTTCACCATTAAGGTGGTGAGACACTGGAACAGGTTGTCTGGAGAAGTTGTGGGGGTTCCAACCCTGGAACTGTTCAAAATCATGTTGGACTGGGTCTTGAACAACCTAGTCTAGTAGAAGGTTTCTCTGTCCATGGCAGGGGCACTGGATCTTTAAGGTCCCTTCCAATCTAAGCTACTCTATGATTCTATGGCTCCATACATTCAAAATATTTGGTTCAACTTGTCTGCCCACATTCAGCAAAGAATATTTTTTTTATCTTTTCAAAATGCCAAGTCTGCCAAAAGGATAAGAATTACAGTCATAGAATGGTTTAGGTTGGAAGGGACCTCAAAAATCATCCGGTTCCAAGACCCCACCATAGGCAGGGATAACTCCCACTAGAACAGGTCACTCAGGGCTTCATCCCAACTGGCCTTGAACGCCTCCAGGGAGGGAACAACCACAACCTCCCTGGGCAATCTGTGCCAGTGTTTCACAGACCTCACTGTAAAGAACTTCCTCCTAACATCCAGTTTAAATCTGCCCTCTACCATTTTAAACCCATTACCCATTACCCCTTATCCTGTCATTATAAGACCTTGTAAATAGTCCCTCCCCAGCCTTCCTGTAGGTTCCCTTCAGATACTGGAAGGCCACTATAAGGTCTCCTCGAAGCCTTCTCTTCTCTAGTCTGAAGAGCCCCAACTCTCTCAGCCTGTCCTCATAGCAGAGGTGTTCCAGCCCTCTGATCATCTGTGTGGCCCTCCTCTGGACTTCAACAGTTCTATGTCCTTCTTGTGTTGGGGGCTCCAGAACTGCACACAGTACTCCAGGCGGGGTCTGAGGAGAGCAAAGAGGGAGAATCACCTCCCTTCCTCTGCTGGCCACGATGCTCTTGCTGCAGCCCAGCACATGATTGCTGTCTGGGCTGCTTGTGCACACTGCCAGCTCATGTTGAGCTTTTCATCAATCCATATCCCTAGGGCTGTTTCCTCAGGGCTGCTCTCAGCCATTCACCACCCAGCCTGTATCTATGCTTGGGATTGCATCAACTCAGGTGCAAGACTTTACACTTAGCCTTGTTGAATATCATGAAGTTGGCCTGGGCCCACCTCTCCAGCCTGTCAAGGTCCCTTTGCATGGCATCTCTGCCCTCTAGCAAGCCGCCTGTGCCACACAGCTTGGTGTCATCTGCAAACTTGCTGAGGTTGCACTGGATTCCTCTGCCCATATCACTGACAAAGATGTCAAACAGCACTGGTCCCAGCACTGACCCCTGAGGAACACCACTTGTCACTGGTCTCCAGGTGGACATTCTGCTGTTGATCACCACTCTCTGCATGCAACCATCCAGCCAATTCCTTATCCACTGAGTAGTCCACCCATCAAATCTGTGTTTTTCCAGTTTGGAAATGTCATGAGTCATCCTAAAATACATAAAGCTTATAGTTTACATTTCTCTCCACTGAGCATGTGTAAATTATACTACTTTTAAAACACAGTGAATTGTGTGTGTTCTTCCTTATTCAGAGATTTCTTGATATTTATTCTGAATACGACAATTCACAGCATAGATCTTAGGCTTTCAGTTCTCCTAGAGAATAATAATGATGTGATTAAAATAGCTGTAAAATAATAGAATGAAACCTTTTAGGTGATCCTTAGAAAATTCACTAAAACACTTTGAAAGTGCTCAAGCCATTAATAGATTCCTGAAATGCATACTAAAAAGGTATTAATTTTTGACTTTTAAAGGAAATTGGTAAAACATAAACCAAGGAAAATGCTACTGTTTTATATTTTGCTTTTAACAAAAGCTTGCATCATATATTTGTGGAGCTGATGCAAATATAAAGCTGACATAGAAATATCAGGTGATTGTTAGTACTTTCCTTTGAGAGGACAACTGTGACAAGATTTAGGTAGATCATTGTACTGAAAAGATTAAAATGTGTTGGTATTACTAAGCTAAATGGTGAAATACCTGCCAGGCTGTAAAGAGTTGTTAAGGAAGTGATAATGAATCACTTTCAGGAACAACTGGATGTTGGTAAGATCATGGAGCAGATCCTCCTGGAGGCACTACTGAGACAGAATAATACTGAGTGATTTGGTACACTCAGCATAGCTTCACCAAGGCAAATCCTGCCTGATAAACCTGGTGGCCTTCTATGGAAAGGTCACATCATTAATAGATGAGGGGTGAGCAACTGATGTCATTTACCTGGACCTGAGCAAACCCTTCAACACTGTCCTGCATGACATCCTGATCTCCAAACTGGTGAAACATGGGTTTGATGGACTGACCACTAGATGGATAAAGAACTAGTCTGATGGTTGCACCCAAAGAGTGGCTGTCAATGGGTCCATGTCCCCAGCGGAGGCTGGTGACGAATGGAGTCCCTCAGGAATCAGTCCTGTGACCAGTCTTGTTCAACATCTTTGTTGAATATCTTTCTTTGTTCAACGTCTTTTGGACAGAGGTGTTGATTGCACCTTCAGCAAGTTTGCTGATGACTCCAAGCTGTGTGGTGTGGCTGACATGCTGGAGTGAAGGGATCCATCCAGAAGGACCTTGACAGGCTGGAGAGGGCCAAGCCAATCTCATGAAGTTAAACAAGACCAAGTACAAGGTCCAGCATCTGGGTTGAGGCAATCCCAAGAACCCACATATGCTGGGCGGTGACTGGCTGGAGAGCAGGACTGAGAAGAGGGACTTGGGAGCGCAGGTGGATGAGAAGCTCAACATGAGCCAGCAGTGTGCACTTGCAGCCCAGAAAGCCAACCAGAGCCTGGGCTGCATCAGGAGAATTAGGGCCAGCAGGTCGAGGGAAGTGATCCTCCCCCTTTACTCTGCACTGGCGAGACCCCACCTGGAGTACTGCATCCAGTTCTGGAGTCACTGCTACAAAAGGAATAAGGATGTGCTGGAAGGAGTCCAGAGAAGGGCCATGAGAATGATCAGAGGGCTGGAGCACCTCTCCTGTGATGAGAGACTGAGGGAGTCTGGGCTTTTTAGTCTACAGAAAAGAAGGCTCCAAGGAGACCTTATTGTGACCTTTCAGTATCTTAAGGGGGCCTACAGAAAAGCTGGAGAGGGACTTTTTAGGATGTCAGGTAGTGATAGGACTGGGGGGAATGGAACAAAGCTAGAAATGGGTAGATTCAGACTGGATGTTAGGAAGAGGAAGAAGTTCTTCACCATGACAGTGTTGAGACTTTGGAACGGGCTGCCCAGGGAGGTGGCTGAGGCCCCATGCCTGGAGGTGTTTAAGGCCAGGATGGATGAGGTTCTAGACAGCCTGATGAGGTGTCCCTGCCCACTAGGGAGGGGCTGGAACTAGATAATCCTTGTGGTCCTTTCCTACCCTGATTGATACTACGATAAGATTTGCTCTTTGTTCTTAACTGTCTTAAATGATGTGAAAATGGAACTGAAACCACACCAACAAAATGGCCCAGGGAAGGCTGTCCTTTATTTAGGTGTGTGTTTGCTTATTCAGCATTATAAGCAGCTTCTGATACTAAAACTGAAACACGGTGCTCATTTGCTGGAAAATTCTAGCAAAGCAGACAATGCTCTTTCAGGTTATTGATGTCAGAGGCCTCAGAGGAAAATCTGGCACTTTTTTTACCTTCTTACATGGATTAGAGTTTAAGTCTTCTCCATGTAACCTGTTTACAATGTGCAAACATGCAACTGGAAATCTGTGAAACACTAGTCTGTGTGATTCTCAGCTTGAGCAACATCGAATGTTATTCTCTCAGTTTCATGTAATTCAGCTGGTGGATTTCAGCAATACTGCAGACTATATATAGAGGACCTAATGTAATACATCAGTGGCTATGGTTTTGTTTTCTCTCTTATGACTAAATTCTAATAATGAGAACCTGGAAAAATAAATCTGAGGTCATCAAGTGTAGTCCCTTGGTATTACAGGCAACTACATTTTGTAATCCCTTATGTAAACTGCTCAAATTCCCTCAAATCCGTAATATTTTTATGACCTTCAGAAATGGCAGCAGCAAGGTGTATTTATTTGGGTTTATGCTGGATAAACTCTTCCTAGCTTCTTTTTTATAGCCAGAGACTTAGCCTACCTGCAAACAAGCCCAACAGAATTTAAGAGGAACAGCACCAAATACACTAAGAAATAACCGTCTCAAAGTTGGCCAAATGCTTTTATGTGATGAAAAACCACAGGGTCCTGCACTTTGGCCACAACAACCCCAAGCAGCACTACAGGCTGGGGACAGAGTGGCTGGAGAACAGCCAGGAAGAAAGGGACCTGCGGGTACTGGCAGATAGGAGGCTGAACATGAGCCAGAAGTGTGCTCAGGAGAGCCAATGGCACCCTGGCCTGGATCAGGAACACTGTGAGGTTATTCTTACCCTGTACTCAGCACTGGTCAGGCCACACCTTACGTACTGTGTCCAGTTCTGTGCCACTCAATTCAAGAGAGATGTTGAGATACTGGAACGTGTTCAGAGAAGGATGACAAAGCTGGTGAGAGGCCTGGAACACAGCCCTGTGAGGAGAGGCTGAGGGATCTGGTGTTTACCCTGGAGGAGGCTCAGGGGTGATGTCACTGCTGTCTACAACTACCTGAAGGGAGGCTGTAGCCAGGTGGAGGTTAGTCTCTTCTCCCAGGCAACCAGCAATAGAACAAGGGGACACAGTCTCAAGATGTGCCAGGGGAAGTATAGGCTGGATGTTAGGAGGAAGTTCTTCACAGAAAGAGTGATTGGCATTGGAATGGGCTGCCCAGGGAGGTGGTGGAGTCACCACCCCTAGAGGTGTTGATGAAAAGCCTGGATGAGGCACTTAGTGCCATGGTTTAGATGACTGGATAGGGCTGGGTGCTAGGTTGGACTGGCTGATTTTGGAGGTCTCTTCCAACCTGCTTGATTCTATGAACAAAACAACCAAGAACAACTATGATATCCTAAAATTTATTTTCAAATTTAAAAATACCACACACCTGTAACCACAAACTCACAATGAAAAGTGAATTTTATTTTAAGTGACTGTGCCATACCAAGCTGCAGTTACCACTTGAGATGGGATCAATTCTCCAAATATAATTCAAAGCATTTGTGAAGCTGAAGCTGATCAAAGAATAAAAGCTCTGCCAAAAATCCTGCTTAATTGGATTTTATCTAATATGTGGAATTGTCTCTACTGTGACTGGAAGGAAAAGGATAAACAAGACCGATTGCACAGCAGAGCAAATGCTATCAGAGAAAGAGTCTGTTGAGACAGCATTATGACTTACATCTGGATAATTCATCTATACATGTAGAAGTTACACTTGAACATATTCATGTCATCTTCCCAGCCAAATCTATAAATTTGTTTAAGACCTGGAAAACAGGAGTGGCAGAAGATATTTCTGACCCAGGGCTAAATAAGAACATTAGGGGGGAAAAAAAAAAGACAACTGGAACGAGTCACATATTTTTTCCATGGGCCACGACGAGCTGATAATTATTGGCAGTAGCACATCAGACATTCCTTAAATAAAGAACACCAAACAGAACATTCATTTATGTTTTCAGATCACACTTTTGTGTTGCTCAGAAAGCTGTTTAAAGAAAAGCAAACACTTGCTGCACTTGGGTTTGCTGAACAACAGCTTTATTTGCGGTCTCATGGAATACCTCATATCTTGCTGATGACAGATGAGTGCCTGCACCAAAGGCAAGCTGGAAATAAGGATTTTGGAGCAGAAAACGTGTAATAAAATAGTTAGGTTCAAATTATGACTGCAGCAAGCACATGCTCAGTTTTCAATATGTAGGATCTGCTAAGGCTTTCTTAGCTGTAATTAGGTATACATTATAGCCTTCTCCAAACAAACTGATCTGGAAGAATGAAGCTGCTTCAGACCCAGCACCTGACTGTGTGGGAAGGGGTGGCGGAGCATGGGTAGCAACATCTGTGCTGTATTTAGTTAGCAAGAACAGATTCAGAAACTAATTCAGAGGATCAAGCCCAACTTTTTCTGCAAGGTTCTTGATGCTGTGCTGAGAAGAGCAAGACATTTGACCTGATGGCTGTTGCTGTCAGTCTCTGTACCTGGCAAAACCACAGCTTGGCAGCAGTAGCTGCAGCATCCTCCTCCTTTGCTCGTGTTTTCATTATACTTCACCTCAGACACTCATTAGGTATCTGAGAAGTGATGTGAGGATGATGCTGTTTCAGTGCAGTAACGTTTACAACCACCTTTACCTCAGGCCCTTGACACATCCAAATGCAATAGTGGTGAGTGCAAAAAAGCATGCTGAATCATCTAATAGAAATTCCATTCTTGTCACTACCATCAAGTACTCCAGACTTATTTAATAGCTAAGCTTCTACTTCTATAGCCCTAAAACCACTATAGTTGTGAAAGCCACTTCAAAAAAAAAACGGTGTGAAAACAAAGACCAACAGCCAATTCAGGCTCTTGAAATACCAGCTCCAACTGATATCTCACCCAGAAATCAGGCTGTATTTGTTTTGCAATTTGAGTGAGTCAGACGCATAAATATTTAAGTTCTAATTCAATTGCCTCTCCTGCGGTCGATGAGTCACTACTGCTCTGATATCTGAGGAGTCTCACTAGGGGAGGTCCTGGAAATGTGTTATGACTCCCAAGTGGGTTCCAACCGGAAAGTCTGTGAGCTGTGCGTTTAAAATGTATAAACTTATTTTCCTTTCATACATTCAAAATATATGTAATGAACTAGAATGTGTTTGCTTCCTGGACAGCAAACAATCTTGCAGCCAGAAAAAATGTTTACTTTGTAAACACTATTTTCTTTTCAGAAAACTGTTGTAGCAATATGTTCTATGATGAAAAACAGTTTTGGTCATAAAAGACCTGACAGTAATAGGAACCGTACCACTTTTCCTCTTCTCTAAACTCCTGAAATTAACTTACAAGAAGTTACAGTCACCCCAATGTGCTAAAAATACAGAGAACATACTTTATACAAATGGGTAATGCAAGGTAATTTCAAAGTCTGTGATCAAATAGAGAGTATTATGAATATTTCCATACAAAAGTTGCAAAGAGAGACTAACTAGAAGCTAAAAAGCTACATTCCATTGGCATGCACCTTACAAATCAGTAAGGATGTCAGTAGCCACTGCAGTGTAAAAATAATTCATATGAAGGTGTAAGAGAGACACGCTGTAATATTCCTATAACCATCTTGAATCACCTTACAACCACTTACCATGAAACGAACCATCATTTACTCTCTACTCACAGATCCTATTTTAGCTCATACTGGATAAAGCACAGAGTTAGTACCAAAGAAGCAAATGGACACTGAATTTAGTTCTGCTCTGAATTCAGAATTCATGTATTTTGTTCCTAGAGGTACAAGCGATACAAGAAAAACAACACTGCTGGAGCTCGACAGGTCCAAAACAATGACAATGGCAAAGCAAATGACAAATCACCACAACCTTCATGGCCTTGTGAGCCTTGCAGCCCCTGAGAGAGGCCTGGCCCTAGCTGCAAACCAAGCCAGCTACTTTGCAGATGAAAAGTAAACCTGATGCAGATGTCCTGATGCAGATCAAAAATTCCCAGGTCTCCAGCTACAATTTATGGAACTTGTGCAAATGAGCTCCCCTTAGTCCACATTTGACAATTCCCAGTCCTCAGAAAGGTCTCTATGCATCTCACGAGGATGAAACCCAAAGCAGAATCCCTTTGCTGCACAGCTGTTAGTGTGGAAATATTAGGTGTGAGCGTAGTATTATGAAATCTCCCACCCCCCACCAACCATCTGTAGTTACATCCTCTATCCAAATTCTGTATTTGTACATGAAATGGAAGGGTCTGCATACACATTCTGCACTTTCCTTCTAAAACAGAGGGGGAAAATGCTTTGTTTTCCACTTCACTAGCATTCCAAAACTAGGCATTTACATGGAGTCTGAGCTTTCACAGTTTGGTTGGTAAATTTTGTAGCAGTTCAAGTAGGTGTCACAATCTAAGGACACATATTTGGGAAAATGCTCTTTTCACTGATCGTGAGCGATAACATAGAAGAGAAACTCAAAGGAAACCTATTTTTATAGTATGCAAAAGCCTCTTTTACTACATGAAGCAAGCCTTGCACATTCTTTTTTCTTTCCCTGCTGCCAGCCTGTATTAATGAGGTGGTAGATATAGAGGGAAATGACACACTGCCTACATATGTTACTTCAGAACGAGGATTCCAAGAAGAACTTGGAATAAAACGTGCCCCATGTGCTTCAGTTTAAACCCATCAACTCCCTTCTCTAATGGTTGTTAGACTGGCTTCTCTTTTTCACTTTGCAACAAGCATACACATTTTCTGGATACTACAATACCCTTAGATTGCATTTTGTTCGTAACCATTGCATCCACTTTCAATGATGGTAATTTTACTGGGATATGGACAGGTATGGTTAGGCCAGGTATGCCTAATGCAAGGATTTTTGGAGCGGGGCATACACGCCAGAGGTAATTTCATGGACATGGAACAACACCATGCCACTGGCGCCTGAACTTTAGAGGTTAACTGTGGGTGCTGTAGGGCTGGTTTTTATCACTGGTGTCAAATTTACAAGAAAGTCACCACAGAATGCCTTTAATGTCAGCTACAGTTTTCAGTTGTGGAAAGTATCAGAGGGATGCAAGGCAATGTATCCCTTCCTGTGTATAGGAATTTGTCTTCCAAAGCTTGGAGCTACTACAGACGATTGGCTGCAGTTTGCAAATAATCAAGATGTCACTGAATTCCAAAGGATTTCTTTCCCTTTGCATGTCACATAACTAAGATTAAATTGAGTTTTAAAGAAATAATATGTTGGGGTTTCTTGTGGTTGGTTGGGCTTTTGTTTTGTTTTAATTTTATTTTATCTTAAAATAAAATTTCAGTATTTTAATGTTCAGATCTTGGTGACTTCTTATTCCAGAGACTAAAGAAATTGACTGGCATTACACAATCACACGGGACTGTCCCTTTACAGTCACAGGTAACTCTTGTCTACAGTGGTCATAAAACTCAAAACACTCGATTTCAGATCATTGTAAACTATCAAGGCTGAGTGCAGGGTTCTGCACTTTGGCCACAACAACTTCAAGTAGCACTACAGGCTGGGGACAGAGTGGCTGGAGAGCAGCCATGAAGAAAGGGACCTGGGAGTACTGGTAGATAGTAGCTGAACATGAGCCAGCAGTGTGGCCAAGAGAGCCAATGGCATCTTGGTCTGTACCAGGAACAGTGTGGCCAGTAGGACGAGGGAGGTTATTCTTCCCCTGTACTCAGCACTGGTCAGGCCACACCTTGAGTACTGCATCCAGTTCTGGGATCCTCAAATCAAGAGAGATGTTGAGATACTGGAACGTGTCCAGAGGGCGGCAACAAAGCTGGTGAGGGGCCTGGAACACAAACCCTATCAGGAAAGGCTGAGGGAGCTGGGGTTGTATAGCCTGGAGAAGAGAAGGCTCAGGGGGGACCACATTGCTGTCTACTACTACCTGAAGGGAGGTTGCAGCCAGGTGGGGGTTGGTCTCTTCTCCCAGGCAACCAGCAATAGAACGAGGGGACACAGCCTCAAGTTGTGCTGGGGGAAGTATAGGCTGGATGTTAGGAGGAAGTTCTTGTCAGAGAGAGTGATTGGCATTGGAATGGGCTGCCCAGGGAGGTGGTGGAGTCACTGTCCCTGGAGGTGTCCAAGAAAAGCCTGGATGAGGCACTTAGTGCCATGGTCTAGTTGACTAGATAGGGCTGGGTGCCAGGTTGGACTGGATGATCTTGGAGGTAAGGTCTCTTCCAACCTGGCTGATTCTATGCTATTCCCTCTAAATAATGGACTTTCATTCATTAGAAATACAGGTCTACAATATTACCCCGTGTAAAGCAGCATTTTTTTCAACAACAGTTGCAGGCATTGTTTAATTAAAACAAAACACAAAGCAGCTGGTTTATTAACTGAATATTCATTTTAAAATGGTAGCAAAATAGCATGTGAATATGACTTATTACCACTGTAGCAGAGATTTTACATACAGTAATTTGGCAAGATTTGTCATACAGTAGTTGCATTTTCCCAAAGGGAGAGCAAAAATCTGGCCAGATCTGTCATGGTTTTGTAAGAGTGCCAGATATGACAGAGAATAGATGTGATTAATTATCTGAAGAATTATATGTACATGTATTTCCACAAAATAGTCACACTCCCCCTTAGATGAATTATATCAAGCACAACTGTCTGGCTGGGCAGGCTGAGATGAGCAAACAGAGAGAAATCTCACTAAGTCTACTTACTCTCTTACTTACTTACTCTACTTACTCTCACTAGGTTCTACCAGGTACTGAAGGAAAAAAAAAATCCCCTCAGGCATTTATTTCTCTTTCTCAAATGATTTTTAAATTTCTGTTTTGCTCAGTTTCTTCGTATTTTGCTCAAGGGCCACAAGGGTGATCAGAGGGCTGGAGCACCTCTCCTATGAGGACAGACTGAAAGAGTTGGGGAAGTTCAGTATGGAGAAGAGGAGGCTCTGAGGTGACCTTCTTGTGGCCTTCCAGTATCTGAAGAGGGCCTACAGAAAAGCTGGGGAGGGACTTTTTAGGCTATCAGGGAGTGACAGGACTAGGGGGAATGGAGTGAAGCTGGAGGTGGGGAGATTCAGACTGGCCATGAGGAGGAAGTTCTTCACCATGAGAGTTGTGAAAGCCTGGAATGGGTTGCATGGGGAGGTGGTTGAGGCCTCATCCCTGGAGCTGTTTAAGGCCAGGCTGGATGAGGCTGTGACCAGCCTAATCTAGGGTAGGATGCCCCTGCCCATGACAGGGGGGTTGGAACTAGATGATCCTTGCAGTCCCTTCCAACCTTGACTGATTCTATGATTCTATTCAAGAACTTCAAAAATATATGGACATTGTTTTGAAAAGTAAATGTCAGAAACTAAAACTTCTGAAACACCTTAAAAATAGGTTAAGTGGCTTATACATTATAAAAGTCAAGTATCAAATGTGTGTTTCAAAAACTTAGTGAGATGGCAATGTAATTATCTGCTCCTTTTTAAGATGCATTAAAAAACAAACAACTCTCCTTACCAAATACAGTAAGAGAAACTACATTGAAAAAATATTCATGTTATCTCTGGACAAGGAGTACAAGAGCTTCCCAAACTGAAGTATAGAAATAATTGTTATGATAAATAATAAAGATTACAACTGAAACATGTTTAAATATTGTATTTTTATAGATAGGCACTAAAAGACAAATACTGATAGTAAAGCAGTATTTTAGACTCATTTTGGTGCAGCATCAGTGTTCTCGTGACTATAAAGGAATCGTGAAATTCCTAAGGCACAGTTCTGTTTTTTTGTGCCTTGAGGAAGACATAAAACAATTGCTTTATGGTCAGTCAGTGAAGTCTTTAGAAGGCTTTGCTGAGGAAACTGCTACTGCCATTTGTAGTGAAACTGTATAGGCAGAACTAAAACGGAGCACAAGATATTGTTTCCCTTATAAACTCAGACCTGCTCTAGTAATTCCTGTGAAGGGCCACCTGCTCCTGCAAGCCATTTGTTCCTTTGGTAAAATGGATATTAGCCCCATAGTGCTGAATGAGAAACTCACTGAGCCAACCATTCAAGCAGCCATTCCACTGCAAAAATTACATCTTTTTCTAGCAAAATAACATGGTAAGCTCTCATGTAGATGTAGTCCTTATATGGTACAATTAAAACACTCAAATTGCAAGAGAGAAGTATGCAGGACCAAATATCATTATAAAGACAGATTTTGTAATGGCTCACATTTTTTTGAACTACAGGTTGTGTACTAGCTCATATCCAGCCTCCATGATGATCTCATGGCCTTTCAAGCAGTTGTGACAGTCATGAAGTTTCATGCATTCATGATATTTGGTCCAGATAGATCAACAAATCTAAAGAAAAAGATTAGCATTTCCCCTTCCTCCCCCCCACAGTGATGCCATCATCAAACTGCTTTAAGACACAAACAGTTGTTTACTTGTGAAGTCACTACAGATCCAGACTCCAGCTGTCTTCATGCTGAACCACATCACTATCACTACTCTCATAGTACTAAAGTTGTATTCCAAAGTGGAGAAGAAAAACACATTTGAAAAAGCTTAATTGCCTAAGTTGTACCTTGAGTCTTGTCCCCTTCTGGATATGGAATAGATGTCAGAAATAGATGGGCACTTTTAAGTGAGAATGCTTTGAATACATATTACAGATAGTAGGCAATATAGGATAGAGGAAAGAAAGAAGAACAAAACAGCAGGATAAGGTGTAGTCCATATCTGCAATGGCAATTATTGTCTGCTGCAGGATACTTCTGGGATTTGGGGCCAAAAGTGGAAACTAGTACACTTAACCATCCCCAAATGTACCATAGGAACTGGAAACATTGCTGGGCCTGAGAGCTCCGAGTGCTGGCACTTGCTTCCTGTGCCGTGGATATGCCAACAGTTTTTCAGCACCAGTGTGTGCAGAAAGATCAGGACTTTGGGTCACCAGACAAATGAAAGTGAAATTTCTCATTACATGATAGCCAAAACAAATAAAGCAAAATCTTAACCAAGACTTGACTGTAAATATAAAACCATTCCCTTACTTCATTCAGACCCTTAAAGATATGAATGCCCCTTTTTGTCCATTTTCTGCACATTTCTACTCCTCTAATGCCCTAGAACTAGCACTGCAGAAAATGATGTTCACTTTGCAGTACATTCCCAGGAGGCAATTCCAAAGAAAAAGGAAAGTAAAAGAATAAAGATCTCTCCAAGAAGAATGCTCTGGTATTTAGTACTCATATGACATTGCTTTCTAAGTGGTGGAATTAAAAAAGACAGAAAGGAAAAACCAGTTTCATAGCTTTTGTTCATCAAAACACACTTAGTAAATCAAAGTCATGAATTTGACAGAACATATTTGAAAATGTGATTTGATGCAAAGGATAGAATTGATACTAGAAGTATGTCATATGGTTTTGATGTCCATAGTATGATATGTGATGGACAGATTGACTGCTCATGGCTTGGATGAGCACAGCTCTGCTGGATAAAGCACTGTCTGGATGAAAGGGCCCATAGGGTAGTGGTCAGTGGAGTTAAATCCAGCTGGAAGCTGGTCACAAGTGGTGTTCCTCACGGCTCAGTGTTGGGACCCCTTTTGTTTAACATCTTTATTGATGACCTTGATGAAGATATAGAGTGTGTCATCAGTAAGTTTGCAGATGACACTAACTTGGGTGGCAGTGTTTACCTGCATGCACATGAGTGGGGAGGCTCTACAGAGAAGACTTGGATAGATTGGATCAATGGGCTAATGTCAATGGGATGAGCTTCAACGAGGCCAAATGCCAGGTCCTGCATTTGGGCCACAACAGCCTCAAGCAAAGCTACAGGCTTGGCAAAGTGTGGTTGGAAAGCTGTCTGGTGGAAAGGGACCTGAGGGTTGTAATAGACAAACAACTCAATATGAGCAAGCAGCGTGTCTAGGTGGCAAGGAAAGCCAGTGGCATCCTGGCTTGGATTAGAAATGCTGTGTCCAGTAGGAGTAGGGAGGTGACTGTCCCCTTGTACTCACCTCTGGTGAGGCCACATCTTGAGTATTGTGTTCAGTTTTGGGCACCTGAATGCAAGAGAGAGGTGGAAGTGCTGGAGGGCAGAGGAGGGCAATGAAGATGGTGAAGGGCCTGGAGAACACGTCTTATGAAGAGTGACTGAGGGAGCTAGGGCTGTTTAGTTTGATGAAGAGAAAGATGAGGGAAGATCTCTTTGCTATCTACAACTACCTGAAAGGACATTGTGGAGCAGCTGCTGGTGGTTTCTTCTTACAGGTAAACAGTGATAGAACAAGAGGGAGTAGCCTTAAGCTGTGACAGGGTAGGCTTACATTGGACATTAGGAAACATTTTTTTCACAGCAAGAGGGGTCAGGTATTGGAACAGGCTGCCCAGGGAGGTGGTTGAGTCACCAACCATGGATGTGTTTAAAAGCTGTTTGGATGTGGTGTTTGAGGATATGGTTTAAGGGTGAACTTTGTAGAGTAGGAATAATGCTTGGACTTGATGATCCTGCAGGTCTTTTCCAACCAGAATATTTCTGTGATTCTGTGATATGCATTTCCAACTCTGCTGACTGTGGTATTCCCATTGTCTACGCAGGAAAAGAAGATTTTAAATCCTTTTCCCACCTTTTGTTTGTTTGTTTTGTTTGTTGTTTTGTTTTGTTATAGTGTGCTCTCAGTGAGAAGGTGAACACTCAGTCCCAGCTGGTTACCAATTCACATCCATTAGATTATTTTTTAAGTAGCAACAGTATCACTTTCCAAGAAAATTCAACAGGAGACAGTTTATATCCTCAGAATTAACTTTTTAAACTCTAAAATATTGTTCTTGTTCCAGTGCCTAGTATCTGAGTTTATTTCTAGACATTAGTCTGAATACTTGAAAAAGCTACTGAGGGGAATTAGCAGTCTATATTTAGCAACAAAGTAGTGCCTTTTATAAAAACTTTTCTATTTTGAGTCTACTCACAGTCAAGAAACATCACAACTGTAAGAATTTATAAGGAAGGCCATGCCATTTTGGGGTTCAGTTCATAGTATCATAGTATCATCACAGTATCATCAGGGTTGGAAGAGACCTCACAGATCATCAAGTCCAACCCTTCACCACAGAGCTCAAGGCTAGACCATGGCACCAAGTGCCACGTCCAATCTTGCCTTGAACAGCCCCAGGGACAGCGACTCCACCACCTCCCTGGGCAGCCCATTCCAGTGGCCAATGACTCTCTCAGTGAAGAACTTTCTCCTCACCTCGAGCCTAAACTTCCCCTGGCGCAGCCTGAGGCTGTGTCCTCTCGTTCTGGCGCTGTCCACCTGAGAGAACAGAGCAACCTCCCCCTGGCCACAACCACCCCTCAGGTAGTTGTAGACAGCAATTAGGTCACCCCTGAGCCTCCTCTTCTCCAGGCTAAACAACCCCAGCTCCCTCAGCCTCTCCTCATAGGGCTTGTGCTCGAGGCCTCTCACCAGCCTCGTCGCCCTTCTCTGGACACGTTCAAGGATTTCAATATTCCTTCTAAACTGGGGGGCCCAGGACTGAACACAGTACTCAAGGTGTGGTCTAACCAGTGCAGAGTACAGGGGCAGAATGACCTCCCTGCTCCTGCTGGCCATACCATTCCTGATGCAGGCCAGGATGCCATTTGCTCTCTTGGCCACCTGGGCAATTCATTTGTATTGAAACAAATATCATCTTCACTTTCAAGTACAGAGGCATGACTGTGAATTTTGTTATGGCTCCTTCTGCCCTGGGAGGGGCTGGCTGGCAGCAGAGCCTAGCAAGGCTGGACTACAGGCAGCTGAGTACTGGAGTTGAGTACCTATAGATGCCAAGACTAAAAGCAGAAGTGCACACACATCCTACACCCCTCTATGCACACCCACCCCCTTCTCCCTTTTCTTTTTTATCCCTTTATTTTTTTTTAATGCCTATATTTTTTCTTTGTTCAAACACTCCACAAATGAAGAAGATGGATTATCAGGTCATCCCTAATTAGCTACATGAGTGGTTTCTGGCAGTGCTGCACCTTTTTTACATTTAGGACATCACCCTAGTGAATTGATCCTCCTGCATACATGATACATCTACTGCTTTTCCATTGCAACTATGAAGTCCTTTTTTCACCCAGAAGGAACAGCACATACTCAAGTGATGTGTGGTCATTTAGGAATACCTGTGTCACTGTTGTGTAGAAATTTCCACGTGATTCCCTGTGAAAGGAAGCCTGTGATACTGGGATCTGCCAGCAGCTTTGCTCAGCAAGCATGCAACAGAAAGCACAACAGCAGGAAAACAAGGTTTGGGAAACACTAGTAGCATGCTTCTGCTTTGCCATGTTACTCCATTAAGAAGAAAGACTGTGGGGAAGGGAGGAAGATAGGAGACCTTTAGACACATGGGAGGTGGTTTGGAGGAAATTTAGTAATCACTGCCAGCATCTGTAGTATGAAATACAGAGGATGTGTTGTGCCTTCTACTCTGAAGTCTGAATAAACAGCAACACCCTACACTTCTTGTGCATGAACTGCCAATGATATTTCAAGACACTTTAAGCAGCCACAACACATGAATCAACAATAACTGATTTTCATGTACAAATCTATACTGTTGGGATAAATTAGGGATAGAATGTGAAAGGACCAGCAACACTTTGGTCGACAATACAGCCGCCTTCTCAGAAGAAAAGAGTAAGACTGTCAGGATTAGGGCCTTAGCCCGATGAAATCAAGAATTAAGATACAGACCTTCTGTCTGACCTTGAAAGAAAAAAAATCACTTTGCTCTTGAATCAGCTCTTAAAGTTGGAGTATTGACAACATTCTCCTTCCTTATCAATGAGGCCTTCAAGCCTGTCAGGTATAGCGGGAAGAGAAACCATCAAAGTGCATTAACATTGGTGTGACTGTTCTGATAGGGATGGCTTCATATGGATCCCCACTTTTACATACTGGGGCTTTAGTTTTAAGTGCATATATACCTACAAGCATACTTCTCTCTCCAAAAAGAAGGAAAAAAAAGAAAGGAGGAGGGGGAAAAGGGAAAGAAGAGAAGGAAGGGAAAGAAGAGAAGGAAGGGAAAGAAGAGAAGGAAGGGAAAGAAGAGAAGGAAGGGAAAGAAGAGAAGGAAGGGAAAGAAGAGAAGGAAGGGAAAGAAGAGAAGGAAGGGAAAGAAGAAAAAGAAAAAAGAAAAAAGGAAAAAAGAAAGAAAAAAAAGAAAAAAAAAAGAAGAAAAAAAAAAGAGGGAAAAGAAAAAAGTACTTTCCTCAGGTTCATGTTTGTGTTTAGTTCGAGAACAATAAATGCAAAACATTTCCACGACTAAGTGTGAGAATTTCTTCTGAAACTCTCTCTGAAGTGTGTCATTGAAAAAGAAGTATGAATTCTCTCCTGTAACTTTTTTTTCTCTCTCTGCCTTACCTTTGTCTGAAAGACTGCATATAACTGTCACTTACATGCACAATTCTAGTTATGTTTTGTTTATGGCTTTTCAGCAGCTCTGTAATCCTAGAGGATGAAAATATTTTCCATTTGCCACAGCGACACGTGCTGCAGAGAAAAAATATGAACAGCTGCAGGCTTCCCTAATAATGGCATCACATAGCATGCTGTTCAAGATTTGGGTTTATCATTTTTCTTTAAGGGAGAAAAATCAAGTGATCTATTCAGGCATCTCTCAGTGTGAGGCTACATAAGGATCAGAAGCAAGTGCTTTGAAATTAAGCATTGCCACACTGCCTGGATGAGGGATTTGCACAGATACAGAATCAGCCAATTTTAAACATCTTTTTCTGAACCAAACTCACTAGTTTTAAATTAGCCATATGTGCTGTGCGTACTCAAAAGTTCAATCCTTTGCAATTACACTCTTTGGAAGAAAATGCAGCCTGTAGGTTAATAAAACTGAGGTGGTGAGTTGCCATTCTCTTACTGGAGAACTTTCAATATTTGTTAGTGATATATTAGGCCCATTAAAAAAAAATAATCATTATTTAGGGTGTTTACTTAAGCTTGGTTGTGAGAAGCATTGGTGACCTTAAAGAAGTACTTCATTGGAGGTCATTATTTAGGCTAAATTCCAGATACACAAAACAAAGGACTCTATTCATAAAACCTAAACCAGTGAAGTATTCACAAGAGAAATGAGCAAGAATTTCAAAACATAGACTAAATAGGACTGTGATTCAATAGAGGTCCCAACTCAGGAAAGCACCCCTGTAAGGCTAAATCTTTAAGCACAAGCTTATTTTCTTTCCAAGTTGTGGTGTATTCATCACAACTTTAAAAATAATTTAAAATAATTTCTTGGCTTGGAGCTTGGAATGTCTCTCCAACAGATTACTTGATTACATACAGGACAGACTTTAAGAGAACAGAAAAGAACTACAACAGCAACAGTCACTACTCCAACTATCAAAAACATCATTTTCATGTTTTAGACTTAACAACTGCTCTTGCCAAATGGCTTAGAAGTTCATAGGTAAGGAGACAAAGCTTGTGGATGGGTAACTTGAATTCATTGTATCAATAACAAATGAGTGAGACAAAAGAGGGACCTTTCTATTACCAGGTGCCTGTTTTCAGCATGGACAAAGCCAATTTTCACATGATGCTGTGAGAGATCATACCCAGGAGAGCCAACCTAATCAGCTAGTGAGCTGGTGTGGTATTTAATATCATACTAATATCATGCCCAGTATATATATAAAAGATGGAAGTCAGATAGGAGAAGGGAAGAGCGCATAATTTAAGTGGGCAGAGCAGCCAGGCTGGGTGGTGGGGTCCAGGTGGTGAGCAGTTGTGTCATACATCACTTTGTTTATATTATTTCATCACTATTTTTTGATATTCCTGCTGTTTCTTCTATCTTTCTATTGTCCTGTTATGCTGTCCTATTTTTCCTGGTTCTCTTTCCTGTCCAACTGGTGGAGCCAATGGCATCCTCGTCTGTATAAAGAACAGTGTGGCCATTAGGACAAGGGAGATTATTCTTCCCTTGTACTCAACACTGGTCAGGCCACACCTTGAGTACTGTGTCCAGTTCTGGGCCACTCAATTCAAGAGAGATGCTGAGATACTGAAACGTGTCCAGAGTAGGGAGACAAAGCTGGTGAAAGGCCTGGAACACAAACCCTACGAGGAGAGGCTGAGGGAGCTGGGGTGATTTAGGCTGGAGAAGAAGAGGCTCAGGGATGACCTCATTGCTGTCTACAACTACCTGAAAGGAGGTTGTAGCCAGGTGGGGGTCGGTCTCTTTTCTCAGGGAACCAGCCCCGGCACAACTTAAGACTGTGTCCCCTTGTTCTGTTGCCGGTTGCCTGGCAGAAGAGACCAACTCCCACCTGGCTCCAGCCTCCCTTCAGGTAGTTGTAGACAGCAATGAGGTCACCGCTGAGTCTCCTCTTCTCCAGGCTAAACAACCTCAGCTCCCTCAGCTGCTCCTCACAGGGCTGTGTTCCAGGCCCCTCACCAGCTTTGTTGCCCTACTCTGGACACATTCCAGTATCTCAACTGGAATCTCTCTTGAATTGATGTCTTAAGAGAGTCAGGTATGGTCTCTTTTCTGGCAGCCACCTGGAGTAAATACTCCCTGATCATCTGATCACAAAAGAAAAAAAAAATAATATTGTCAAGTTTTCTTCTTGAAGATATAAAGTAATAATGGAGGTTGTTAATGACATGTTAAATAAGACTAGCTTTGAAATAAACAGAATTTGTCATTTTTTCCTCAAAAGACATTGTCATTAAATTTCAATAATTCACAACTGGAATATTTTGGTCTTTTGTTAAGGTGCTTCCTTCTCCTTTCCCTCTGTGTTGTAATACCTTTATCATAGAATCATAGAAGCAACCAGGTTGGAAGAGACCTCCAGGATCATCCAGTCCAACCTATCACCCAGCCCTACTTAATCAACTGGATCATGACACTAAATGCCTCATCCAGTCTTTTCTTGAACACCTCCATGGGTGGTTTCTCTCCCACATGTGCCCCTCACCTTTCTTCTGCCCACCAGCTCCCTGGGAGCATCAAACAAGTGGTCTCAACAGCCAGAAACCCGGTGGGGTCTAAGGTCTGTGCCAGACACTTTTCTAGGAGAACAGCTCTTGATTAGGCACAGAGAATCACAGAATAACAGAATGGGCTGCGTTGGGTTGGAAAGGACTTCAAAAGGTCATCCGCAGTCAGCAGGGACAACCCTAACATCATCAGGTTGCTCAGAGCCCCATCAAGCCTCACCTTGACTATCTCCAGGGATAGGGCCTTAACCACCTCCCTGGGCAACCTGCTCCAGTTTCCATCCATTATAATGTAAAGGCTTTGTATACAAGTGGTTACTACATGTACAGCCTGTACCACAGGGTTTATAATGCCTTTAATAAACTTGTGGCATTGTATGAATAATTAGTGGGACATAATCCTGCCTCTCTAACCTGATCTCCTTCTATGATCAGGTGACCCGCTTGGTGGATGTGGGGAGGCCTGTGGATGTGGTCTATCTGGACTTCAGCAAGGCCTTTGACACTGTTCCCCACAGCAAACTGCTGGCTAAGATGTCAGTCCTCAGCTTGGATGGTAACACTCTA
>WAAF01014500.1:8743-24278 GCA_013400475.1 Tricholaema leucomelas | reverse complement strand
GCTGTTCAAGGCAAGGTTGGACGTGGCACTTGGTGCCATGGTCTAGCCTTGAGCTCTGTGGTAAAGGGTTGGACTTGATGATCTGTGAGGTCTCTTCCAACCTTGGTGATACTGTGATACTGTGATACTGTGATAATACCAAGAAACAATGACTTTCTGCAGAACATCTTTGGAAAAACGAATCGTCTTTCCTTAAGTGTTTAACGTGGAGGCTGAAAAGCATTATAAAGACAAAAAAAAATACTTTCACAATACTTATGGAATAGATATTTCTGCATCTATATTTATTATTTTTAAGCCTTCACACTATTTAAAGAACATTGTCTTAACTATGTGACCTAATCCTCCTTCCAGACTGAAGAACAAAGTCAATTCAATTTAAATGAGGTTTTGTTTAAAAGGATGTAATTGTTTTTCTGTTCCAGCATTCTTAAAGGGAAGAAAGCCCTCTATTCTTTTATAAATCATAGAATCAATCAGGTTGGAAGAGACCTCCAAAATCATCCAGTCCAACCTAGCACCCAGCCCTGTCCAGTCATCTAGACCACGGCACTAAGTGCCTTAGCCAGGCTTTTCTTGAACACCTCCAGGGACGGTGACTCCATCACCCTGGGCAGCCCATTCCAATGGCAAAATACTATTATATTAATAAATTTAATAGTATTAAAGTCATTGTAATAGTCCTCCTGACCCTGCTAGATCTTTGCATATTATCATCATCTGAAAAGATGTTGATTCTGTAAAGAAGGAAAGATTTAAACTTCTGGAAGGAATGCCAAACAGGAAATTGAAAAACATCTTTTTCTTGCTTTGAAGAATCACAGAATCAGTCAGGGTTGGAAGGGGCCACAAGGATCACCCATGCCATGGGCAGGGACACCCTACCCTAGAGCAGGCCTCATCCTGCCTGGCCTTAAACACCTCCAGGGATGAGGCCTCAACCACCTCCCTGGGCAACCCATTCCAGCCTCTCACCACTCTCACGCTGAAGAACTTTCTCTTCACGTCCAGGCTGAACCTACCCATCTCCAGCTTTGCTCCATTCTCCCTAGTTCTGTCAGTCCCTGATATCCTGAAAAGTCCCTCCCCAGCTTTTTTGTAGGCCCCCTTCAGATACTGGAAGGCCATGAGAAGGTCACCTTGGAACCTCCTCTTCTCCAGACTGAACAGCCCCAACTCCCTCAGTCTGTCCTCCTAGGAGAGCTGCTCCAGCCCTCTCAACATCCTCGCGGTCCTTCTCTGGACATGCTCCAGCACTTCCACATCCTTCTTGTTATGGAGACTCCAGAACTGGATGCAGTACTCCAGGTGGGATCTCACCAGAGCAGAGTAGAGGGGGAGAATCACCTCTCTGGACCTGCTGGCCACACTTCTCCTGATGCAGCCCAGCATCTGGTTGGCTTTCAGGGCTGCAAACGCACACTGCTGGCTCACATTGAGCTTGTCCACCAGCACCCGCAAGTCCCTCTCCTCAAGGCTGCTCTCCAGCCAGACACTGTTCAACCTATATAGGTGCTTGAGATTGCCCTGACCCAGATGCAGGACACTGCACTTGGTCTTGCTGAACATCATGAGCTTGGCTTGTGCTCACCTCTTCACCCTGTCCAGGTCCCTCTAGATGGCATCCCTGCCCTCCAGCATGTCAACCACACCACACAGCTTGGCATCGTCAGCAAACTTGCTGAGGGTGCACTCCGTGCCTCTGTCCATGTCACTAACAAAGATGTTAGACAACATTGGACCCAGTACAGATCCCTGAGGAACTCCATTTGTCACTCTCCTCCACTTGGACATGGACCCATTAACAGCCACTCTTTGGGTGTGTCCATCAAGCCAGTTCTTTATCCATTTAGTGGTCCACCCATCAAACCCATGTTTCACCACCTTGGAGACCAGGATGTGGTGTGGGACAGTGTCAAAGGCCTTGCTCAGGTCCAGGTAAATGACATCAGTTGCTCACCCTTCATCTATTAATGTTGTGATCTGTTCATAGAAGACCACCAGGTTTGTCAGGCAGGATTTGCCCTTGGTGAAGCCATGCTGATTACAGTCAATCACCTCTTCACTATTCTTCTGTCTCAGTAGTGCCTCCAGGAGGATCTGCTCCATGATCCTACTGGGCAGAGGTGAGATTGACTGGCCTGTAGTTCCCTGGCTCCTCCTTCCTACTCTTTTTGAAAATGGGATTTGTTTTTCCCTTTTTCCAGTCTGAGTAATCACTGCAACTCCAAAATGAACCCTACAACACAACTGCACCTGATCTTTGCCTTACTTTACCACCACACAAATGATAATCGGTATTTAGACTAACTGGGGTCATGGTTAGACTTCCTCTATTTCAGGGAAGGACCAAAGCCTACAAAAGTCAGAAACCATTGACTACAGGTTGCATTTTCTGAGGATTCAAGATTCAGTTTTCTTAAAATGAAGCAATCTCTGCATGATAAAAGAAATCAAAAATTGAAGCCACTACTTATCAGTTAAGTCATTCTGACAGGGCTTTGTATGCAAACACCAAATCCAAAAGGAAAACTGCACTAGAAAAACAGACTCCTATAAGAGCACAGGAAGCTGAAAAGCAGGGAACTCACTGAAACACACCTTCACTGCACACCTCAAATCTACAAAAAGTAGCTGAAGAATCTTTAATCCCATCTTGCAGTTCTCTGCCCTGTGAATTATTGAAGCACGAGACACTAATTTTAACCATGAATCTCATTTTACTCTCGCGTTCAAGAAGTCACAAAGATTTCAATTTTCTCCTATGCTGGTGTGTGCTGAACTGCCAAGTACAGACTCAGATTTCCAGATATCACTGTATCTATTATGCATGCTAATAGGATTAGCTAGTATTAGACCAGCATCCACAGGAAGTGCGATACACAGTAAGACCTGAGGAATTCTCTTGGGAGGCAAAAGGTCTAATTTGAGGCATGCAGAGTTTCAAAGCAATTCTTGGTACAATTAACTGCTTGACCTGCAAGACGAACAAGCATATCATTGAACTGATTGTCCAGCTTTTTTGAGCCATGCTGTTCATTTCTCCAGTAAGTCTATGGTCATATGCTGCCACCAGTTTGTATGGAAATGAAGGAGAGTTTACATCAAATTCATCTGATGATGAATCAGGACGGCATTTCATGTTGCTCACAATCTTACTCGTCAACTCTGATATATATATTTATGCATTTATGCAACTTAATGTTGCTTTAAAGCCTGCTCTAGTGGGAGGTGTCCCTGCCTATGGCAGGAGGTTAGAGCTGGATGATCCTTGAGGTCCCTTCCAACCTAAACCATTCTATGATTCATTCTATGATTTAAAGATGAATCAACACATACCAACTAAAAGTAGTTTTGGTTCTTGCAGAGCTTTCATTCTTTTTATCCCCTTGATAACATGAGCAGAAAAAATAAACTAAATATATTTTTAAATAATTTCTTAAACAAGGTGTGAAATACCTAATTATTTCTGTTGTAAAAACAGTTTCTGTCACTTTTCTATTATATTATATATACTGCAGGCTAACAACTGTAATCATCAAGATCCTGCAAATCAGAACAAGAACCAATTCTTTCTCCCTCATAAGCAAGTGGAAGGATTCACATCTTCGCTTTCTATGTGCAGAGATGAATGTCTCATTACTCTCTGAGGTTGGTATCTGCTTAGAAGCAAAACTATGCTTTCTTTGGATTAGTGTCAGAATATGCATTTGAAAAAATCTAGTCTATCTTACAGTATGCACAAGGAGGCATATATGCTTTAAAACATTACTACTTAATACTACTATTTAAAGTAATTAATTGAATGCCACCTAAGAAAACCATTCTGCTTATGGAAAATGATTGTTTCTTGTCCACAACTGTCTCTTCATGCTGCATGTCACAAATAGATGACCTGCTTTACTGAACAGTTTTTGTCACTCTATTAGAGAATTCTTAGAGGAATTTGTCTCTCTACTCCATTCTGGTGACACTCCATCTGGAGTATTGTGTCCAAATCAGCACAAGAAAATCATAGACCTATTGGAGCAGGTCCAGAAGAGGGACACAAAAACAGCAGAAGAGGTGTCCCAGCCCTCTTATGAAGAAACACTGATAAGAGTCAGGTTTGCTTATCTTGGAGAAGAGGAGGCTATAGGGAGACCTTACTGTAGTCTTTCACTACTTTAAAAGGACTTAGAAGAAAGATGGGGACAATCTTTTCAGCAAGATCTGCTGCAACAGGACATAGTATAATGGTTTTAAACTAAAAGAGATAGACTTAGAGTAAATATGAGGAAGATGTTTTTCACAGAGAGCATTGAAACACTGAAGTAGGTTGCCCAAAAATGTAAATAGCCAAGATCAGGTTGGACAGAGCTCTGATCTGTTTGTTGCAGAGAGAGTTGGGCTAGTTGACCTTTGAAGGTCCATTCCAACCCAAAACATTCTATGATGCTCTGAATTCAGGAAAATTATGCTGGAAATCTGGTTTAGTCACATACATGGGAAGATCTAGGGAAATGGGTTTGTGCTATTAAGAAGCTAAAGTTTTTATTAATCAAAATTTTGCCTTGAGGTCTCTATCATGATGTCAGAAGTTCTACACATCCCTATAGTATACATATTAACCATTTGCCAGGTTTCATATTAATTGTATGTAGTTTTACAGAAAAATGAATTTAAAAAAGAGAGTAGTCACCAACAGCTACCTCTTAACTTCCAGCATTTATTTTAATTCCTCTTGGACTATACTGTTGTATTGCTATTCTTTCTCCTCACCCCCAGTTGCTAAACATATAAATCTATTAGTTTATACCACCTATATGGAACTCATTACAAATATAATCTAAGTGAAACAGAATTTAAACAACTAAGAAAAACTAATGTCTTTACATGACCAAGCCAAGCTGCTTGATTTCCTCTTCCCTATTTCTCCCAAAAGACAAAGCAGAGAGCCACACATATTTTGTTTTCTTTAGAATTTTAGATTAGGCTACACCTTTTTCCCCCTTGTTTTACTTTGAGTTTTGTTATGTTTGTTTCTTTGTAAATAACCACATCTTTGTATAACTTAGATGGTAACTGATGAAATGTTTCTAACATTGACTTTTTAGTCTAAATGAGTTCTCTTTAATCAAATAGCAGGAATGTATTGCAAAACCTGATTTTTTTAACAATTGGTGAAAGAAATTTTCAGTATACCTTAAGAGTTTACTAAGGAATGTTGGAAACTAGGCAGTTAATGCAGTAACTTTATACAGAAATATAGTAGAAACTAGGTGAGGAGTTAAGCTGCAGCAAAGAATGGGAGTGTATCAGTCTTTAGAGGTGGAGGAAGCCTGCCTTTGTACCTCTTTTGGTCTCATAACTATTCTTCCTGACAGCAAGAGATTTGTTATTAAAAGCATTTCACTCTTCTCAGTACATTTAATTTACAAAGCATTAAAGATTTTCTATGACCTTAACAAGTCTCTGCTTGCTTACATTCACCTCTGCTCCAAAAAGTACCAACAAGAGTTTTCTCTTTAATTCCCTAATATAATTAAGTTAAGCTTGAAGCAACTCTCCTCTTCTGTGATTAGCTTGAAGTTTGCCATTTCTGACCTTGGTGCCTGAGAGCCAAAGAATCTGTATTTTCCAGCTGCATCACTTAGTCTAATAAAATAATGTAACAATCCCCAGTAAGCCTTGTCTCTTGAGCCAAAATTCTCACCCAGTTCAAATAGATTTAAAAATACACATTCTTTCTGAAAATGGAACTCCTAATACATTCCAGTACTTTGAAACCAGCAGATTAATTACCTGGAAAAGCAGCCCTTCCACAGTTAAATTTTCTTTGGATACACAGACACATCAACATTTTAATGAACTACACCATGAGCATGGAAACAGCATAGGGCAGGAAAAAGAATGAAGGTTCCTAAATAATAAAGAAATTTTCTATGCAAATAAGCACATTAAAAATAGGTAAGAGAAGCAAAATCACAAACACAAAGCATTTGTCTTAGAAGTCAATTTTTCCCCTCTTCTCCACCTTTCTGAGCCATGAGACCTTCTGATGCCAAAGAAGATTAAAAATGATCCAACTACCACTGCTGCTCTCACTCCTTTTAGCATGCAAGCCTGACCGAGCTGACACAGTCACAACAAATAAGACAGAAAAGCAGCCCTGGGCTGCCTCCTCTTCTCCAGTCTTTGGTGTCTTGTGGCCAAAAATATTCATTAGTGACACAGACAAACTGACTAACAGCATGCAACTTGTCCATACCTATCACTGAAATATTGAAAAGATTATCCATTGATCTGTACAGGTCACTGATCAACTCTTTAAGAAATGCACTGTCACACAATGAAGGACAAGTGGGAACTCTGACATGAGCCATATATTCTGTTGCAACCATGGAAAAGGGAATAATAACATTACCTAAAGCCTATTAATCCAAGTAGCTTCTTCTCCCTGTCTGAAATGATAGCTAGCAGGTACAAATACCAGCATAACTGACATATATTCTGTTTACTGTCAAATTTCTACATTTATTGCAAATAAGTACACATAAAATGAAAAATTACATTTCATCTTTGGAAATCCTGCATGTGTGTGAAGTACCACATGACTGTTCCTGAAAGCTTTCTACCTACCCTAAGGCAGATGACCAAAATGCCTGCTGCAAAACTCCCACAGAATCCATCGCTGTCCCCATCCCATGAATCATAAAACCACAAGCCAAGAAAAGGCCACAGGGAATGACGTGGCCCATCTTGAATAAAGTAAAAAACTATTTGTTTCTTACTAAGGACATAAAGGGAAATATTTCTATTTGCTGCATGCATGTTAGCTACTTTTTGCCATAAAAAATCCCAATCTCCTAGCACTACTTTTAAAAAGAGGACACTTAGTCAAGGTAAAGAAATTTCCTGAATAGCTCAAACATATCTGTTTGTTATGCAGTGCTGTCCTCGGTTAACATAACCTACTCTCACAAGTCTCTCTCTCTCACCACACAGGTAGGAGGGAAAGCAACATAAATGCAAACTCTGAGTTGAGATAAAGATTTTTACTGGAAGTGAAAATTGTATTTGCAAACAAGCAAAGCACGAACGCATCAGTGGCAACAGAAACCACTGCTAAAATGGCTCCTTCATCATCCAAGCATGCAGAAGCCAGTACAGCAGCAAAGACCAGTGCCTGAAAACCAGAAACCAGACACAGCAACCAGGACAGGAAGCCTCTCGTGTTACAATCTGAACTTCAAGCTCCAGCCAGCGCCTTCATTTTTAAGCTGGCACGATGGCAGCATGGTATTAGCAGCAGATTCCACTCAAACCTGTGGCTGATGCTCACTACATCAGCACAAAAATGGTAGTAGACTTTGAAACTTTCACATATGCATCCCACCCCCAAAACTGGGGAAACATAAATGCCATTGCTTTGTACAGTCACAGAATCATAAAACTGCCTGCTTGGAAGATCATTGAGTCCAACCATAACCTAACATCTTATTGTACACTACTGTTAGACCATGCACCTAAGCATCTCACTTAAACATCTTTTTAAACACCTCCAGGGACAGTCATTCCACCACCTCCCTGGGCAGCCTGTTGCAGTACCCAACGATGCTTCTGGCGAAGAAATTTTTCCTAATATCTGATCTCAACCTCCTCTGGTGCTACTTAAGGCCATTTCCTCTCATCCTATTACTTGTTAGAATCATAGAATGGTTTAGGTTGGAAGGGACCTCAAGGATCATCCAGCTCCAACCCCCTGCCATAGGCAGGGACACCTCCCACTTGTTACCTGAGAAAAAAGGCTGTCCCCCTCCTCACTACAATCTCCTTTCAGGTAGTTCTAGATATCAATGAGTTCTCCCCTCAGCTTCCTCTTTCCCAGGCTGAACAACCTCAGCTCCCTCAACTGCTCCTCAAATGACTTGTGTTCAAGACTCATTACCAGCCCTGTTCTTTGGACACACTCCAGCAACTCAATGTCCTTCTTGTAATGAAGGGCTGAAAACTGAGCACAGTATTTGCAGTGCAGCCTCACCAGTGCTGAGTACAGGGACAAGATCCTTTCCCTGGTCCTCCTGATCACACTGATAACGGACCAGGATGTCATAGGACCTTGTAGCCAGCTTAAGCACATTGCTGGCTCATGTTCAGTTCGCTCTAGACCAGTATCTTCAGATCTCCCTCTGTCAAGTAGCTTTCAAACCACTCTGCCCCAAGCAGAGTGTCTGAAGAAGAGGACCTGATACTTGGCCTTGTTGAACATCATAGAGTTATGCTTTACAATTTTCAATGGAACTACTGAAATTTTGTGCTTGGTGTATGTGCCCAGAGGCTGGCAGGAGGAACTACAGGGTGGCCTCTGTGAGGAGAACTCAGGGGTGCATCCCGCTGGACACATCTGGTTCCAGTCAGTTTCTGCCCACTGCAGTGCACAGCTAAGGGAGCCTCTGGAACAGCATATTTAAGAAAGGGAGAAAGGGGAGGAATGCTAAAAAGAAAAAAAGAGGAAAAAAAAAAGTGTGAGAAATACCCTTGTGAGCACCATGGCAGGACAAGGAGGAAAAGGAAGAGATGGAAGATATGCTCCAAGTGCTGTAGCAAGGATTCCCCTGCAGCTCTTGGAGAGACAACGCTGCAGGAGACAGCCACACTGCAGCCCTTGGAGGACCCTAGGTTACAGCAGGTGGCTGTCCCCTGAAGGAAGCTGCAGCCCATGGAGAGCCCACACAGAATGAAGTTTATTCTGAAGGACTCCAGCCCATGGGAAGGACTTGTTCTGGAGCAGGGTAAAAGTGTGAGGAACAGGGTGAAGCTAAGAGGAGCTGTTATGGACTAACCACAGCCGACAGTTCCATTGCACCAAAACTTGAACTTCCATATTCCAGATTTGACTCCTGGACTGCAAGAAGTAAAACTGAAATACTACAATGCCTCACAGTGTTGCTTAACTTCTTGAAGAAAGTAACAACTACCGTTGGCATCTCTGCTGATTCTACTACTACATGATAACATAGATCTACTACATAAATACTACCAAAGCTGATGAAAAAAATTTAACTGAAAATAGGAAAATAACTTTACAAACACTACCAAATACTCTTTACTCTTACTAATGTCATCTAAATATATCCTTGTATTGAACAGTAAGAGTAACAAACCACTTTCATTACATGGAGACTGTGAAAGAAGCATGAGTACACTTGCCATAGAGACAACAGCTCTACCAGTGAGTTACAGCAGGTGGCTCCACCAAGATCAACCAACCTACTGCTGATTTCTGTTACTGAAATGGTCTCTCAGCTGTAGTTCATGCAAAAGCAGAATTTATCTGTAGAAAAAAAGTGCATCTCAGTTTCTAGTGCAGAGAGCCAACACTACAAAAAAAAACACAAAAAAACCACTAACTCTGGGATTAAAAAAACAAACCAAAACAACAAAACACAATAAATGAAACCTAAGGAGTCTAAAGTATAAGCAAACAGGTCCATTCAGCTACATATTTATTTCACAAGGGAGATGACTGTAAGGACTCTTAGACTGGCAAGCAAGAAGAGTAAAATTATATATTTTTTGTTAAAGCTCAGGACATAGGAATGAGAATAAAAATCAACCAGGTTGGAAGAGTCCTCCAAGATCATCCAGTCCAACCTAGCACCCAGCCCTAGCCAGTCAACTAGACCATGGCACTAAATGCCTCATCCAGGCTTTTTTTGAACACCTCCAGGTTCAGCGACTCCACCACGTCCCTGGGACGCATTTTGTTGAGAAGCTTCAGCCCACCAGGTAAAGACTAATCTCAGTTCCTTTAATAAACACCAAAACCCATAAAACTCCACAAAACAAAAGGAAACAGAGTTGTTTGGTTTTAGCTGGGTTAGATCCCTTATATAGCCAAGGATATACCTACACAGTACTAAGTCTGGCACTGATAAGAATTGAGTTTCTGGTCCAAGGTTATAAGAAAGAAAAGCTGGATCATGTCTTGTAGTGTTTCATCTACCTTTAAGAGGATCTCCTCTGCCTGTCAAATCTCAGCTCCACAAGAATATGCCAGTTATGATTTCAAAAAGGTGCAAAGGAACATAAACTTGTGAATCTGTGTGTGTAGCTCCCTGACAGACCTGTTCATCTTCAAGTTTGTCATCTGAATTCAATCTACAACACCTGGGGAGAGTTAAGGTCCTCATAATAACACTTACAACAACCAGTAGCAAGAACAGAGTGTATTTTAAGTAAATAAAATGAGAATTCCTGAAGAAGTCACCTCCATCCCTAGAGATAATAAAAGAAACAACTGGATATATCCCTGAACAACCTCTTCTTGCTGACCTTGCTCTATACAGAGGGTTGGACCAGGCAATCTCCAAAAGGTACCTTCCTGCATTGACTGGTCTGTGACTGTTAAGTGAAATTCAAGCCACTGACACATTTAAGAGGCTGTACTTCCCACCCACAATTATAGAAGCTTGGATTTTCCCAGCATTTTCACATCTAAAAGTATCTTTTGTCTCACAGAAAGTAAATATTTTCAGAAAAGTTCTTAGGAATTATATATTTTATTATCTAAGAGGGAAATTCAAGGAGTAACATTTAAAAGTTCTTAGGAATTATGTATTTTATTAACTAAGAGGGAAATTCAAGGAGTAACATTTAAAAGTTCTTAGGAATTATGTATTTTATTAACTAAGAGGGAAATTCAAGGAGTGACATTTTTAACTTCATTTTGAACAGTGACACAACATGTTAACTGATTAAGAATAAAAGCAAAGAACCTATTTATATAAAACCAGATATTAAAAACCTATTTATATAAAAACAGGTATTAAAAACCTATTTATATAAAACCACATATTAAAAAGCAAACACATAAAAGAAACACCATAAAACAACAAACACTCAACCCCTCCCCCCCCTCAATCTGTTGCCTCTAAGACTTAAAACTTACTGACTGTATGCTCCTTCTCAGAAAGGTGCTACAATTTACCTGTTTTCATTAAACTTTTAAGCCCAACTTCTAACCTAAAAAAAACCCCAAAAGGTTATTTTACAGCATTACTTTTTTTTTTTCCCTGGCAGTTCTTTAAACTACTCTTTCTTTGACTTACAGAGTTATCAGTCACTGTTTCAAAATCCTCTATAAACTAAATCGACTGACCTGAAAGAAAGCCATCAATCATATTGACTAGCACTAAGAAAGGCCAACACCATGTTAATTGCGTGCAAAAAAGAACAGGAATTTGCAAGCAATTTTCTCAAGCTGAATCCTTCCTACGCTTTGCATGTGTTGAATTACTAAGTAGTCTTACCATACAAGCAGCTCAGGAAATTACTTAATATTATCAAAACATAGGAAAAACAGTAGGGGCTGAAAAGTTTGGGAGTTTTGTTTTGTTTGTTGTTTGGGTTTTGGGTTCTTTTAAAGAGAAAAAAACAAACACCCTCCCAAAAAAAACCCAACAACTTTGCTTGCATCAAATAACAGCTACCAGAGTCCTTTGAGGTTTTAGGGCAAGGCTGCTTGCAGCAATCGTGCACCATCTAACATCCCAACAGCTGCTACAGCTCTCAGACGTTAGGCAAACAGAAAGCCTTGGCTAGCTGAGTGTCAGCATTCAAAACACATGAAGTAGTAGTGTAGCCTACCCAAACAAGGACGATATGTTCAAATTTGCTGAACAAAGCCCCTCCACACACACTGCTGCTGTATTTTAAATTCCAGAAATGTCCACTTCGGTGATCGTAGGATTGCTTTTGTAGAAGTCTTAGCCTAATGCCTTATGAACAGCATTAACATTGTCAGACTAAAATGGATACAGCTGTGTGTACAAGCCTTTGTTCTTAGTTTCAAGCCTCTACTGGTTTTTTTCATTTTATAACTTGGGGGGATATTCTCATATTGATGAGTTCAATGTTTCTTATAACTCGCTGTGCTGGAGAAGGTAATTAGCCCCTGAGTAAGGTCTGACACCTTTCTTCCCCTTTCATTTTTCTTTAAAGAGTGGGTAGATGAAAGCATGCTTTTGGAATTTTATATTGTATGTAAAATAATCATTCTTCTTTCTGATTTGATCTATACAATCTTCATCTAGCATCAGTCACATAAGCTTAAAAAACAACAGGGGCAGATCACATGAAAGCATTCTAGAGGGGCAGATGTGGAGATTAACAACTATGAGAAGGATACATTTTCACCAGCCTTCCAGACAGATCATAGTGTCTTTTAAGACCAATTTTTAATCCTGCAAGTAATAGAGTGATGAGCTAGAGCATTCTCAAAGTGTAATATGTATGACATGTATAGATGTTGGGGGAGTTGAAATCCAAACACATACCAAAACAAGTGTGGATTTTGGGTGGTTTGGGCTTTAGTTTATTTTAAAAGCAGCCTGTCAGCACTTCATGGTCTGTTAAGAGAGTCATCTTGAGTTCTCCAAATACTATTCCTTCTCCTTCTCAGAGACTTTTCTCAAGAACACAAAAGGTCAGATTGTGGATTAAACTCTACCCATGATACATGTCTCTGTTGGCATAAAAAGGCTACAAAACTCAGTGATGACACACCTAAAAGGCAGCTCTTCACATACTCCTTTGCTGTCTCCTGATTCTGCTTCTTTTCTTCATTGTGCCCAAACACATGCTCGTGTGCCTCTCTCACACTCACTGTGGCACTAATCTGACTTAACCACAAGCTGAGCTGCTTTGGTTTACCAAGTGGTCAGCTAAATATCAGGACCACAGGATCATCCTTTAAATGACAGTGAATCTTACGATTAGCTACACACTTGTTACCCAGCTCCATCTTAAAGCACATTGTTTGGCACAGTCAGAGCACTACTGTGTTCTGAAGTTACTTCTAAACTAATTGTCAGGGGGAAAAAATTACAATAGCATTAAAAACATTGACAATAGTCTGAAAGTAGGCCTTTAACAGCAAGGCATGATAAAGCTGCACCATCTTGCATCCTATTAGTTCAGCTGGTTTGAACTCAAAAGTGTGGAGTTCTGTGTCCAGCCATAATAAGATTCATTGATCACATTACTGAAAGATGCATTCATTACCCATCACTAGGAATTTGCCAGAGGCAAGGGAAGGGAAAAGAATCAGAGTCCTTAATGGTGAAGAGTGAAAAACAGCATAATCATTTGGAAATATTACAGTAGTCCTTGAAAGACATAAGACATGGTTTGCTCAAAATCCCAGCAAGGTAAAAACTCAAATAAATCCAACAGGTCTTAGATCATTATAGTTGTTACGCAGTGAGCTAATAGTAAGCCTCCTAAGAAGCAGTTCTTCTATTCTCCCAGGTAATTTGAACCATTTTCCTGTATAAAGCTGCACAACTTGTGAAGACTATGCTGGCACTGGCTCTCTTCAAGAGCAGAGTGGGAACAGCTGAATGTGTTGACAAAATCAAAGTATCGATTTGATCTGCACAAACTCACTTTCTGGCAGCACCTTTTGTGCAGCAGCTTCACATTCAAACCTCTGCCATGCATGAGCAATGCTGACTGAAACAGTACCTCTCCTCCCAGCGCTGCATGCCCTTGGCCAGGCCAGGCCAGTGGTGGTGACACCATGAAGAGAAGCATACTTGAGAACAGACTCAGACTAAAAATAATCTGCCTGGGGGTTTTGTGCATGTCTTTTTTCTTTATTTAGATCTATTTTCTTAGGAAGTTTCTTAATCCAACAGAACATCATGTCCATATTGTGGGCAAACTCAACAAGGACATTTCTGACATGAATAAAAAGCTACTGGTTCAGTCCCTGCCCCAAGCCCTACTCCTACTAATTTGTAAGAGAAAAATGCAATATTATTAACTATATGTGCCTTACTAAAATCTCAGATAAGTGAATTGAAACTTAAGTATCTCCTTCAACTTGCTGCATATGTATTTTAGCCATAGTACTAAGTAAAGCTGACAACACTTTCAGCAACACTGGAGTCTCCTTGAAAATGCTGACACCTTCAGTGAGTACTGGAAATTAAATATATATATTATAGCACACAGAAGTTTTTTCCCTGCTTTAACCCATATGTGCCTGAAACAGAGAACAGTGTGCACGTGCAGCCCAGACACCAACTGTGTCCTGTGGTGCATCAAGAGAAGTGTGGCCAGCCAGGCAAGGGAGGGGATTATCTCCCTTTGCTGTGCTCTCATCAGACCCATCTGGAGTACTATGTGCAATTCTGGAGCCTCCAACACAAGAAGGACATGGAACTGTTGGAATGAGTCCAGAGGAAGGCCACAAAGATGATCAGAGGGCTGGAGCACCTCTGCTATGAGAACAGGCAACAAGAGTTGGGGCTCTGCAGACTACAGAAGAGAAGGAGGAGGAGACCTCATAGTAGCCTTCAAGTATCTGAAGGGGGCCTACAGGAAGGTTGGGGAGGGACTATTTGCAAGGTCTTGTAATGACAGCACAAGGGCTAATGGGTTTAAACTATCAGAGAAGAGATTCAAACTAGATGTTAGGAAAGGCTTCTTTCCAGCGAGAGTGGTGAGACACTGGCACAGATTGCCCAGGAAGGTTGTGGCTGCTGCCTGCCTTAAGGCTTTCAAGGCCAGGTTGGATACGGCCTTAAGTGACCTGTTCTAGTGGGAGATGTCCCTGCCTATGGTAGAGGGTTGGAACTGTATGATCCTTGAGGTCTCTCCCAACCTAAACCATTCTATGATCTTCTAACAAGGACTACTGTTTTGAGATAACTAAAAGATAAAAATATTACGAAGTCCATAAGCTGAAATCACCAGAAAAATGTAATGGAAATAGGTGTCAGGCATTAAAATTGCTTATAAAATGCATAATGCTTTTGAATGCCATGCTAAATACAATTCAAACATATGCAGCACAAACTTGTATTTGCAATAAAGAGTTATAAAATGAAATTACAAAGGCATTCTTAATTAAAAGCATGCTTGACTATCAAGCAAATGTCTAGATAATAAAACTGAGTCACAGAAACTGAAACATATGTCTTAGGCATCAAGAGCCTGAGGAGGAAAAGATTAATCAGCTTGCAAAGCACAACAGTAAGATATTCCTCTTAAATAACTGTTCATTGAAAAAACAGGCAGTGTTTAAAATGTGGACCCCAGTCATCTACTTTCTATCAGACATTTAAGCAGCTTGCTCCTCTCAAAAAAGAATTAAACTTATCAGGATAAAAAAAAAAAAAATGAACATGTTGAAGTCACACATACAGCTTTGAGTGAAAATTCCCCAGAACTTTTGATTTTGTGATGCAAAATTCCAATAAAGGCACAGGCAATATGGAAGGCAACATTAGAAAGATGTTGGCTTGGAAGAGACTCATGCTTTTGAACAAATTAGACTGTATCTTTGGGCAGGATATTTGTCTATATTTTTAACTATGGCCAGTTTAGCTACAAATTGGGTCAGGTACTCAAAATAAGGGTCAGCTCCACAGAAATCAAGCGTTGTATTGAAGAGAAACTAGCAATACCTATGTAGATTAAATACACTTTCTTAAGCTAAATGATTGCTATAGGAATCATAATTCTTCTAAGGTATAGGGAGGGA
>WAAF01014498.1:26250-55136 GCA_013400475.1 Tricholaema leucomelas | reverse complement strand
TGCTTCTTCTCTGCAGTATTTAAGTCCCAAATTGAATCATCAAACCATAGAACCATAGAACCAACGAATCATAAAATCATTGAATCATCAAATCATAGATTCATAGAATCACTGAATCACAGAATTATGAATCAACAAGTAATAGAATCATAGAATCAACAAGTCATAGGATCATTGAATCATTGAATCATCAAATCATTGAATCATCAAATCACAGAATCATTGAATGGTCTGGGTTGCAAGGGACTGACAAAGTTCATCCAGTCCAACCTTGTCTGCACTCACCAGAGACATCCTCTACTAGATCAGATTGTCCAGAGCCCTGTCAAACTTCAGCTTGAGTATCTCCAGGGATGGAGCCTCAACCAACAGAAGGAGAAGGAGAAGGAGAAGGAGAAGGAGAAGGAGAAGGAGAAGGAGAAGGAGAAGGAGAAGAAGGAGAAGAAGGAGGAGAAGGAAGAGAAGGAGAAGGAGAGGGAGAAGGAGAAGTATAGTATAGAATCATAGAATCATAGAATGGTTTAGGTTGGAAGGGACCTCAAGGATCATCCAGCTCCAACCCCCTGCCATAGGCAGGGACACTACTACTAGTAGTAATACTGAGAATAACAACTACTACTACAGCTACAATAATGTTTCTTAGGGGCTATTCCATCTAAAGGAAAAAAGGCTGCCTGAATGGATAATGAATATCACAATTTCTGCTACGAATCCCCTCACTTTTGCCTGCATTTGTGCATTTCACCTTTAAAAGAAAAACATTCCTCCATCTCTGTGCATCTTGGTGCATCTGAGGACAAATATTTCAAATGTAAATATTTTGCTAACTGAACAGGAAAGAAGTGTCAGAAGCAGATTCTTAGCAGACAGATTGTAGCCACATCTGTACATCTGCTAAAGGAAAAGGCAGTGCAATTCAGTACGCGCTACGGTGACAAGCAAGCTGCAATGTGATTGTGAGCATCACTGAGGATGTTTTCACCTTTTGGTTTCCTGCTGGTCAGGCACGTTTTTTTGCAGGATTTATGTATTTTTATGTATTTGGTTTTATGTATTTAGTGCCATGATCTAGTTGATTGGACAGGGCTGGGTGCTAGGTTGGACTGGATGAGCTTGAAGGTCTCTTCCAACCTGCTTGATTCTATGATTGATTCTAGTTGTTCTTTCTCTTTTTAATGTTATTTGTTTAATTATTTGCTTATTTACTGTGTCCAGTTCTGGGGCTNGCCTATGTCAGGGGGTTGGAGCTGGATGATCCTTGAGGTCCCTTCCAACCTAAACCATTCTATGATTCTATGATTCTATGATTAAGGGAATGGAACATCTCTCTTATGAGGAGAGACTGAGGGATTTGGGGCTGTGCTGCTTGGAGCCTGAGCGGTGACCTCAGTCATGGTGCTAAAGATGTGCAGAGTGAGTGCCAGGAGGCTGAAGCCAGGCTCTGCTGGGTGATGCCAAATAACAGGCCAAGGGTCCATGGTGGAAGCTGAAGCATAAAAGGTTCCATGGAAACATGAGGAGGAATTTTTTTCCCTGTGAGGGTGACAGAACCCTGGAACAGGCTGCCCAGGAGGGTTATGGAATCTCCCTCTCTGGAGATATTCAAGACCTGCCTGAACATGTTCCTGTGTGATCTGGTCTAGGTGATCCTGCTCTGGCAGGGGGGTGGACTGGATGAGCTTTTAGGTCCCTTCCAGCCTCTAACATTCTGTGATTCTGTGACACTGTTATTTCCTTATTTTGATTGTCCCCATTAGACACTGTGTGATGTCAATTTGTTGACTACAGTGAGCATCTTCTGCCTCAAATAGAAACAGCCCCCTACACTCTGGCCCAGTTTTACTGATGTTTACTGGCCAGCACTTAGATGTCTGTCATTTCACTCCTTCCAGTAATGCCTGCACTTGCTTCCTCAGAAAGGATACTCACAGAGCTGTGCTTAATGAGTGCTTATAATAAAGCTTTTGGACATTTACTGAGACCACACCTGGAATATTGTGTCCAATTTTGGGCTGCCCAGTTCAAGAGAGACAAGGACATGCTGGACAGAGTCCAGCAGAGAGCCATGAAATGACTGGGGGACTTGAGCATCTCCCTTGTGGAGAGAGCCTGAGAGCCCTGGGGCTGTTTAGTCGGGAGAAGAGAAGGATGAGAGGAGATCTTATCAAGGTGTACAAATATCTGAGGGGTAGGTGCCAAGTGGATGGGGCCAAGCTCTTTTTAGTGGCATCAATAAGCCAAGGAGCAATGGTTACAAAGTGGAACAGAGAAGGTTTCATCTCAACATGAGGAGAAATCTCTTTATGGTGAGGGTGCTGGAGCCCTCAAAGAGGCTGCTCAGAAAGGTTATGTAGTCTCCTTTGGAGACTCTCCAAACCCTCCTGAATGCATTCCTGTGCAGCCTACCCTGGGTGATCCTGCTTTGGCAGGGGGGGATGGTCTTGACAATCTGTGGAGGTCCCTTCCAACCTCTAAGAGTCTGTGATTCTGTGACTATGAATCAACGTCACAGGATGTTAGGGCTTGGAAGGCACCTCTGGAGATCTCAATTTTCCACAGAACATTCCTTATGAACAAAGTTGTCTCATTCTAGAATTGGCTTTGGAAGTGAACATGAGGAAGGAGCAGTCATTGCTGAGCCTTTTAGCATCTCTTTCTTCGATCAAAATTGGAGGAGGATCTGAAGCCAGTGGATGTCTTTGTGGACCATCTGTGCATTCCTGTTTGAGCTCTGGTAAGTAACTGGCTACCTAATAGAGCCCAAGACTCTTCTACAGTCAGAAACTGTTGAAAAAGAGCCATTCTGTTCTACCACAGGAGAAATTGATGTTATTTAAGGACAGTTTCCAAGACAGCTTGCACACAGAAGTCGTTAACCAGCAAGTCCCCAACCATGGATTTCCAAGATGGAATGGAACAGCTCTGAAGAAGCTCTTATGGTCTGTTGGGCCAATAATTTGCATTTAAAGTAGGGCCTAAATATGCATTTTTCTGACAGGCTGGGGATGTTATGGCTTGCTGGGTCAGTGATAGATTTTGTAAATACTCCCTAAATAGGCATTTACATAATTTGTAGATTTTAAAAGCCTGTAATTGAGAGTCTACACAACAGACTGTAATGACTGCTTTAGAACTAATATGATCTATTTTTGTGTTGCACAAGGGGGGGAAAAAATGAAAAGAGGTTAAAAAAGAGTCAATTTTAACATTAATGAATGCTACAGACACAAAAATGTTGAAAATTTGAATTCACTAAGGATCTGTGTTTTCCAATTCCTCTTTTTTTTTTTGCTGTGTTTGCTTTAATTTACTGTTCTGCAGCATCACAGAGTCTAAATGGTAGGAGTTGGAAAGGGACTTCTGAGTGTCTTCTAGTCCAACCCCATCTGCTGAAGCAGGTTTCTCCTAGATCACAGAGTCACAGAAACATCCAGCTTGGAAAACCCTCTCAGGATCACCAAGTCCAACCTACAGGCTGTAGCCAGGTGGGGTTGGGCTCTTCTGCCAGGCAACCAGCAATAGAACAAGGGGACACAGTCTCAAGTTGTGCCAGGGAAGGTCTAGGCTGGATGTTAGGAGGAAGTTGTTGTCAGAGAGAGTGATTGGCATTGGAATGGACTGCCCAGGGAGGTGATGGAGTCACCATCCCTGGAGGTGTTCAAGGAAAGACTGGGTGAAGCACTTAGTGCCATGGTCTGGTTGACTGGGTAGTGCTGGGTGCTAAGTTGGCCTGGATGAGCTTGGAGGTCTCTTCCAACCTGTTTGATTCTATGATTCTGTGATTCCATAACCCTACTCTACAAGATTCACCTTAAACCATATCTCCAGGCACCACATCCAAACAATCCTTAAACACAGCCAAGGTGGATGACTCTACTACCTCCCTGGGCAGCTCCAGTGCCTGACCACTCTCTCCAGGAAAAACCTTTTCCTATTGTCCAGTCTAAACCTCCCCAGTCTCAGCTTCAGGCCATTCTCCCTTGTTCTGTCTCCAGTTCCCTGTGAGCAGAGCCCAGCAGCAGCCTCTCCACAATGTCCCTTCAGATAGTTGTAGACAGCAGTCAGGTCTTCCCTCATCAGGTTGCACAGGACTGTGTCCAGGCAGGTTTTGAAAGTCTACAGAGAAGGAGACTCCAAAACCTCTCTGGGCAGCCTGTTCCTGTGCTCCATCATTGTCAAAGTAAAGTTTTTCCTTTCTGTTGGTGCCCATTTCTGCCTGCTCTGTCACTAGACACCACTGAAAAGAGACTGGCCCCAATCCTTTGGGCACTCACCCTTTAGGTATTAATGAGATGTCCTTTCAGTCTTTTCCAAGCAAAACAGCCACAGGTCTCTCAACCTCTCCTTCTAAGAGAGATGCTCCACTGCCCTTATAATCATTGTAACTCTCAGGCAGTTTCCTGGCTCTCTTGAACTGGGGAGCCCAGAACTGGACATAATACTCCAGGTATGGCCTTGAACACCTCCAGGGAGGGAGCAGCCACAACCTCCCTGGGCAACCTGTGCCAGTGTCTCAGCACCCTCACTGGAAAGAAATTCTTCCTAACATCCAGTTTCAATTTCCCCTCTGTCAGTTTAAAGCCATTACTTCTCATCCTGTCATTACAAGACCTTGTCAACAGTCCCTTCCCAGCCCTTCTGTAGGTCCCCTTCAGATACTGGAAGGTCACTCCAGGTCTTCTTGAAGCCTTCTCTTCTCCAAGTTGAAGAGGCCCAGTTCTTGTAGCCTGTTTGCCATAGCAGAGCTACTGCAGCCCTCTGAGCATCTTGGTGGCCTCCTGTGGATATGCTCCAACCTCTCTGCCAGAGCAGCACCATAGAATCTAATGCAAGTCACACAGGCACACATCCAGATGAGTCTGGGAAGTCTCTGGAGAAGGAGACTCCACAATAGCCTGTTCCAGTGCTCTATGTCAAGAAGTTCTTCCTCACATTGAGGTGGAACTTCCTGTGCTATAGTTTATATCCACTGCCTTTGTCCTATCCTGCTGCCTTAAACAGCTGAAGGAGAGGTGATTAAGTCCTTCCTTTACCAAACAGGCTTCTTCAGCACCACTTAAAAGCCAGTATGACTTTTCAGCTTTGTATGCCCTGTAGTCCCACACAGCTTTCTAGACATCCCTATGCTATTGTTCAGCACCTGATGCTGTAACACACAGTGACAGGCTGCATAGTCAAAATCCTTTCAACAGCTTCTTGGAGATGTGTTGCAGTTGGGAAAACATTCATTGCTTGCAGATGACTGCACCCAACACTTAATTCCTTTCCTCAGCAAGAAGTAATACTCAGTTTCTTAAGTTTTACCCTCTACCTAGCAGTCACACTACTGTTTAAAGTTGCCCCTCAAAGGTCTGCATTTCTCCCTAAGCAGCGATGCTGCTTTTGGTGCCTGATGTTATGTGGCATCAATTTGGACGGTTCACATGCAGCTAGACACAAAAACAGATTCATGCTCAGATTACACTGCTCAGGCCACACCTTGAGTGCTGTGTCTAGTTCTGGGCTCCTCAATTCAAAAGAGATGTTGAGATGTTGGAAGGTGTCCAGAGAAGTGCAGCAAGGCAAGAGAGGTGCCTGAAGCACAGCCCTGTGAGGAGAGGCTGAGGGAGCTGGGGGTGTGCAGCCAGGAGAAGAGGAGGTTCAGGGCAGACCCCACTGCTGTCTGCAGCTACCTGAAGGGAGGCTGTAGCCAGGTGGGGTTGGTTTCTTCTGCCAGGCACCCAGTGGCAGAACAAGAGGACATAGCCTGAAGCTGTGCCAGGGCATGTCTAGGCTGGATGTGAGGAAGAAGTTCTTGTCAGCAAGAGGGACTGGCATTGGAATGGGCTGCTTGGAGAGATGGTGGAGTCACCATCCCTGGAGGTGTTTAAAAGGAGACCAGATGAGGCATTTAGTGCCATGGTTTAGTTAATTAGAAGGTATCAGGGGATAGATTGGACTTGACCTCAAAGGTTTTTTCCCAGCCTGGTTAATTCTGTGATTCTGTGACCAGATTCCTGACTTTCAGAGGAAAGTAGATGGGGATAAGATATTGGGGATGGAAAGAACTGTTTATGGATGTGTACAGTAATTTAAGCAATATCAACTTGATTATCTTCCTTCAATTCAATGCTAGCTTACAATTTCAAGTTGGACATTATTCTCATGGCTTATGTCCCTTTTGCCACACAGGCTAATGTATCTCTGGTCTCTCAGACTCTAATTTCTCTCTGCTCTTTGACTTTTTCCTCTCCCCACAAGTTTCTTACAGAAGAAACCAGTATCCAGTTCAGGGTGCCCCAGTTCAAGAAGGAGATAGAACTACTTAAGAGAGTCCAGAACAGAACCACAAAGATTATTAAGGGAATGGAATATCTTTCTTATGAGGAGAGCCTGAGGGAGATGGGGCTGTGCTGCTTGGAGAGGAGGAGACTGAGAGGTGACCTCATTCATGTTGCTAAATACATGAAGTGTGAGTGCCAAGTGAATGGCTGTAGCCAGGTGGGGTCGGTCTCTTCTGCCAGGCAAGCAGCAACAGAACAAGGGGACACAGTCTCNAAGCCTGGCTGAGGCACTTAGTGCCATGGTCTGGTTGATTGGCTAGGGCTGAGTGCTAGGTTGGACTGGATGAGTTTGAAAGTCTCTTCCAACCTGGTTGATTCTGTAACTGTGATTCTATGGCTCTGCTGGGTGATGCCCAAGGACAGGATGAGGAGCAATGGGTGGAAGCTGAGGCATAGCAAGTTCCATGGAAACATGAGGAGGAAATTTTGTCACTGTAAAGAGTGTCAGAACAGTGGAACAGGCTGCCCAGGGGGGTGTGGAGTCTCCATCTCTGGAGATATTCGAGACCCACCTGGATGTGTTCCTGTGTGATCTGGTCTAGGTGATCCTGCTCTGGCAGGGGGGTTGGACTGGATGATCTTTGGAGGTCCCTGCAGCTCCTGACATTCTGTGATTCTGTGCTTCTTTGCAGATGTCAGACTTTTGACACTTTTTGTCTTGTAGGAAGGGCTTAAATACTCAGCAGGATCACACTGTTGATCAAGTTTATGTTTAGCTTGACCTCTGAAGTGAGCAATACTACGCAGGTATCATTTTTGCCTCCTTATCAGTGTTTAATCATTAAAAAAAAGAAAACGTTTACCTGCATCCTTCTTTTTGATCATTCTGGGATGGAGATTTTTGTCCCACGTTGCACAATTCTTAATAGTTCAGCTGTGGCTTATCCTCTCAGAACTAATGTTCCTCAGATAATATAATCCCTGACAGATAGAATAGAATAGAATAGAATCAATCAGGTTGGAAGAGACCTCCAAGCTCATCCAGTCCAACCTAGCACCCAGCCCTAGCCAGTCAAGTAGACCATGGCACTAAGTGCCTCATCATCACCATGGACAAACAATGCAACCTTCTGACATTCCAATGCCACATTCAAAATGTCTCACTCTGTGCTCAGATGCATTTTGCAGAGGAAATGAGCTGCAAAAGATAGAAACATCAAACACTTTGGAACTTCAGTTTGATATTCTGTGGAAGTAGCTTCTCCATTGTTATTAAAATGATCTTTGCCAGGAAGTACCTAAGTGGTGGCAGGAAAAATGCCATACATATTATTCCTTACTGTTTTCCCTTGTAAATATAGTCTGTGGGTTACAGAAAAGCTATTCAGCTTCCAGGCCTGAAATTCATTTATATTCAGTCAGGGATGGGGGATTGGGGGGGAAGAAATAAAGGTTATATCTTTCATTCATGCTGCTTCCTTATGTGTCTTGTCCTTGGCAAAAAAAAAACCACAATCATGCTCTAAGAAAAAGAAAGAGGATATAAAGTTACTAACCATAAAAGAAGAACCTGAAGAGAGGTTGTAGCCAGGTGGGGTTGGGCTCTTCTGCCAGGCAACCAGCAACAGAACATGGGGACACAGCCTCAAGTTGTGCTGAGGGAAGTATAGGCTGGATGTTGGGAAGAAGTTCTTCACAGAGAGAGTGATTGGCATTGGAATGGGCTGCCCAGGGAGGTGGTGGAGTCACCATCCCTGGAGGTGTTGATGCAAAGCCTGGATGAGGCACTTAGTGCCATGGTCTGGTTGACTGGACAGGGCTGGGTGCTGGGTTGGACTAGATGATCTTGACTTCTCTTCCAACCTGACTGATTCTATGGTTCTATGAACATGCAAGATGCTGTTGATTTTGGAAAGTAGAAATATGATTCAAAGCATTCAAGTCTCTGCTCTCAAGCATTTATGGTCATTTGTTTCACTCTGAAAGCAGTGACTTTAGTGATGCTGTTCCAAGGGACTATAACAAACTTCCTACTTCCTCACAACTTTAGCTTTTAGCTGTTGCCCTTCAGTAAGATTTGTATCTTGTGTACCTCAAATTCCTTTCTTCTCCCCCACCTGCCTGCAGGTTTGAATGGGAGAAGAAGGAGCAAAACTGCTTTCCCCTGTGGGCTCGAAGGGGGAGCAGCAAGAGGCACTTTGTGGGCTGATCTCTGTGGAAGCCTGCTCTGGAGTGGGCTGGGGGCTGGCTGGGTTTTGTGCCCAGTAAGAAATGGTAAATGGACACTTTGTCTAGAAAAGCATAAATAGAGCAAGGCAGAAGGTGAAAATGGTCCTGCCTTGAGCCGTCCTGCCTGGAGAGCCCCTGCCTTGAGAGTCCTCACCTTGAGAGACCTCACCTTGAGAGCCCCTGCCTTGAGAGACCTCACCTTGAGAGACCTCACCTTGAGAGTCCCTGCCTTGAGAGTCCTCACCTTGAGAGTCCCTGCCAGGAGAGTCCCTGCCTTGAGAGTTCCTGACATGAGAATCCCTGCCTTGAGAGTTCCTGCCATGACAGGTCCTGCCTTGAGAGTTCCTGCCATGAGAGTCCCTGCCTTGAGAGTTCCTGCCTTGAGAGTCCCTGCCTTGAGAGTCCTCACCTTGAGAGACCTCCCCTTGAGAGCCCCTGCCTTGAGAGACCTCCCCTTGAGAGCCCCTGCCTTGAGAGACCTCACCTTGAGAGACCTCACCTTGAGAGCCCCTGCCTTGAGAGTCCTCACCTTGAGAGTTCTCGCCTTGAGAGTCCCTGCCTTGAGAGACCCTGCCTTGAGAGTTCCCACCTTGAGAGTTCCTGCCTTAAGCATTCCCTGTCTTCACACTGCGAGTAACAGGACAGGTTCCTACCGTGACTGGACCATCCCTGCTTTTGTACGGCTCCTACCCTTTGTACAGCTTTAGGTTTTTCCCCCCACCTCACTCCAACCTCCTTCCAGGGAGCTGTAGAGAGCAATGAGGCCTCCCCTCAGCATTCTCTCCTCCAGACTAAAGACTCCCAATTCATAGAATCATAGAATGGTTTAGGTTGGAAGGGACCTCAAGGATCATCCAATTCCAACCCCCTTCTATAAGCAGGGACACCTCCCACTAGAACAGGTCACTCAAGCCGCATCCAACCTGGCCTTAAACACCTCCATGGAGGGAGCAGCCACAACCTCCCTGGGCATCCTGTGGCAGTGTTTCACCAACTCCCTCAGCTGCTCCTCGTTCTCTGGACATTTCCCTTTGGAAAACCTACCAGCTTCCTACCTACATCTGTAGCCACCTAAATGCTACTCCACAGATTACTCAGGAGTTTCAGGCTGCTGTACAGGATCTATCTTTGGAGCACTTTAAAACTACTACATATAGACAACCCCAAGGGCTGACTCACACATTTGAGCTGCCATATGAACATGATTTTTATATAGCTTTTTAGAGGTACTTAAAAGAGCTTTCCTGATAAAAGATGGGTTTTTGTTGTTCCAGAACCTGGCCTATTTGTTTCTGGCTTATTTTGAGAACTCAATGTTCAACATCATGCAAAACAGTTCTTGTTATATGTATGTTCTTATTAAGCTTCTTGTCTCAGTCTGGAGGGGTCCCTGGTATGGGGGGTTTGTATTCTAAGGCACAAACGGTGTCAAATGCATAGGCTGGTTTTATTGCACACACACATGAGGATAGGGAGGGATGAGGAGAGGGAAAGAGAAGGAGGGATGAGGAGAGGGAAAGAGAAAGAGAGATGAGGGGGGAAAGAGAAAGAGAGATGAGGGAGGAAAGAGAAAGAAAAGAAAGAGAAGGGCGATAAAGCTGGTGAAGGGCCTGGAACACAAACTCTATAAGAAGAGGCTGAGGGAGCTGGGGGTGTGCAGCCTGGAGAAGAGGAGGCTCAGGAGTGACCTCATTGCTGTCTAAAACTACTAGAAGGGAGGCTGTAGCCAGGTGGGGCTGGGCTGTTCTGACAGGCAACAAGCAAGAGAACAAGGGGACACAGTCTCAAGTTGTGCCAGGGGAGGTCTAGGCTGGATGTTAGGAGGCAGAGTTGCCAGAGAGAGTGATTGGCATTGGAATGGGCTGCCCAGGAAGGTGGTGGAGTCACCATCCCTGGAGGTGTTGAAGCAAAGCCTGGATGAGGCACTTAGTGCCATGGTCTGGTTGACTGGATAGGGCTGGGTGCTAGGTTGGACTGGCTGAGCTTGGAGGTCTCTTCCAACCTGATTCACCCTATGATTCTATGATTCTATGTTAGCATGCACAAGCACACTCTGCGTTCCTTGGCTGGTTTCTTGTCCAGTTGTTGCATACTGGGGAGCTCCTGTCTGAGCTCAAGCAAGAGGGGATTTTGGGGACAGTGAGTGCAAGCAGGATGCTCACTTAGCACTTCTCAGAAAGGTAGCTCAAAACAATTATTTCCTGAGATGCTGGGACATATTCTTTAGCTCAGGTTCTGACACTTGCACATCACTTCAGCAAGCACTGCCTTTTGGCTGCCTACACTGAGGTCAGCTATCACGAATGTAAGGGAAATGTGTAACCTCCTTCAGCAGTCAAATCATTTCTATTGTATCTATGCACATAATTTATTTCCCACAGCAGCTGATAGAGAACACCATTAAAAGCAAGAATGAATCTTCTTCTGATATTCTTGGTTCTTATTACAGAGCTATTTGACACTTCTTTTTTTCCCTAACAAATGCCTGACAGGGTTATTAGACAGTCAATGAGAAATTAAGACAGGTGCTGAGCCACCAGGCTTTCATTTTCTCACTAATACCTCCGTTGGTTTTAATACCACTGCACTTAGTCTATCATGTTCTTAAGGAACCTCTGGTCCCCTAAGGAAGGGGATATAAGCCACAGCCTTTTTCCTGCTCACTTTATACTCAAATGCAATCAATCAGAAGGCACTTTCTGAAAGAGAAGAGCAGTTTATCTTGACCCCTAAGTGACTAAAGAAATCCCTGTGCACTCTCAAAGGTTGTCACAAAAGTGACATTGACAGAGAGTGCAGTGCCAGCTTCAAAATGCTCTGTCTCTTCACCTGCATATATTTGCATCCATTTCACTCTCCTGCATCCATTGCAATGTGCACCTATGGGCAAGTTTGGCGTGGAGAAGAGGAGGCTCAGGGCAAACCTCATTGCTGTCTACAACTACCTGAAGGGAGGTCGTAGCCAGGTGGGGTTGGGCTCTTCTGCCAGGCAACCAGCAACAGAAGAAGGGGACACAGTCTCAAGTTGTGCCAGGGGAGGTCTAGGCTGGATGTTAGGAGGAAGTTGTTGGCAGAGAGAGTGATTGGCATTGGAATGGGCTGCCCAGGGAGGTGGTGAAGTCACCATCCCAGGGGGGGTTTAATAGGAGGTTGGATGAGGCACTTAGTGCCATGGTCTGGTTGACTGGATAGGGCTGGGTGCTAGGTTGGACTGGATGATCTTGGAGGTCTCTTCCAACCTAGTTGATTCTATTCTATTCTAATCCAAAAGAGATGCTTTTCTTTAGGCACTACACAGTTGTGCATCTGTATTCACAAAATCACAGAATTCAGTAGTTTGGAAAAGACCTCTAGGATCATCCAGTCCAACCTAGCACCTAACCCTCCTGATTAACCAGACCATGGCACTAAGTGCCTCATCCAACCTCCTATTAAACCCCCCCTGGGATGGTGACTTCACCACCTCCCTGGGCAGCCCATTCCAATGCCAATCACTCTCTCTGCCAACAACTTCCTCCTAACATCCAGCCTAGACCTCCCCTGGCACAACTTGAGACTGTGTCCCCTTGTGCTGTTGCTGGTTGTCTGGCAGAAGAGCCCAACCCCACCTGGCTACAGCCTCCCTTCAGGTAGCTGTAGACAGCAATGAGGTCTGCCCTGAGCCTCCTCTTCTGCAGGCTGCACACCCCCAGCTCCTTCAGCCTCTCCCTACAGGGCTGTGCTCCAGGCCCCTCACCAGCTGTGCTGCCCTTCTCTGGACACCTTCCAGCACCTCAACATCTTTCTTTAGCTGAGGGACCCAGAACTAGACATGGTACTCTCGGTGTGGCCTGACCAGCACTGAGTATAGGGGCAGAAGGGCTTCTCTGCTCCTGCTGGCCACGCTGCTCCTGATCCAGACCATGATGCCATTGGCTCTCCTGCCCACCTGGGCACACTGCTGGCTCATGTTCAGCTGCCAACCAGCATCCCCAGGTCCCTCTCCATCCTTCTTGTAGATCCTTTTCAGGTACAGGAAAGTCATTATTAGGTCTCCTCAGAGCTTTCTCTTCTCCATCCTTCTTGTAGATCCTTTTCAGATACTGGAAGGTCGTTATTAGGTCTCCTCTGAACTTACTCTTCTGCAGGCTGAACAACCCTAGCTCCCTTAGCCTATCTTTGTAGCAGAGATCTTCCAACCCTCTGATCATTTTCTTATCCCTTCTCTGGACCTACTCCACAAGGTCCATGTCCTTCCTGTCCTGCAGGCTCCATCACCTTTTGACAGATTCCCTTTAGTGTTCAGCTCCTTAAAGGAAATCCTTCATATTTTCTTTCCAGTGTCACCTAAAATGTACTAAGCCTTTGTAACCAAGTCTTAAGAGCCAGCCTTGTGCTAGCTGGCAATGCATCACAGGCATGATGTTGTTCTGATAATGTATTACACTAATATATCATCAGGGCTTGAATAGTCTGTGATGGATGAGCAATACATCTTCCCAAGATGTCAAGTACAGACCTGCTCACAAAAGGAACAATTCCTTGCCCTGTGTATGTTTCTAAGTTTCTTATCTTAGAACTTATAAAATAGCTTTAAAATTCTGCTCATTAATTTGAGCAGCCAACACATTCCCACAGAGACAGGGAGGTTTGTGGCAGCTCTGGGATCTGTTAATTCAACAGAGCTTTTCTTCACTTGAAGTGTGAGAGATGATAGAAAGTAACTCCCTTTACATACAGCATATGTTGTGGCATAAGGCAATAAATGTCACCCTATGGAAGCGCATGACTGCTTAGAAAATCCACTCAATATTTAGACAGGCTGAGTTTTCTTCTTCTCCTTCTTCTTTTTCTCCTCCTCCTCCTCCTTCTTCTCCTTTTTCTTCTTTCTTCTCTTCCTCCTCTTCCTCCTCCTCCTCCTCCTCTTCCTCCTCCTCCTCCTCCTCCTCCTCCTCCTCGTCCTCCTCCTCCTCCTCCTCCTCCTCCTTCTTCTTCTTCTTCTTCTTCTTCTTCTTCTTCTTCTTCTTCTTCTTCTTCTTCTTCCTCCTCTTTCTACTTCTTTCTTCTCTTTCTCCTTCTTCTTTCTTCTTCTTTCTTCTCCTTCCTTCTTCTTCTTCTTCTTCTTCTTCTTCTTCGTCTTCTTCTTCATCTTCTTTCTACTTCTTCCTTCTTCTTCTTTGTTATCTTCTTGTTTCTTCTTTTCTTGTTACTTCATGTCTTGTTTCTTCTTTTCTTGTTCTTTTTATTTTTCTCTTCTGTCTTTTCTTGTTTCTTGCTTCACTTCTTGTTGTGTTTCTTCTTTCCTTGTTCCTCCTTTCCTGTTTCTTCTTTCCAAATTTCTTCTTCTTCTTCTCCCATTTCTTCTTTCTGCTTTCTTTGTTTCTTATCTTGTTTCTTTTTCTTCTTATTTATCTTATTCTTTTCTTGTTTCTTCTTGTTTCTTTTTCCTATTAATTTGTTTCTTCTTGTTTCTTTTTCTTATTTTCTTGTTTCTTCTTGATTCTTTTTCTTCTTTCTTCATAATTACTATTGTTATTGTTTTGTTATTAATGGTATTATTGAGATAATATTTTATTACTCCTTTCTTCTGCTTCTTCTTCACCATTGCTTCTGTCAGTATGAGGTAGGCATATATGATTCAAAATTCATGAAGACCATTTGATTATAGTATACTTGAGAAAGAAAATATTGGTGGCACTAGAGATTAGAAGTATTTCTTCTGTGCATCCATGCAATGTGTGTTATTTGAATGTCAATTCACTCTATATTCTTTCACTAAGAAGTGAATCCTGATTGCATTGATCTGCTTTCTCTATTAGTATATTGAAAAGGGAATTGTGTTATATAAAACATTTGGTTCAATGGATCACAACGAAGACAAAGGAATGGATAAAATAGAATCAGGGAAAAAAATATTCTTGTCTGCATTTCCATGGTAAAGTTCAGAAAGCTGCTGTTGAAATATACTTTTTTAAAAAAGAAGTTCTTACTTCAGATTATAAATATAGAAATGAAAATGATTAATTAGCTTTAGAGATAGAATAGCTCTTGATTAATGTCTGCCCTCTCAAAAGAATAGAGTCTTACCAGAATCTAAATGAAAAGTTACACCACATGAATAGGAAAGAATCCTTGTTAATTTTCTGACCTAAAAACCATTTAATCTGTAATTCTATTCTCTTACCTTATCCATTGGTATTATATATTAAGCTTAGTGTAATTGCAGTAAACTTCAATTACTTAAGAGAAGCCATATTTCATCTGGTTGAGCATTGTTATTCAATTTAGAATCTTTTTAAGCAGAACTGAGATCAGATGCAAGAAAACTCTCGAAGCAAAGTGACAAAGCATTTGAGAGATGCTTCTTAGAATCTGTCAGGAGCAAGGACAATTAATTTGCTCCTTCAAAATGAGCACAGATCTTAAATCTTATCTTCTACTGCATTTCAAAGCACCAAAAAGTTTGCATCCTGTTTCACATTTCAGATCTGGCTTTAATTGTGCTTTGTTTATATATTGTAAGGTGATGAATGTCTCCAAGAGATATCAAACAACTTCTACTTTCATTAAGTGTTAATGAAATTGGTTCTCTTTTCTCAGCAGTTTCTGGGCCAGGCCCATACTGTTAGGATATGTTCCTTTCACATTAGGCTAATCATAGAATCATAGAATGGTCTGGGATGGAAGGGACCTCCAATGGTCATTCAGTCCAACTCCCCTCCTGCAGTCAGCAGGGGCATTCTCAACTGGATCAGGTTGCCCAGATGTGGTACTCAGATTTCCCAGAATGTCAGGAGCTGGAAGGGACCTCAAAAGCTCATCCAGTCCAATCCCCCTGCAGAATAGGATCACCCAGAGCAGATCACACAGGAATCCATCCAGGTGGGTTTTGAATATCTTCAGAGAGGGAGGCTGCACAAACCCCTTGGGCCACTTGCTTCTTCTTCTCCTTCTCCTTCTCCTTCTCCTTCTCCTTCTCCTTCTCCTTCTCCTTCTCCTTCTCCTTCTCCTTCTCCTTCTCCTTCTCCTTCTCCTTCCCATTCTACTTCTCCTTTTCTTTCTCCTTTTCCTTTTCCTTTTCCTTTTCCTTTTCCTTTTCCTTTTCCTTTTCCTTTCCCCTTTTCCTTTTCCTTTTCCCTTTTCCTTCTCCTTCCCCTCCTCCTTCTCCTTCTCCTTCTCCTTCTCCTTCCCCTTCTCCTTCTCCTTTTCTTTCTCCTTTTCCTTTTCCTTTTCCTTTTCCTTGCCCCTTTTCCTTTTCCTTTTCCCTTTTCCTTCTCCTTCCCCTCCTCCTGCTCCTTCTCCTTCTCCTTCTCCTTCTCCCTTTCCCTTTCCCTTTCCCTTTTTCCTCTTGTTATTTTCTTTTCTTTTTCCTTTTCCTTTTGTCATTTCTAACTCATCCATTCAACCTTATTTTTGTGGAGCTTTCCTCCACAACACTTCTCCCTCCTGGGATCACTCACAAATGAGTCTTGCCTTGTTCATTAGTCAGCATCTGAAATTACTTCTTCCCCCTAGCTTGTGTCCTCTTCTTTAAATACCTGTTTCTTTAAAGGACCCAGGAGCTTGGGAAAGGGCTTTAACCTTCCCCCACAGTGAACACTGTTACATGAAGCTAATTATTTGGAAAGAAACAAAATGAGGGCCCAAAAAGCTTCAAGTGCAAGACCATTATATAAATACATACATACATATATATATATATATATATATGTACATTCCACTGTGACAATTTTGTATCACCCAAGCAAGAATAAGCTCACATATTTTGTGGGTTTGGTTGGGTTTTTTTTGTCTTCTTGTAATAAAAAAGCCTGAAGTGCCAAGATGAAGACCTGTGAATTTGGCTTTTGTGTGTGTATGTGTGCATCTGTGAGGGTTATGTTTTTTGGCATGCACAGCTATCATCAGCTTCTCTTGCTTGCATTGCATTTATGACATCCCCAACTGCATTGCTTTATGATAAGAAACACAGAATCATTGAATCACAGAATCATAGAATCATAGAATGGTTTAGGTTGGAAGGGCCCCAAAGAATCACCCAGCTCCACCCCCCTGCCATAGGCAGCGACATCTCCCACTAGAGCAGGCTGCTCAAGGCCTCATCCAGCCTGGCCTTAAACACCTCCAGGGAGGAAGCATCCACAACCTCCCTGGGCAACCCGTTCCAGTGCCTTACCACCCTCACTGTAAAGAACTTCCTCCTAACATCCAGTCTAAATCTCCCCTCTTCCAGCTTAAACCCATTCCCCCTCGTCCTAACACTACTAGACCGTGTAAATAGTCCCTCCCCAGCTTTCCTGTAGGCTCCCTTCAAATACTGGAAAGCCACTCTAAGGTCTCCTCGAAGCCTTCTCCTCTCCAGGCTGCAGAGCCCCAACTCTCTCAGCCTGTCCTCATAGCAGAGGTGCTCCAGCCCTCTGTATGTGTAGCATCACAGAATCATAGAATCACAGAATGTTAGGGGCTGGAAAGCACCTGGAAAGCTCATCCAGTTCAACCCCATACAGAGCAGGATCACCTCTACCAGATAACACAGGAACTCAGTGTAGCAGCGCGCTCCAAACTCCCTTCCCTCATTCCCATCCTGCATCCAGGCAGGGAATCCACAATGATAATCCTGGGACCCAACAACTTTAAAAAGAAATCAGCATTAGGTTTTAAAAGAGATCTTGCAAGTCTAGAGAGGGTAAAAGTCAACCAAATAGCCCTCTCATTGCCATAGGAACACATCTACCCTAGTGGGTGGGGGCTGCCTTAAACTCTTCTGCACGGATTCTAAGAAGGTCAGGATGAAAAATGAGACATCTCTCGGGGGCTGTGCAGCTCCATTACTTAAGAGCTTTGCCTACGCTAGTTTTCTGTCAGGAACAGCACTGCTAACACAAGTGTCTCACTTCCAGACAGACATTTTAGAGCATGGCAATAAGATTTAGGGAGGAGAAGAAGAAAAACCAACTAACAAAACCTCTGCCAAAGTCTGTGATATGAGAAGAAGCCAAACACACCAAAGTAGAAGTTTGGTGTTACAGATTGCTGTCTCTTGATGCTTTGATGCAGGAAGCCACCCTTAGAAGACAGGGTAAGAGTAATGGAGTTCTGATAAAGAATCCTTTTCTCTTTCTCTTCCCTTCTGCATATGCCTCAAGGAAGGTAAAATTTAATGCAGTTAAGACATCATGAAGAGAAAATGAAAAGTCAGCCTAAAGAGTCCATTATGGAAATGGCCACAGGGTAGTCAAAAGTCATCACAGCAAGGATGGGGGCAAACACATTTAAAACAGCTTTGGTTGTCAAGAGCCACAGAATCACAGAAAGTTAGGTGTTGGAAATGGCCTCAAAAGATAATTGAGTCCAATCTCCCTGCCAGGGCAGGATCACCTCGAGTAGGTCCCACAGGAAGTCGTCCATAGAGTCATAGAATCAGTCAGGGTTGGAAGAGACCACAAGGAGCATCTAGTTCCAACCCCTCTCCCATGGGCAGGGATACCCTACCCTAGATCAGGCTGCACACAGCCTCATCCAGCCTCCCCTTAAACACTTCCAGGGATGAGACCTCAACTGCCTCCCTGGGCAACCCATTCCAGGCTCTCAGCACTCTCATGCTGAAGAACTTCCTCTTCACATCCAGTCTGAACCTACCCACCTCCAGCTTTGCTCCATAAGCTCCAGATAGGTTTTGAATGTCTTCATAGAAGGCAACTCTACAACCTCTCTGCACAGCCTGTTTTAGTGTTTTATCACCTTCACAGTGAAAGTTTTTCCTTATGTTCACAAGGAGATGTCATGAGATGGACTTTCACACAATCACAGAACTTTAAAGGTTGGAAGGGACCTTCAGAGATCATCAAGTCTAACTGCCCTGCCAAGGCAGGATCACCCAAAGTAGTTCACAGAGAAATGCATCCAGGCAGGCTTTGAAAGCCTCCCAAGAAGGAGATTCCACAACCTCTCTGGGCAGCCTGCTCCATGGCTCTGTCACTCTCACTGTAAAGAAGTTTCTCCTTATGTTGAGGTGAAACTTTCTCTGTTCCAGTTTCTAGCCATTGCTGCTTGGCTTATTGCTGCCCACCAAAAAGAGCTTGGCCCCTTCTACTTGACTTCCACCCATCAGATGTTTGTATACATTGATCAGATCTCCTCTCAGAGCCTTCTCTTCTCCAGACTTTGTATTTGATGATTTTAGAGGTCTTTTCTGCCCCAAACAATTCCAACTCTATGACTTCTATACATCTGCATTCTCAAAGTTAGCATTACAAACATTCACAGATGTACCAATTTATACAACATCCCTTACACTCTATCACCAAAAGCTTCATTCCTCTCAAAACAGCTTTAAAGCTGTGATAAAACACAGCAGCTTACTGTTGAAGGACCTTACCACAAGGACATGCCTATTGTGTTACAGTTATCATCATCATCATCATCATCATCATCATCATCATCATCAATAATGATAGGAAGAGAAGGGAAGAGGGCAGATTTACACTGGACCACAAGAACATGCCTGTTGTGTTACAGTTATCATCACCATCATCATCATCATCATCAATAAAGATAGGATGAGAAGGGAAGAGGGCAGATTTAGACTGGACCACCAGAACATGCCTGTTGTGTTACAGTTATCACCATCATCATCATCATCATCAATAAAAATAGGATGAGAAGGGAAGAGGGCAGATTTAGACTGGACCACAGGAACATGCCTGCTGTGTTACAGTTATCATCATCACCAGTAATTATAGGATGAGAATGGAAGAGGCTAGATTAGAGTGGACAATAGGAGGAGATTCCTTACAGTGAGAGTGCTGAGACACTGGCACAGGGTGCCCAGGAAGACTGTGGATGCTCCCTCCCTGGAGATGTTCAAGGCCAGGTTGGACAAGGCCTGAGCAACCTGGGCTATTGGAAGGTGCCACTGCCCATTGGCAAAGGGGTTGGAACCAGATGATCTTTGAGGTCCCTTCCAACCCAAAGCATTCTATGATTCTGTGACCCATTTAGCTTGCATTGTATAGAATAACTCTGGCTTTATCTCTACAAAATTATTCCAGTGGAAAAAAAATAACTCCAACACTGGTACAAATTGCAGTGATTTCTATAGTTTTGTGTGGCTTTTCCTTCCTCTTTTCTTTCCAGATGATATTTGAACTAACAAAGAATGTCCTGTGCATATAAATGAATCTGTGGACAAATTTCACCTGCAGAATATAGGACATAGGTTCGGTTCCTTTTGTTCTGTAGCATCAGATTATATCCAACATAAATCCTTGCTGGTGTTATTGTATTAAATAAAGAATAGGCACCCTGGACCTTGTTCTCTGCTAAGACTTGCTAATAATATGCTGTTAAAAAGCACACAGGTAGCTTTGTGATGTATCACTGGTGGCAAACTCTTTAATCTCCAAAGCTACAAAGCCAAATTAAAGGAGGAATTATTTAGCAGAAGGAGGCTCAGGGGTGAGCTCATTGCTGTCTACAGCTACCTGAAGGGAGGCTGTGGCCAGGTGGGGGTTGGGCTCTTCTGCCAGGCAACCAGCAATAGAACAAGGGGACACAGTCTCAAGTTGTGGCAGGGAAGGTCTAGGCTGGATGTTAGGAGGAAGTTGTTGGCAGAGAGAGTGATTGGCATTGGAATGGGCTGCCCAGGGAGGTGGTAGAGTTGCTGTCCCTGAAGGTGTTGAAGCAAAGCCTGGATGAGGCACTTAGTGCCATGGTCTGGTTGACTGGACAGGGCTGGGTGCTAGGTTAGACTGAATGATGTTAGAGATCTCTTCCAACCTGGTTGATTCTCTGATTCTCTTTAGCAGATTCTTGTTTTCCACCTCTTGAATGTATCAAAGATTTCCTTTTTAAAGCCATGTAGCTTATGAAGAGCAAATGCAAAGACTCACATTTATCACTACCTGCTTTTGGGTTATACAAGGAAGCTCTGCAGGTTTTCAGCTACATACAGTAATTGCCTAAGTAAGGAGAATGTTCCTCCCACACCAGCTCCTGAACAAGTGGGGTAGTGAAGTTGCTTGGTGTGACACTGTGATGTAGCAGCTATCAGGCTAAACAGACTCTTTGGGAATTTCTTTGCTGAACAAAAGGTCACCACTCAGACACAGCCACACAGCAGATCTGTTGTGACTAACACACCAACAGGAGACACTGAATGTATCCTTTTCCCTCACTCTCCTTCTGCCTCACAAGTCACCTTTAGACAGGCTTCTATACCCAGTCATAGAATCATAAAATCACTCAGGTTGGAAGGGACTTCTAAAGCTCATCCAGTCTGATGCTCCTGCAGTCAGCAGGGACATCCTCAACTAGATCAGATTGCCCACAGCCCTGTCCAGCCTCACCTTGAATATCTCTCCAGGGATGGGGCCACAATCACCTCCCTGGGTAACCTGTTCCAGTGTCTCACCACCCTCTGAATCTACCCACCTCTAGTTTCACTTCATTCCCCCCAGTCCTATCACTACCTGGCATCCTAAAATGTCCCTTCCCAGCTTTCTTATAGCCCTCTTCAGATACTGGAGGGTCACAGTATGGTTTCCTCAGAGCCTTCTCTCCAGACTGATCAGGCCCAACTCTCTCAGTCTATCTCCATAGCAGAGCAGCCTCAGCCCTCTGATCATCCTCATGGCCCTTCTCTGGACATCCTCCAGCACCTCCAGATCCTTCTTGTAATAGGGGCTCCAGAACTGGGCAGAGTACTTCAGGTAGGGTCTCACCAGAGTGAAAGAGAGGAGGAGAATCCACTCCTTTGACCCACTGGCCACACTTCTCTTGATGCAGCCCATGATCAGGTTGGCTCTCTGGGCTGCAAGAGCACACTGCTCACTCATGTTGAGCTTCTCATCCACCAGCATCCCCAAATCCTTTTTTTTTCAGGGCTGCTCTCAAGCCAGGCACTATCCAGCCTGTGTTGTTCTTTGGGATTGCCCTGACCCAGGTGCAGGACCTTGCACTTGATCTTGTTGAACCTCATGAGGAGATTAAGGAGCTTAATACAGAGAAGACAAACTCCACTGCATGTATTTTTAGGCTGGATTGTTTGGGGTCACAAAAACTTCTCAGCTACTCCAGCAGGCTCTTGTGGCCTTTCTGTATATAAAGAGCCCAGAGAGTCACCACCAGCAAATAAAAGAAGTCTGGATTCTTCTTGTGCAGGTTTTCTAACCACTATAGTTTATCCCAAACTAGTGGACAAAGGAAAAACACAAAAACCCCAAACAACCCCAAATCAGCTTCTTCTTCATGAGATCAAAATGTTTGGAAGTGATGTTTAAGGAGATGTACATTGGAGTAGACATAGAATCATAGAATCAACCAGGTTGGAAGAGACCTCCAAGCTCATCCAGTCCAACCTAGCACCCAGCCCTGTCCAATCAACCAGACCATGGCACTAAGTGCCTCATCCAGGCTTTGCTTCAACACCTCCAGGGACAGCAACTCCACCACCTCCCTGGGCAGCCCATTCCAATGCCAATCACTCTCTCTGAACAATAAGCATCAGTGTAAGCCACTGTGCAAATCTTGCCTGGTTCTGTCTCTCACTGTAGCATTTAAGCAGAGGTAGATAGGGAAAAAAATCTCATTTTAATGATTTTTTTTTCTTGTGTTTGAGCAAAGATTGCAAAATTTGGAGGCAGGAAGGGTGGAAGGGAAAAGATAGAATGGAAGGGAGGAGCTAGGGTGGAAGTGAGGAATAGAATAGAATATAATCAACCAGATTGGAAGAGACCTCCAAGCTCATCCAGTCCAACCTAGCACCCAGCCCTATCCAGTCAACCAGACCATGGCACTAAGTGCCTCATCCAGGCTTTGCTTGAACACCTCCAGGGACAGGGACTCCACCACCTCCCTGGGCAGCCCATTCCAATGCCAGTCACTCTCTCTGCCAACAACTTCCTCCTAACATCCAGCCTAGACCTCCCCTGGCACAACTTGAGAAAACAGGGGAGAGGAGAGAAAGGACATTTTAGTTATGACTTTGCACAATAATTCAAACCTGATGTTCTGCCTTAAATATCCCAAGTTCAGCATTTTTACATACCTGTATCATTATGCTCATAGTTGGGAGAACAAAAGCTGTTAATACACATTCAGTAGGTAGAAATCAGAACACTTTCCTGGGGAAAGCTTTTCCTTGTTCCTCCATCAGATAAAGCAGAGAACTTGATGCATTTTGTAAGGCTTCTGCACCACAAAACAGCCAAAGCAATTTTGCTCTCTAAATAAAACATTACACTTTACATTGAATAGATTTTTGCTATGTCTGATCTTGGGCAGAAGGTTGTCCTGTGCCTCTGGCTGGCAAGCTGAACTCTTGTTTTCACTTAGCTGGACTCTTGTTCAGAGGACATGGTTCAATTGAACTGAGCTAAGGAGTTCTCATCAGGCATAATAAGGGCAGAGTTCTTGCTGGTTACACAGAAGTGAATCTGAAGCTGCTTTCTTCTAAAATTATGACCTGAATATCATAGAATCAAAGAATGGTTTAGGTTGAAAGGGACCTCAAGGATCATCCAGTTCCAACCCCTTGCCATAGGCAGGGACACCTCCCACTAGAACAGGTCACTCAAGGCCTCATCCAACCTGGCCTTGAACACCTCCAGGGAGGGAGCAGCCACAACCTCCCTGGGCAACCTGTGCCAGTGTCTCACCACCCTCACTGCAAACAACTTCTTCCGAACATCTAGTTTGAATCTCCTCTTTGCCAGTTTAAAGCCATTCCAAGACCTTGTCAATAGTCCCTCCCCAGCCCTCCTGGAGCCCCACTTCAGATACTGGAAGGCCACTCCAAAGTCTCCTTGAAACCTTCTCTTCTCCAGCCTGAAGGGTCCCAACCCTCTCAGCCTGTCCTCAGAGCAGAACTGCTGCAGCCCTCTCAGCATCCTCATGGCCTCATCTGGACTGGCTCCAACAGTTCCACATCCTTCTTGTGTTGGGGGCTCCAGAACTGCACACAGTACTCCAGGTGGGGTCTGAGGAGAGCAGAGCCAAGGGGCAGAATCCCCTCCCTTGCCCTGCTGCCCACACTGCTCTTGCTGCAGCCCAGCACAGGGTTGCTGTCTGGGCTGCATGTGCACACTGCAGGCTCATGTTGAGCTTTTCATCACCCCAGACCTCCAGGTCTTGTTCCTCAGGGCTGCTCTCAGCCATTCCCCACCCAGCCTCTATTTGTGCTTGGGATTGCGCCAAAGTGCAGAACCTTACATTTGACCTTGTTGAATGTCATGAGCTTGGCCTGGGCCCACCTCTCCAGCCTGCATCCTGAACTTCTCCAAATCTCCAAAGTTGATTTTCACTCGTGCAAGACCTTCAGGCGGACTGTACTTTGAATTGCTCAGTGCCTTTTGATATTAACTTTAATATTGTTATTATTAACTTTAATATTAGTAATTTTTTTTTCTTAGAATCATAGAATCAGTCAGGGTTGGAAGGGACCACAAGGATCAGCCAGTTCCAAGCCCCTTGCCATGCCCAGGGACACCCTACCCTAGAGCAGGCTGGACAGAATCTCATCCAGCCTGGCCTTAAACACCTCCAGGCATGGGGCCTCAACCACCTCCCTGGGCAACCCATTCCAGCCTCTCACCACTCTCATGCTCAACAACTTCCTCCTCACCTCCACTCTGACTCTCCCCACCTCCAGCTTTGCTCCATTCCCCCCAGTCCTGTCACTCCCTGACAGCCTAAAAAGTCCCTCCCCAGCTTTTTTGTAGGCTCCCTTCAGATACTTGAATTAAGCTGCACACAATATATGAAATTCCACCAAATGTCTTTGCAAGAAGCTTTGATGCTAATACAAAAAGCTGCAGTGGAAAGGCTTTGCTTTAATAACTCCAAAATGATATTATTCCAGGATCTGTTTCTAAAGCCTTATTCAGTTGGGTGGGTGGAGGGAGGAAAAAGGGGTCTTTCAGCATTGTTAATTAAGATGAAGATTCTCATTAAGTGAAGCAAATGTTAAATGGCTTAAGGGAGTGCATAAATAATAGGCTCCCTAATAAACTGTAGTATATGGAAGCAGAAGCAAATAACTTCCACATTGCTTTTGCAGATTTGCTAATTACAATAGCTTCCAGCAGTGCCAGCTCGACCTGCAAAAGAACTTCAACTACCATTTGCAGTGCTGCAGAATAATTAAACTATTTTGAATCAAAGTTGTGGGGTTTTTTTATGTATTGGAAATGAAAATAAGCAAAGCAGTTTGTTGCCATGTTGGGGACTCCTGGTGGCTGTGTGTTCCCTAATTGAAATAGCTCCTTCCTAAAAGGGCAGGACATCTGCAAGTCAAAATACTTTCATGCACTAACACTTTGTGCTGATTAACTCTAGTGGTTAGGAAGTGCTTTATTGTCACAGGAAGATGGTTTTGTAGATAGGGAAGTTAACCTGTGGGAAGCAGGAGGACTCAGCAGCAGTTGCAGCCTCTTCACAAGAACAGCTCTGTTTAAAGACAAGTTTATACATGTGGGTACTGGGAGATAGTAGCTGCACATCGGCCAGCAGTGTGCCCAGGTGGCCAGGAGAGCCAATGGCATCCTGGGCTGGCTCAGGAACAGTGTGGCCAGCAGGACAAGGGAGGTTCTTCCACCCCTGTACTCACCACTGATCAGGCCACAGCTTGAGTGCTGTGTCCAGTTCTGGGCTCCTCAACTCAAGAGAGATGTTGAGGTGCTGGAACATGTCCAGAGAAGGACAATGAAGTTGGTGAGAGGCCTGGAGCACAGCCCTGTGAGGAGAGGCTGAGGGAGCTGGGGGTTGTTTAGCCTGCAGAAGAGGAGGCTCAGGGCAGACCTCATTGCTGTTTACAGCTACCTGAAGGGAGGCTGTAGCCAGGTGGAGTTGGTCTCTTCTGCCAGACAACCAGCAACAGCAGAAGGGGACACAGTCTCAAGTTGTGCCAGGGGAGGTCTAGGCTGGATGTTAGGAGGAAGTTGTTGGCAGAGAGAGTGATTGGCATTGGAATGGGCTGCCCAGGGAGGTGGTGGAGTCCCTGTCCCTGGAGGTGTTGAAGCAAAGCCTGGATGAGGCACTTAGTGCCATGGTCTGGTTGATTGGACAGGGCTGGGTGCTAGGTTGGACTGGATGAGCTTGGAGGTCTCTTCCAACCTGGTTGATTTTATTCTGTGATTCCATTCTGTTCCATTCCATTCTATTCTGTTCTGTTCAGTTCTATTTGTTCTATTCTATTTTATCCTATCCTGAGGGGCTTTTCCAACCTGAGTGTTGCTCTGATCCTGTGTCTTCCAGCTGGATGCCTTCTGTGAATCTGTGACTTCGTTCAGGCAGTGAGCATGGGAGGATTCAAATTTGAGCACCTTCTCCTCATCAGGGAAGAAGAAAAAAAAGGCATCCAAACCAAAGAAGAAAGCCAAACAGACAGAAGCCAGACACTTAGTTTGCATTATGAAAATTGCAGATTAGCACTCATTTTGGAGCTGTCATCTCAAGTAGGTATCTGTAAGGCTCATACCACTGGCTAAATATCTTCTAGCTGTTTTGATTACATCTGTGCTGTCTTCAGAGGCACAGCTAAATGGAGTGACTGCAGTGGAATCAATAGCTATCTGTCCATTGAACCTGGTGGTTTTCACTCTAATTCACCCTAATTTACAAATGCCTACCTTTGCCTGTCCAGTCAATGTGGGTTTGTTTTTTTTTTTTGTTCAAATAGGATCTGAGTCAGAGAGTGTGATCTGACTCTTAGCACTGAAAGCAACTACATGAGGGTCATGAGGATGGGAGAAGGGTGGAGCAGCACTGCTGTGGAGACAGACTGAGAGAGTTGGGCCCTCCTCAGTTCAAGAGGGACATAGAACTGCTGGAGAGAGTCCAGTGCAGAGCCATAAAGATGATGAAGGGAATGGAACATCTCTGTTACAAGGAGAGCCTGAGGGAGCTGGGGCTGTGCTGCTTGGAGAAGAGGAGGCTGAGAGGTGATCTCATAAATGGTTAGAAGTATGTAAAGGTGAGTGCCAGGAGGCTGCAGCCAGGCTCTGCTGAGTGATGGCTAATGCCAGGACAAGGGGCAATGGGTGGAAGTTGAAGCACAGCAAGTTTCATTTCAACATGAGGAGGAATTTTTTCCCTGTGAGGATGACAGAACCCTGGAACAGGCTGCCCAGGGAGATTGTGGAGTCTCCTTCTCTGGAGATATGCAAGACTTGCCTGGATGTGTTCCCTTTTGATCTGCTCTAAGCAATTCTGCTGTGGCAGAGGGGTTGGACTGGATGAGCTTTCAAGGTCCCTTCCAGCCCCTGACATTCTGTGATTCTGAGATTCCACAATTCTAAGAGTCTGGAGAAGAGAAGGTTCTAAGTAAACCTTATTGTAGCCTTCCAGTATTCGAAGGAAGCTACAGGAAAACTGGGGAGGGACTTTTTAGGATGTCAAGTACTGACAGGACCAGGGCAAATGGAGCAAAACTGGAAGTGGGGAGATTCAGATTGGATGTTAGGAAGAAGTTCTTCGGCATGGGGGTGGTGAGAGACTGGCACAGGTTGCTCAGAGAGGTGGTGGAAGCCTCATCCCTGGATGTTTCTAAGGTCAGACAGGATGTGGCTTTGAACAACCGGATCTAGTGTGAGGTGTCCCCCTGCCCATGGAAGTGGAGGGTTGGAACTGGATGATCCTTGAGGTCCCTTCCAAGCCCTGACAACTCTTTGATTGTGTGAGCAGTCACTGGCATCTTGGATAAACAAGATTCACTTAGTAACCATTGTGACAAGACAGGTTAATCATAAAATATTGTGTGTTGCTGACTCCTGAAGGAGAAGAGAAAGCAATTAATGTAAAGCCTGCTGAAGAAGCACCTGCTGTGTGTGTTTTCAGAGTGGTCTTCTCCAGGCAATTAATGCAATGGCCCCAAATGTAAATATCTGAGGAGTTAAGTGTATTGAAAACGTTCACACTTCTAACTGCTGCTTTTGCTGGCAGACAGATGAAACCTGCTGAGGCACATTCTCCACTTGGTATCAATTGGATTAATTCAGCTGATAGTCTTCCTCATTCAATAGGTGTCTAATTCATTTTCCTATGCATAGCATCTATGTAGGAATCAGAATCATAGAATCATAGAATGGTTCGGGTTGGAAGGGACATCCAAAGCTCATCCAGTATAACCCCTCACCACAGGCAGGGACACCTCCCACTAGAACAGGTCACTCAAGGCCTCATCCAACCTGGCCTTGAACACCTCCTTGGGTGACCTATGATAGTGTCTCACCACCTTCACTGCAAAGAACTTCTTCCTAGCATCTCATTTAAGTCTTCCCTCTGCCAGTTCAAACCCATTCCTCCTCATCCTGTCATTACAAGACCTCATCAATATTCCCTCCCCAGCCCTCCTGGAGCCCTCTTCAGATACTGGAAGGCCACTCCAAGGTCTCCTCCAAGCCTTCTCTTTTCCAGGCTGCCCAACTCTTGTAGCCTGTCCTCATAGCAGAGCTGTTCCAGCCCTCTGAGCATCTTCATGGCATCTTCTGGACTCATTCCAACAGTTCCATGTCCTTCTAGTGTTGGAGGCTCCAGAACTGTTCACAGTACTCCAGGTGGGGTCTCAGGAGAGCAGAGCAGAGGGGAAAAGCTTTGCAACTGACAGTAATTTATCATTGCCTCTGTTTTTAAACCAGAAACTCTGTCTTGAATGTTTCCTGCAAAGATACAAACAAACCTTTGTGGCTGTTCCCTGTAAGTGCATAGTCAGGGGCAATGAGAATCAAATTGCTGTGGATCCCAGCTATGCCCAAAGGAGTGTTCAGTGCTGGGAGCAATTAAGAAGAACTTGTCTGTTCCTCAGTGCTGTCATCCCACACATTGACAAGTCTTTGAAAGCAAAGAATAACACTCCTCACACACAGTTAGCTGGTACAAACTGGTGAAAGTGTTAAAGTGTTCTGCTCAAAGATGTGATCATCAATCTCACGACACTCCAGCACTGCTGGCTTGGACATGCAGAAAGATAGGCAAATGATCCATCCCATTCTCCCACAAAGCCTTTAAGGGGCAGAGAAAATGGGCTCAGACCCTTCTTAGTGGAGAAGTTCTGCACCATGAGGGTGGTAAAACACAGCAACAGGTTGCCCAAAGAGGCAGCTGGGGCCCCATTCCTGGAGATAGTCAAGGTGAGGTTGGACATGGCTGTGGGCAACCTGATCTAGAATCATAGAATCACAGAATCAAGCAGGTTGGAAGAGACCTCCAAGCTCATCCAGTCCAACCTAGCACCCAGCCCTAGCCAATCAACTAGACCATGGCACTAAGTGCCTCATCCAGTCTTTTCTTGAACACATCCTTCCTTCCTCTCTCCCTCCCTTCCCTCTTCCCTTCCTCTCTCCCTCCTTTCCCTCTTCCCTTCCTCTTTCTCTTCTCTTCTCTTCTCTTCTCTTCTCTTCTCTTCTCTTCTCTTCTCTT